>JACAXG010000148.1:1819474-2029078 GCA_018881555.1 Amblyornis subalaris | reverse complement strand
CCCCCCCCCAAAGGGGTCCCCAGACCCTGCAGCAGAGCACTGCACGTGGTGCAAAATGATGCAACGGACCCACGGTCTCGCAAGGGACGGTGTTAAGCTGGCCCCCTCAGGGGTGACACCTGGGCGTTCCCACCTGACCCRAAGTGTATATTAATCCAATGGATTTTATGCTTTTCGGCAACGGGGACCCTCGCTGTCCGGAAGAGCGGACGGAGGGGGTAAATGAGACGTCACTGGGATCCAYGSAAGGGTGATATGTTTCCACCTGACCTCTGTGATTCTTCCTGTGCCCTTCCCCCCMCACACCTCTATTTCTTTCTTTCTCTTTTCTGTGTCTCTCTCACTTTTAAATGAAATACATCAAATTTTTTGGTACCAACATTTAGCCTAGTTTGGCTTTAATCTGTTTAAAGGAATATTTGAATCTTTAGGGGTCTTTCCRCTTTATTCACAGAGAATTCTCTCCTGTGATTAGAGCGGATCGTAACACCGACCACRGTGCTCCGGCCCAAATCCCGGTTCTCACAGACACAAACTAAGCAGAAAACTACTACTAGTGTTTGTTTTTAAAGTAAAATTCTTTGTACATCTGGCTATGTGATTAAAATAAATGTGTATTGATGGTCGTGAGGGGAAAGCTTTTCAGAGGAGAGTGTCCAATTTGGTAGCACGGATCCCATTCTGACAATAAGGCRTTCTTTTGGGTTTGGGAATCCTGTCCATATAAGACATCTGAAAATTGGTATTTTGGAATTTGAATTTTTGAAATTGGGTTATTTTGATTTTTTGGAACTTGATTTTCTGCTATTTTGAAACTGAATCTTTTCGGTATTTTGGAACTTGGTATTCGAGTATTTTGAAACTAGCTTACTTTGGTATTTTGGAACTTGGTATTCTGCTATTGTAAAACTGGATTACTTTGGTATTTTGGAACTCGGTACGCTAGTATTTTGAAACTGGGTTACTTTGGTATTTTGGAACTTGGTATTCTGGTATTTTAAAACTGGGATTTTGAAACCTGGTTTTCCGATACTTTGAAATTTGTTTTTCTGTTATTTTGAAACCAGGTTCTTCTGGTATTTTGGAACCTGATTTCTTGCTTGTATGTAGGGTTTTTGTAACCTGACTTTGGTATTTTCGTAGGCTGTTTTTTTAGTATTTTGCACCCTGGGCTTTTAGTATTTTTGTAAAGTGGGGGGTTGGTATTTTGTAATCTGTGCTTGGCAGGGGCCTGGGCATCCTAGTCCAGGTTCTTGGCTTCGTTTGCCTTCTGCCGCTGCAATTATCCTCGCACGAGAACTGTTAAATTGCAGACTATACCAAGAGACGCTTCCCGAAACAGAAATAAATTCCAACTACAGAAAAATTCGCTGCTGCTTTTAGAAACGCTTCAGCAAAGACCTTGGAGAAAGCAAAGGTGACGTGCGATTACCTGGGGCCCCGGGAACCTGAGGTGAAGGCGGGGAACGAGCAGACGGCGAACAGCTTCCGCTGCTTCTGACTCTGGCCGCTACCACATGTATAGCTTCCCTGGAATTTCATGTSCAGTGTGTCTCTTCCGAGCTGAACGGGTGAACAAACAGGTACTCCGGGATTTATTTCCTTTGTACTTCGGGAATCACAGATCCACCGTGAGGAACTGGAATCCAAGGGCACATCTAAAAATGGTCCTTCCTCCCACTTGCCGCTCTCTCCACGCCTTTTTCCTTCCAGTGGGATGCAGGTGCCGCTCCCCAGAGGCAAGAAAACTGCCTTTCAATTCAGGACAAAACCTGCCTGAAAAGACCAGGACACCGGGAGCCGGCAGCAATTCCTTAGTGTTTCTGCTCACAGCCATTTTTCCTCCTGCTTTTCTCCACAGGGGCTTTTCTGCCAAGGTAATTCCTGTATCATTTTATCTTGACAAATGTTTTAGAAAGTTGAGTTTCCTGAGAACTTTTTGATCCTGACTTTTCCAGTGCTGCGCTTGACACGATCCTTTGGACAACCTAACTCCGCATCCGATTCGGGGAACGCCAACTTAGCCCTGGGCTGGGAAACAAAAGACAATAAACATTTAAAAATTGTCCCTGCCTTGAGGGTGTTCAGGCCTGGGAGAAAGCCTTTCCCACCATCCTCTTGGCCTTTTCTCAGTCTGAGTAACTCTGGAAATGTGCATCCAAACCAGAGTTACAGAGATCGGGGTGTGTTCTGCATGCCAAATGCCATGGCCCTGAGCACCGTGAGCCCAAAGATGCTCTGGATTGCAATTCACAGCCTCGGTGAACCCTGCATAGTAAAGTCAAGTGGTTTTTCCTGCTCTGAGAGAGGAAAACACATGCCAGCGAGGGCTATTTCAGCTGACCTGGCCCTCRGGGGCAGCTGCGTTGCTGAACAGGATAATCCGTTGGTTCTTGCTCTGCTACTGTAAAATACTACAAACCATGTGGTTCTGAGGTTTAAAAGCTACTTTGAGGTCGGCAGAAAGGTCTCTGGCTGGGACAATTCACTGAATTTGGCAGATCCCAAAATCTGTTTCCAAGTGCATAAAAAGCTACATCTACAAAAAAGCGCAAAGCACGCTGGAGTTAAAGGTGCTTCAGGCACAGGTTCCCTGAACTGCAGGGAAACGATCCCGGGTTTGGCTTTGGGATGCTCCCCCCTGCACGCTGTGTTCTCTGGACCGGCCATCCTGCCTGGGAAGGCCAGGGGCTTTGGAGCCCCTCTGAAAACCCCTGGCCCCATTGCCAGTGAGCAAATACGCTGTCAGTGCCTGCAGCCCTCACCCCAATTTGTGTCACTTGGTGGGTAGTTCCATGTGGAGACATGGGTCAGCAGTGGCTTCAGCAGTGCTGGGGCAGCAGTTGGACCTGATAGTCCCAAAGGCCTTTTCCAACCTCAGGGATTCCATGGGACATTCAGGGACTGTCCCAGCTGCACAGACAGGCACGGGGAAGCTGTAACATACAGATTATATTGCCATGAGCCAGAGCACTCCAGGGCATTGTTAAGAGAGTGCAAAGAGCAGCAAAACCGTACACAGTCCTACCATTTATCCTGCTCTGTGGTTTGGAAGTGGGGCATGAAAACCATTACATTCTGATCTCAAGAGATCTAAAGAAAATAACTATAAAATTGGCACTGAACATGTTGCTTTTCTGACACTCGTGCCCCAGAAACATGGCCCAGCAGGTTTATGTGGGAATCTGAATTATTTGTGTAGTTCAAAACTGCACAACCCCAAAGCAATGCCTTAGGAACATAAAGTTTCCCATGTGCATTTTATAGTCCAGGTTGTATTTCCAGCACATTTCAAGACAGTTTAAATCAGAATGAGGTTGCTTGGTGACAGCACAGCATTGTGGAGAGTCAGCGGCAGCAGGAAACTCACTGGATGATACTCACTATGGACCCTCCGTTGCCATCGCTCCATCTGCAGCATCCTCATTTCTCAGAGATACTCAGTTCTGTCTCAAGGACTCCCATCAGGAGTCTGTTCCCAGAAGCAAATCCCCAAGGCGATTCCTAATCCCTGCAAATAGCAGGAATACAGAGGACAGCTGCTGCCACAGGAAAAAAAAGACGGTTGTCGYGATGAGACACCTTTACCTGTGAGGGCTTCAGTTTCTATCTGCCGTGCCCAAGCAGCTCTGCCTCGGTACCGTTTGGCTGCTCTGAAACGCCTCTGGGGTTTAACTCCGGCTCTTTGGATCTGCTGATCCCCCCTGCTCTGACAGGCAGCACCGACAATACAGCAGGGGAACGAACACCTGAACACGTATGGGCAAGGGCACACCAAGGCCAGCAGGTTTTGCAGCACAGCTTCTTGTGCTTCAGTTCTTCCATTTCTTGGTACAGATTCACCGGAATTTAACCTCGTAAAAATCATCTGGCAACACTTAACATTAACCCAGATGTTCCAATGCATCTCTGCACCACTGGGATTCCAGTTACTGTACCAGCTGTGAGAAGCAATGAACAAACCAGGACTTTACAGGGAAATCAGGGGCACCTGTTCAGCCAACAGCAGCTGCAATAAAGGTACTGAGCCAGCATCTCACCAAAACGACATTAAAAGAAATGTCAACACCTTGAGAATCACTTCAGTGCTGAATTCCTAAAGCAAAACCAAAAAGGATTTTCAAATGCTTGGGAAAAGTTCATCCCACTTTAAGCAATTTCTGGGATTTGTTTCCAGCCTGCTGGTGTTCATTTCCCAGCTCACATGTGGCTACCAGCATCAGAGCTGGTTCTACACACAGACACATGTGGATGCTGCAACTTCTCATTTCAGCAGTTGCTGGGAACACGAACATGACCCACGTTTCCCACCTTGCTCAGCCCAGAGTCTGTCCAGCACTCACAGAGCCGCTGGGAGCTGAAATTCTCCCTGCTCTCCCTGTCTGGGAAACCCTGCTTCCAGCTCCTGCACCCCCACCTCTCACCTCCTCGAGAAGATGTGCTTCCGGCTCCCAGAGTGCAGCTCCCGCCCTTTGGGCAGGGGGATGGCAAAGGCAGGGCTGGTGACTGCTATTTCCCCTACCATTTTGTGTTTTCATGCACTTCCCTGGGCCGGGGAGCGACAGGAGCACTGGGAGGTCGCAGAAGGGGTGAGGGTCCCAATCTGGCACCGTGCGGCCGTGGGGCGGGTTCCTCTCCAGGAGCGGCATGACCGTGACAGAGGCGGCTCCGCCACTGCCTGTTGCCGCCCGCCCGCCTCTCTCGCCACTGACCCCACCACCCGTGTTCCGACACCGGGAAATGCCACAGAAAATCATGCTGAAAGGACGGGGTCGGGGTCGGATTCAGGCAGCCGAATAGACGCCTTTCTGAGGCTGGGGGGGGGGGGGGATGGTCCTTGGATGCCGCCATCTTGAGAAGGGCTGGCTGAGTCACATATGGGGTCGCCATCTTTGGTGTGGCAGCATGGAAGGTCCCTGCTCCTCAGAAAGGCGTTTATTCGGTTGCCTGAGCCTAACCCTGACTCCGACGCCGACCCTGCTTGCACCATCCACGTCTCCATACCAGAAAGCCCCACACGAGATCGCGCTGCAAGCACGGGGCCGAAGTCGGAGTCGGGGTCTGGTTCAGGCAGCAGAGTAGACGCCTTTCTGAGGCTCACAGGGGGGCCTTGGACTCCACCATCTTGAGAAGGGCAGGCTGAGCCGCAGACCAGAGCCRCCATCTTTGGTGTGGCAGCAGGGAAGGTCCCCGCTCCCCAGAAAGGCRTTTATTCGGTTGCCTGAACCTAACCGCGACTCCGACGCTGACCCTGTTTGCTCCATTCGTGTCCCCATACCAAAAAATGCCGCTCAAGATCACGCTGCAAGCAAGTGGCCGGGGTCGGGTTCAGGCGGTTGAATAGATGCCTTTCTGAGGAGTGAGGTCCTTCGGYGGCTTCAACTCGCAGTACCAGATGTTTTCCACCGGGTGGCAGCACTGAGTATTAAAAAAAAAAAACCCACAAACAACACACACCAAAAAAAACAACCAACACAAACCAAAACCAACCACACCCCAAAACCCACTGTGCATGCAGTACCGCTTTTAGTCAGCAGGTGACACCACCGAGTCATTGAAAAGTGTGTACATGCACCACTTTCCCGGGCGAGGGCTGCAGTACCTCGTGCCTTTCACCAGGTGGCAGCAGCGATCTCCAGCTGCAAAGATGGTTGTCCCAAACGTTCTTTCTTAAAAATTGCCTAAATTGCAGTTTAGGAGGTCTGTTGAAGACTGGCAGGTGCTGATTATTGGTGGTTATCTCTGTGCTGAAGGTGGCGGGTTCATTATTTATTGACTGATTGTTGCTGGGTTTGGACTGAAATGTGTGGAATTATTTTAGGCTCTGTCCTGTGAAGGGGAACCAACTGCCTGCCTGACTTGACACTACCACAACAGGGCTTTTCCTTGATGCAAAACCCAGGTAATCATGCCATTTCTATTTCTGCTTGCCATGTTAATGCCTACCAGCAAGGAGTGGGGTATAAAATGCTGGGAAACATCATCACCRTCAGATTTGCTTTCCTGCCATTCCTCTACAGACTGTTCCGCACGGATAACCCAGAGCAGCTCTTCTCCATTTTTCTGAAGGAACTTCTGCACATCTTCTCTGGAGCCCCTGCTAGCACCCCTGTCCTCATCCTGGGTACCATCAACTTCCTGGAAAGGCTGGGCTTAACTTGGATGTTTTTCTTCATGATGTGTGTTGCTGAGAGAACCTACAAACAGATGGGTTTAAAGGCACTGGTGCCTTTCGTGAACCTGGCGCAGGTGTCGGAGCAAAACCACACTGCTCTGGCAAGACAAGCAGGTGTCAGACAGCTGAAGAGTCAGAGCTGGTGAGATGCCCCAGGGAGGGGAGTCTGGGAAGGCTCCTATTGATCAGTCACAAACTACACCTGACAGTACCATTTCAGACCCCTGCACTCCCCCTCTTACTTGTCCCCTAGTTCTTGCTCTGTCCCTTCTCTGTTGTCCGAAGAAGCTGTGGCTGCCCCATCCCTGGGAGTGTCCAAGGCCAGGTTGGAGGGGGGTCTGAGCAACCTGGTCTAGTGGAAGGTGTCCCTGCCCACGGCAGGGGGTGGAACGAGATGGGCTTTAAGGTCCCATCGGACACAGGAGAGTCTGGAATTCTATGAAAACAGCTGCTGCCATTTCCCAGAGGGATCGAGCACCCAGGTCTAATGTTGGGCTTCCCCAGTGACCTTTTTTGCCAGGTACCACTAACAATCCCAAGCAATCTGCTTTGTTTTAGACTAATTTATGGTTTTAACTTGCAGAGGTTTTTGTTTGCTGAGCTTTTTAGTCACATTACATCTTCTTGGAAAGCCAGAAAATGTGTAATTCCTTAGTTTAGGCTCAAGAAGGTGGAGAATATCAAGATCTGGTTATCCCTTTGCTCCTATCTGAAGGCGAGGTCTGATCTGGAATTTGGTTTTTACAGAGGGTGTAACAGTTACAGCTGTTTGTGGTGCACATCCCATCCCAATTCAGCCCTGATCCCATGTCCTTGTTTCTGCAGAGACGAGGCCCCCAAAGGTCTGTATGTTGTTGTGTCCTCAGTCTTTTTACTGGCTCTTTCAATTGCTTTTATACGCTGTGCCCAGGTGAAACTTTAACCTTTTTGGTTTTTGAAGTAGCAGCAAACCCCCCCCCCCCAAAGTGCGGGAAACTATTCTTTTGCCAGCCTACAAAGAGCTTGAACTGGAACTTGACCCCAAAGTAATGTAGAGAGTGCTGCATGTCTCAAAACCTTTGTAACGTTTAGTTGGAAACAGATATTCATTCTCTGTTTGTAGAGCAAAGCCTGGGGTTTTATAGTCATTTGGWAAATTTCAGGACATGGGCATTTGGACACAAAGGAGAGGAGACTCTACCCAAGGACCTCAGATGTTCACAGGATATTTTATTCCAGAGGGCTGATTGCAGCATCCCCTGTAACCACTGTGTGGAAAAGTATTTCATAAGCTATTATTTGCACCTTCTAATCCTTCACTAAACCTGTCACAGGCAGCAGTGCTAATGCGGGAGCCATTTTCTTGGTCAATGCAGTGTTCAGGCAGGATCTTGATCCCCTGAAGGTGCAGCTGTGGTAGGAGAGGCCGATGGTTCATAGATACTACAGTGATTATTTTTTAAGGCACAGGTCTCCAGAGGAAGGAATGAGAATCCCAGTCCGTCTGCGTGAGTCCGTACTGGGAAAGGCAGGAGCAGCTTAGCCTGGCTGGGAGGTTCTGAGGCTGCCAGTGGGACAAGGAAAGGCGCTTAATTGCCTGTTAGCTGGACAGAGGGAGGGAAGAGGAAGAACAAGTGTTCTTTTCTAAGCAGAAAGAAAAAATACGCACTTCCAAGCTAAAGCCAGATTAGRAATTAGACTTTTTACTGTAACGTCATTACAGGAATGATTTACACTTCCTGGGAAGAACTGTTAGTAGCTGTAGAGCACAGAGGACTGGGCAGAGGAGGAGCAAGGGCACTGCTCGTGCGCTTCTCCCAAGAACAGGCACATTGTCATTGACACTTGGTGCCTTTTTTTTTCCCAATACAGGTTATTAAGGGTCACAAAACTTTTCTGAGTGCAGCTCAGCAGTGGGAGTTCCTGATGTGGGAGGCAGCAGTGCTTCTCTTTTTACTACATTTGGCATCTTTGGGCTCTGAAACCAAGAAATACAGTAACATTTCAATCTTGCTAACTGAGCAGGTAGCTCCATTTAGTTCGTTCTCTCTTCGGCTTTGTAGTGTGTTTCGATAGAATTACTGTCTTTCAAACAAGCTTAAATACTGGCATCAAACTTTTAAATTTAGAAATCAAAACCTGTGTTGGCCAGAAGGCAACAAAGCACTGTACAACATGGTAGGGACGAGTTGTTTGTGTCGGGATAGACTAAAATTCTGAAGTTCTGGATGATTTTTGTCTCTGGGTTAATGTGTATTAGCCAAGACAATTGGAAAAGAATTATGTTATCAGTGCTAAATTCACTTCTTTAGGAGTGACGAGAGACTGCAAAAATGGCTCTAATTTCCCTTTGTTATGAATCAGTTTGGGTCTGGTGCTGGAATATCATCATCTGGTCTGTGGTGTCTGTCGCACATTAACTTGTACCTTAAGGAGAAGCCAAACAAGAAAGAGGTCTCTGGTAAACAAGGTTCTGAAACTGTCCACAAAGCTGCCGAAAGTATCATATTCTGCCTGAACAGCTAAATTTTATGGAAGCAGTGACTTATGGCCATGCCATGTGGCCCTGCCCTTCCCTTGGCTCTTAAAAGTTAGTTCTCACAAAGTGGGTTTTTTGGTGCTCCTACAGCTGTGACATGAGATGGAGCAACACTAGACCAGTGTGGTTAATTAGTGCTGTGAACTTCTGATTAGTAGTGGTTTAGCTAAGGGAGAGGAGAGGCTGGTGTGAGCACAGCATCTCTCTTGACTGCTCCAGTCTTGTTTTCCTTCAGCAGCTGTCATGCTGCATGTAGGTTGCTGACAGCAGTAGAGATTTGGGAAGGAGTGAGCAGAGTCTGGGAATTACAGGGATTAGTCTGGGTAAATTCTGCAGCCTGGAGTGTCAGGCACTTATGCAGCTGGTGTTACTGTAGAAGAGACTTTGGATTCAGCAAGAGAKATCCTGCTGAAGGGAGTGGTAATTCCTGTAAATACATTTAAGAATGGACACAGAGGCAGCCTAGGGCAGCACAGTCTATTGGAGTGCCAGTCCATGTCCACCAGACACCAGAGAAGAAAACCAGCAGTGTGGGCAGAAAGAAAAAACTGATGGAAATCAGTCATTACAAATTTTAAATAGATTCTCAGCATATGTATCAGAAGTTTTCATTCCGCTGTATTGTTCTACACTATCCAGAATGCACTGGCCTCATCAGTGAAGTCATCCCATGGCATGCACAGAAGAACTGGACTGATGGGGCCAAATCTTGGCAGCTAGCACTGAAACCAGTAGGAACTCCTGTGGGACATCAAACACTAAAGCCATACAACAGCTGCAGCTGGAGGGACACCAGTGGCTGTGACTGGGGCCACATTTCTGTGAAACCTGGATCCTGGGCATGTGACAAGGAGAAAGTCAGCCCTGCTGTCCCAGTCAGCCTTCCTGGAGCTACACTGAAATATTTCAGTTTTATAATCCTTTGCTGCACTTATCTGGCCCTGCTGGAAAGAGCATTTCGTTCCTTAAAACCTGTGTGTGCTCGAGGCTTTGCCTCTATCCTGAACCACTGCAGGATGCACCAGGTGAACTCCACCTCCCTTCTGCCAGTCCAGCAACACCAAAGTCTGGCTTTTGGCTTATGCTGGGTCTGCTGCAAGGAAATGATGAGTATTTTTTGAGGACAGTAGTTACAGGATAAAAACCTTTTGACCCACACTACAGGGAAAGTGTTTATGAGCTGTAGAACATTTCGCCATATCTGTTCCTTGGAACACTCAACTGCATCCTGTCCTGCCTGTGACACCGGCTCTGCTCTGTGGTGTGAGCAGCTGTTGTAGTCTAGCACTGCAATAGAGCCTCACCCCAAATATCTGGGGAGGAAATCTGGGGGCAGAACAGCTTTGGCAAGGGCTTCCTCAGGTTAATGTTTAGAAAAGGCATGGAGAAAAAGAAAACATTTTAAAGCTCCTGTAACGTTTCCCTTCACTGGCTCCACTGGCTTCTATTTATCATTAATGAAAAAAAGCAAAAACTGACAAACTTTTCAGAGCTTCATTCTTTCACAGAAGAGTAAGATGGCAGAAGAATTTTTGGTACTAAATTGTCTACAGCTATTTTCTGTACAAGGAAAAGTTGTGAGATGTAAAAGGAGATGGCAATTTTATATAGCAAAATGTACCAATAAACCTACAGGACAAGTACTTCATCATGATCAACTCTTTCCACAGGACTTAATGATTTTTGTACCATCTTCATYGAACATTTGCTATTTGAAGGGCGGGGGTCAAGGAAACTTCCAGTAATAAATTGCATTTGTTTTCCACGAGAGCAGCACGTTTGCAGGTAAAAACTGTATCACACTCCTGAATGCCAACCACGAACCTGGTTTAGACAGTGCAGAACCAAGAGGCCGTGAACTGCAGTTTGTTTTTAATATCTATATAAAAAATAATGAGCGATTTACAGGTCTCTCTCTAGTCAGAACCTCAGAAGTCTGTATAAAGGTGCTGTACAATATATAAACATTTACACCCAGTACATCCATACATTGCGTAGCATTCCAAGGCCACATGGCTAAGTCTGATACAGGAAGTACAGATACAAGGTCTATGGAAGGAGAAATCACACACAGGTAAGACATTATCAGGTCACATTAACATATAGAAAAATAAGAGGAGAGTTGATGGCAGGGAAATAATTTCACTGTTTCTAATTCATCTGGAATTAAAGGACTGGGTTTGTCACTGTACTCAGTGGTCAGGGTGAGTGCACACAGCTCAACATAAACCAACCTCTCGGGAAGAACACAGGGTAGTATCTATACAGGTTACTTCAGAGTATTAAATATTTCACAGTCATATTCCACCCAGGGAGTATTTGTATGTGTTATGCTACACAGCAAACCTCAGTGGATCACCTGATGTCGAGCAGCTGAGCGCAGTTCAGAGCTGCTTTAAAGCCTTTTGAATTCCCAAAGTCTTTGTTTGAAAGCTGTTTGAGCAGTCAGCTGTACTTGTGAAGAATTCCACTCAGAACTGCCTCACTGTGCTCTGTTAGCCTTTAAAAACATTTAATGTTTCAAAGCCAGAACGACATATTCACTTTCAAAGAGCAGATCCTATTAGTTTGCATTTTGAGTAAGTAAAGTACATTTACTTTTCTTTCTCCTGCAAACTGGACCAACGGGCTCCTTTTACCACTTTTCTTCAGTCATTAAAAATGTCAGATGTCAGGAAATAATCACTRAAACTCTGACTAAATAACCCCCTTCAGTTTCTGTTGTTCTTACAGCCGTGGGACTGATGTGTCAGTAGGTTCTGGTGGTAACATCCCTCTTTGTAATATCTCTGCCAGCCCAAACCATAGCTGGTGAGTCTCCCGTACCCTGTGTGTCATCAACACTCCTTGATCACACATTCACAGTAAATAGGGGAGAGTTCTAAAATACACAGGCAAATACTCAGGCAGCTGAGTCTGTCCTAAGGTCAGTTGTTACCTCTACAGAGGGGAAAAAACCCAATTCCTAACTAGCATTAAATAATTAAAGATGGGACTTCAGTATCAGCTCCACACCAAGGCTGAGGATGTCATGGTGCCACAAGTGAAACCAAAGGACTTACGTTATTTAACAGAACTCAGAATCTTCTTTCCTCTCACAGATGTTTGCAACCCAAATCCCTGTGAATCAAGAAACTAAAGCGATTTTGCCATGTTCAGAAAAAGCAAAGTTACAAAATTATGTCAAATACCATATTTAGATACAGGGTTTTGTATTAGGTATAAAAAGTCCAGGAAACACATCAACTGAGTGGCATCAGTGGCTCGTTTGCTGCCCTGGAACTGACAGAACCAACTCGCCTGGGTTCTCCCTGACCCAGCAAGAACACGTGGGTTTCCTGATGTAAACATGTAACATGCTCTGGAGAAAACATCCACTTCAGCCCAAACCTGCCTTGTCTGTGACTGGAATCCACGTGGGAAGGATTAGATTGACTGGATACAGTAGATAGCTTGGCACAAGAACAGGAAGTGAGTCAGGATCACATTGGCAATAGAGGCATTAAATAACTTTGTTCAGAACTCACAACACTCGGAGAAGCTGCAGCAGTGCAACACTGGGAGCAGCAGACATAGCCTGCAAAGGGACACAGGGACAGCAGCTCATGGAAAAGTGTCACTGACGCGATCTGAAAGGTCCTTCATGCAGCTTAGGTAATTTAAGAACAAATCAAATATTTTCCCCCTCTAACCAGTTTCTGAGAAAAGGAAAAAAAAAACAAAAAACAGACAACTGTGTGAGAAGAACCAATGCTTTAAATTACCCCTATTGGAAAATTGATCAAAACATGTTCTAAAAAGCAGTGTCAGTCAGTCACACCCGTTTTCCAGCCACTCCTGCTGCCGGGGTGCCCTTACAGCCACTGGGGACCCTCCATGGCCCAGGAGTTATCAGCGTTTTCCTTACTGGAAAATTCCTCTCAGGTTGGGAAGTTCCATCTTTGGTTTCACTGGGCAGCTCCATGTGTCTCTCTCCGTGGTGTCTGTTCAGCGTAACAGCCTCCTGTGTTTCCACSCTCCTTTGTTTCTCCATGGAAAGCAGTGGGATATTGGAAAGACTGGAGGTTTTGAATCTGCTGGAACCTGTGTCTCCAGAGCTGGACTTGGTTAATAAATCATCCTCAGAGGCGTTTCTCCTGGAGCCCCTGAAGGGAAGGTTGTTCCCACCAAACGCTGGGTAATGTTGCCCTGCAGAACACCCTTCTGTGGTCTTCTGCTTCACCTCTTTCCTGGTGACTTCTGGTTTACCATTCCCACCTTTCAACTGCTCAACAGTTGCCTTATCAGCACTGGATGTTCTGTCTTGGATCCTTCTCACCGTTTCGGCGCTTCCTGGCTTGCTGAGATGCCTTTGGGGACTGGCTGACCTTCCTCGATTTCCACTGGAATACTCTTTTTTGTCACTATTCTTCATCCCTATTTCTGTGGTTTTACTCTCACTCCTGGAACTGTTAGATTTATGTGAGAGCTTGTCTTTTTCAGGATCCCCTTTCCTGGAGATGTGGAATCCCATGTGAAGGTGTCCCTCAGCAGACCCTGTCTTTGCTGGACTGGCAGATCTGTCCCTTCTGGTCCCTGCTTCTGAATTACCTTTAGTGATTCCAAACCCAGGACCGGAGGGACATTCCCATCTGTTCTTTGTTCTCTGGGGAGAAGACTGAGGCTTCCTCTCACACTGGTTTTCAGTTAAAGTGCTTACGTTGCCAGGCACAGTGTTCTCTGTTTGTTCCAGTTCCTCAGACAGCTGAACTCTGGTTAAAGCTTCTCCTGGTAGTGCTAAATAACACATTTCAGATGGGGAAGCAGAATGGGAAGATGAAGATAATGCTGACTGTTCTTCATATATTACATTTGATGAAGCAGGATTGTAGCCATCCCAATCACCTGGAAGTGAACAGCAAGAGATTTGACTAACTAACTACACAAAACATAATAATGACTAAAAATTTCAGAATTTCAGCAGCAAACTACTGAGTTCAATTCAGAAAACATTACGGAGTGGCATATTCTCAAAGCTTTATTTAGCCAGATTTCTGTATTGTGTTGTTCCACAACCTGCAACAACCCAGAGGATGTCATTTTGGAAAAAAAAATAGTGCTCAGAATGCTGGATCCTTGCAGGACTGACATGRTCTTGGATCAAAACAATTTTTGAGCCTATGCAGCAAAATTGCAAATTAGAAAGTCCCTGACCTACATTGTTTAATAAAACCAAATGAACTAGAACTCTTATGCTAAAAGAAATCCGAAACAGTGAAAAGTTGGGGTTATTCATAGCTTTGCACTTCAATAATAGGAAGAGATGAAACACAAGACATGCAGATTTACCCAGTCTTTAAGGAAAAACCAAGAAAAGCACTGAAAGCCCTTAATGTTGCTCAGGTTTCACGTAGGGACACAGACTGGAAGGAGCCAAACCTGAAGGAGGAAGAGAAAAAGCCCAGAAGTACATACCAAAAAAAAATCACAGAGTACAGCAAGCAAGATCTCAATCAGAAATGTGGGATTAACAGCAAAGCAAGAGGCAACAAAACCCTTCCCCATTCCACCTCTTCCTTCACCTCATGCCAGGCCCCACTCAGGACAGAGGGCTGGGCTGGATGTGCTCCAGAGGTTCCCTTCTGTGTGATTCTGTTTCTCCCCCAAGCTCAGGGGATTTCTGTGACCAGCAAGGCCAGGAGTGATGTTCAGGACCCTTTTCTAGCTCTCAGGAGGAAAGAAATGGAGACAGTTCCGAGCTGATTTTACCTCTCGAATGAACGACAGTAAGCGACTGAACACACAAAGTATTTGGTAGTTCAAAATGTGTGTTTGGGATTTTGAAAGGATTAACTCAGGTTTGATCACTGTGACTGAAAAACTCCTTCTCAGAAAAAGTGACCCTACAATTTAGGAAGTTTAACCATCAGCACCTTGGTGTCAGCATCGGCGGTTAAAAGACTAAAATGCATATTAAGAAATAAAATATTCATTAAAATGCTGCCACTGCCACAAGTCTTTGATTTGCAGTTTTGGGGCTGAGTCAGACCCAAAGTCATCGGTTCTGAGCCCTGTGGCTCCTGCAAGTGTTTGCTTTGCTGTCTTTCCTTTTTTTTTTGGCCTACTAAGTTGGAGTTTCCTGTTGTAGACACAGAAATCACCTTTAATGAAACTGAATCCCTTTGGAGAGCAAAGTTGTCCCTTTCCTGCTTCCTGAAGTTTTGGCAGGACAAACTAAGCATTCCGTAATTTAGAAGGCTAAAAACAGAAGTAAATCTGTACAGAAATAAAATTTTAACAATATTGTAGCACAGAGAATTTTAATTTGAATTAAAAGGCAATCAGGGTTAATCAGCATATTTTTACAGAAAAACTTGATTAGCTTGGACAGAGCTGAGAAACTTATTACAATTATGGAATAATTTCAGATTGTGCAATACTACTACATACTTGTCATGTGTTAATTTTACCCCTAACATTCCTCATACTTTAAAGTAGATTTTTTAATTTTCAATTTTAATACTTTAATTTAATTTTTAGTTTAATTCAATAATAAATAAACAGCTGCACAGCTGTCACAAAGGCAACTGCCAACTGCTGCAGTGAACAAGCAGCAGAATCTCCTTATCCCACTTTCCTTCCCTGCCTTGGACCCTCAACACCAAACAGCCCTTGAGACAACGTACTGTGATCTGGTATCAAACCAGTCCCCGGTCTCAGCAGCAGCAAAACTTTATTCCCTCCAGCCTGAATCAGCTCAATGGCTCGTGTGTGAGTGATTCCTTGGGTAGGTTCTCCATTAATTTCCACAATTTGGTCACCAACCTGAGGAAAGAAGAGCAGCAGATTTGTCTTTGGGAACCTCTGACACGGTGAACTGGTTTTTAGAGTTAGAAAGAAAAAATAATACAGGCAGATGCTTCTGTTTTCCCTCTCATGCTAAAATCCAGTGGGCAATACTGACACTATTCCATGGATGAACAACAGGATGTGACCCCAGGCTCTGGGGGTTCAGAGGTGTACAGAGGTCTTCTGCTCAGGGAAAGACACCAGAGATCTTAACCGTATCGTCTATTTATTTACAAGTGAYGAGGCAGATACAGGATGTGCTTGAACGTATTTTCATTCTGGACCACGGTGTGGCGGGAGCACATGGATGAACCACATCGCACTGGTCTGAGGTCACCTTATCCAGGGGAGGACACAGAACCTTTCCTACATGGACTGCAGAGCTGAACACAGCACAACAGGTTTGATGTAGGGAAATAAATTGTTATTTCAGGTGAGAGAGGTCAGTGGTGAGGTCTCAGCAGCCACTCTCAGAGGTACCAGGCAGGTAATTTCAGCTCACACCAACCTCCCAGGCTGCTGGAAAGGGGCTGGAATAGCATACCCCAGAAAGAGTTCTCTATTAGGGGAAATTGGGAAGGGAAATAGGAAAAAGGGAGCGAGAACCTACTTGGCACTGCACAGAGCAGCCACCAGATGTCACTGGTGTCTAACACGAGCAGCTTTAAGAGGCTGCTTGGGCTTCGCTGAAGACACTGGTCAAAGGAGGTCACTGCTGGCTCCTCATGGACAGGCTGGGACAGGGACACACCGGGACAGTTCAGCTGCCACTAGCTGGGTGAGAAATTCCTCCTCACAGTGTTAAAGTGCAGCCAGAAAGTGACACCATGTCCAAGATAACAAGAAACTAAAAGTGTGAATAACCTCAGGCTGGGCAAGCTCATCCTATCCGTGCTCTGAGCTGGGCTGGGGACATGGCACATGCCAGTACTGGGAGGGACTCAGTGCCAAGGCTGGGAAGGGCCTTTACACAAGAATGCTGTAGCCACACCCCCCGGGAAGGTCACCATGGGAACTGGAGCTGGAGCTCTCAGCAGGATCTCGCTGTCTCAGACCCCACCGACCCCGGGCCCAGGTCAGACACGCGAGGCAGAGAGGAGTCAATTGGGACCTTATGGAATCATGGAATATCCTCAGCTGGAAGGGACCCACAAGGGGATCATCCAGTTCAACTCCTGGCCCTGCACGGACACCACCAAAATCCCACCCTGTGCCTGGGAGCGGTGTCCAAATGCTCCTGGAGCTCAGACAGCCTTGGAGCTGTGACCCCTTCCCTGGGGAGCCTGTTCAGTGCCTGACCACCCTCGGGGGAAAGAACCTTTTCCTAATATCCAACCTAAACCTCCCCATGACACAGCTCCAGCCCTTCCCTCAGGTCCTGTCACTGGTCCTGCCACTCGGGAGGAAGCTGCAGACCCTGGTGAGGTCTGACCTCAGGCTCCTCTTCTCTGGGCTGAACAACCTTTTAGTTGCTTTGCCTAAAAAGTAAAGCCCTGCAGCTCAGTGTGACACCACCTGAAGGAGGAATATGAGGAAAAATATTAGCACTGAATGCTACACTCATGTAGTCTCTCAAGCATGAGGGGAAAAATACTAATTACTGTGAAGAACAGGATAAAAGAAGTTAACGATACTAAGAATTCCACATCTAATTAAGCCTCGCAGCAAGTATCTGTGCCAGCCCCATTCTGCAAATACAGTACAAAGAGAGGTAGAGCTGCGTGCTAGTGGCAGGGAAGCACAAGGACCGCAGTGCAATAGCATCTCGTGGGCACCTGGCTCAGCTCCATGCTCCAGCCTCTGAAAATCCAGCTCTGGGCAGCAGCCACAGAGTCTCACCTACCATCACTCTTTCTGTTGTACCCACGTACTTTGCTTCTACTACAATATCTGAGAGCGAATTCCTTACACAAGGATAAGAATTAACATAATATTTGGAAAAAAATTAGGTTTGTATCTCCAGAGATGGCACAGAACAGCAACAGCATAATGTACACACAAACATTCCTTAAAAATTCACTGACTAGGACAGCGATTCTCCCCCCAGCTCCCTGCTCCACCGCGCAATCTCTAGTTGGGACTTCTAAAATACCCCCGAGTAGATGCTGCTCGCATCCGGGGCCACGGATGCTACTGTAACCCCAGCAAGGCAGACAGTTCCTTTGGGATGGCCCAGAGCTGTTCGTGGATCTCTCCTCCAAAAGCCCATGGCCACAGGGACAGCTGGAAGAAGGGCAGAGGCCCAGGTGCTGTTCTGGGACCCTGCACTTTTGAAAATCCAAGTTTGTCGCCACTCTGGGTAAACTAATGTGTCAACTTCATCAACAAGTTGATTAGAGAAGCCAAACTTACGTGGACTCTCCCATCTTTGACTGCCGGCCCATCCTCAGCCAGACGGAGRATGAATAAGCCCATGTTGTATTCCTTTCCTCCTCGGAGGCTGAATCCAAACCCTCGAGGGCCCCTTTCCAACTCTACTGGGAAACAGCCAGGATTCTGTGCAGGAAGTCAGAGTGGGGGGGAAAAAAAAAGAGATAAGGACCTGTAGGTAGATTTAACCTTCTGTTTTTCCAGAAAAACATTTCAATATTTCTATATTTTGAGCATTTAAACTGAATTCATCTCAACCCTGGGGTGACTCAGGGTAATGGTTTTAATGTAAGTCTAAACATTCAGAACATCTTTCCTTCTAAGTCTGAGACGAGTACAAAATTCTTGAAGAAACTTTGCCAAAGGGTCTGTAGTAGCTCCATGACAAGGAGTACTTGTTGTCTGTTTCTTTCATAACTGTAATGAGTATTCAACTACCCTAAGGAGATAATCAGATTTAAAACATGAGCAAAACATTCTGTGAGACACTTTAATACATTTTTATACACGGCTCTTCTACCCGTATCCGACAGGGAAATGTTTTAAYGTTCTGCTTTTGAGAACTCTGTGGCAGTGCCACTAGAGTGCCTTGACAGATGAGTATTCCCCATGTCTCCACAGCCTCTGGATGGATTTTTGTACCTGGGAATGACGACTGCCCACACTTGAAGCAACATCCGACTGTGCCACGTGCCTGTGCTCGGGCCAGGACAGCCGGTAACTACCAGAAACTTCTTTTCCAGCTTCACCTTCTGTAGCTCCCCTATGGAAAGGTGAAAGGATGTGGATGTTACCTTCACATTAATCCTTCTGGCCAAGCTTTTCCCACCATTCCCAGCCCCTCTTCCCAACCTGTCGGGGTTGATCGGAGCCGATCCCAGCGGTCGGTGCTGTGGGGCCGGGCTCTGCCGGGCCGAGTTTGTCCCTGATGGAGGACCACGGTGCTCTAAAATCCAAACAAAATCAACAGTCACAACTTCCCAAATCCAGAGCCAGGACAACGGTCACCACCAGTGCCGGGGTTACTGCTCCCAAGGAACCGCAGCCACGACACCTCGGGCTGAGCTGAGCTCACGTGGGCACAATGGAGAGAGGATTTTCCAAGTCCAGCTTTTCAAGTACAGCTCATTAGTTCCATGGAACAAATTCTTAGGAAATTTATTCTTTATTTTAATTCTTTTACTCTGCTTTTCCTCACAAAAAAACAACACACTTGTATGGATCCTGACATGAACAGAGGGATTTTAGCCTGTTTGCAACTTGATAAAGGCCAGAGGGGATCAGGGCTGATCAGATCCATGAAATTGGTTCAGATATTCGATATCATAAAATTATGTAAGAGATGAAGAACCATGTCTATTTGAGAAATGTCACTCTGTAAAGGTAAGGGAACGAGGATCTGCAGGAGCAATGGGGATTTGGAGGTGAGGGCCTCATTGATGGAGGGAAATTGCCAACTCATTTAAGGCACAACAGAGTTTTTCACTGCTCACCTCCACGAAAGGTGAGGAACTGGTCCCACAGCCACACTGGGGGGCTGACAGGTAATCAAGAGGAATTTTAAAGTGTTTTGCCTTCTCCCAAAAGCTAAGTAGAAATTAAAGTATAATAACATTTTAATAAAACCATTTAAAATAACTTCCTATTATTTTGCCTTCCATGGAAAATAATGTTATTGTGCACTTAACAATAAATCCAGTGCATTTATGAAAAAACCCCCATGTTTCAGGATACAAAATGACACTGTCACTTAAGAATAAAGAACCACAGTCTAAGCAAAAAGCTGCCCCTTAGCTAGAACCTGAATTGCAAGTAGTGGCCCAAGATGGACTTTCGTGCAGAAGTTTTATAAACTCCTTTTCCCTGAAAGAGTTAAAAAAACATAATTCCCAGCACCAAAACTAGAGCTGTTCCAGCCCCATGAGGTGCAGCACATTACTGCATTTCTTAATTAAGAACAAACAAAATCCATTAAAATATAAAAAGAGCTCAAGAATCTTAAGGAAAGGGACATTTAAAGCATATTTGACTGAATTTCTCAGGTATGTGAGACCTCCCAAGCCCTCTGCAGAACTGCCTGGTGCTGTACCCATGACATGCCTTAAAGAGGTTTTTCTCTAGAGACAAAATGTCAACTTTTACTCCTGGTTTATCCTCAGATTTTTAATTTAGAAGCATACGCAAGAAAAACGCCATCTGTTTGTACAAATCCTGCAGCCCTCTCTGCAGCCTCTTCTCGTGTGCTCCCAGCTAATACATGACAAAAGCTGACAGGCTCCTGCTTTTGTGAAAAATGTTAGAGAATCTCTTCTGGCGCATGAAGGGAATTCATTTAGTCCCGTGAAAAGCAAAAATCACAGGTCTGTGAAGGCTCAGAGGGAGGGAAGGGAACCAGGCAGAGGTTTTGTTGCCAGGCTCCAGAGGGCAGAGCTGGGGAACAGCAAACTCTGTCATGGTTTGCACTTTGTGAGGCTCAACAGCTTCCAGCAAAAAAGGGCATTTTGTTTCTTTGGAGCTGCATCCTGGATTTTCCTGGGTGTGAACCAGCCCTGTGAGGCGCCCTCAGGCATCTCTCCCTGAGTGCCTGAAGCCCTGACTCGCCCACATCCATGCTGGATTTCCCCGCTACACAGAGGGTTCTGCTGTGAGCTAAACTCTTATTTCTCCAGCTAAATCAAGGAGAATTTTGAAGTGGAGATAACATTCCCACTCCAGTGGAACAGGTTCTGCTTCTTTCTCCTTCATTGTCACAAAATTCTTTACATCTGAAACACGCCAACTCCAGCTCCCCTGAGCCACAGATTTTTTTCTGACTGATCTTCACTCTGCTACTGAAGGGTTTTTTCCTCTCTTTGTTGAGTCTCCCCAGGTTCTGGTTTTATCTCTATATTTTGACTCTAAATCTGTAACTGAGGCAGTGGGAAAGGTTTTTACATGGAGTCCATGTAAGGTCATCCATAAATAATGGCTAGAAACATGATATTCAGAAAACTTATTTTGAAAACAAACGGAAGGTGTCCCTGCCCATGGTAGGGGGTAGAATGAAATGGGCTTTAAGGTTTTTCTGTGACCAAACCAGTCTGTGATTCGATGATTAAAAGCTGCAGAAAAACAGATCTTATTCAACCAACTCAAACTTCAGTTGCTTTATAAACATCACCCTGGGCAACTGCTTTGAAGTGTGTCCCTTCAAACTGGAATGAATCAGATTTGATAAAAATAAAAATAGTAATAGAAAAATAACAACTTATAGAGGTCTCTCTACTTCAAGCATTAACAAAAAGGAACATTAAGTCTTTGAAATTCTGTGTTACAGGCTGAGATTACATGTTAAATATTTGCAATGAATGTGAAATTAGAGGTTCATCTGTTGGCTTTATTCACAGCCTGGCTTTAGGTATTTATTATTTAAATGGTGAAGAAAGCCAACTTTCTGACAAAATAATGATAGGGAGTTTAATTAAACCCAAAAGCAGCATTCAAGAAAAATGCAGAGTTGGAAAACAGCTTTTCCCTCCCAATTATTGGATTTTACATATGTACATTTTTGTTTAGAAACAATACCACAGTGCATGCAGCGTTCAGTGGGAGCTGTCATTAAATCAGTCTCTGAAGAAGGGACTTTGCAGTCCCCGGGACTCACTTTGCTGCTCAGGTGACACAGCAGGTCTTGCAGGTGCAGGATCTGCAGGAAAATCCTGTCAAGGATTTATTTTCCCATGTGGTGGGATGTGACCCTTTTCCAAAGGGGAGTTTTGGCAGATAGAACCGCAGGATATTTCTGCGGCAGGGATGCAGCATTAGGGAATTTGTGTTTCAACATGGAAGAAAGGAAAAACTCAGGGTTTAAATGGAGAGATTTGGAAAGCACGTGTCCCTGTGGCCTTAGAGCAGGAACAGAGCATCCTGGGAGCACTGGCTTCATTGGGAACGAAGCTCTGGCAGCACTGCAACAGCAGGATCTGGGCCCTGAGCCGAGGTGAGAAGATTTTCTCACTAAGCACCATCCCATGGTGCTGCAGCCTCCTGAGGAGGGGTCATTTCTCCTTGGCAGGAGAATACAAGGTCTGGACAGGACGTTTCTATGTCAACAGCACTTTCTCACACATGAGAATTTTTCTCACTCTGCATCATGTTGTTAACACTTCTATCTTCTTTTTGCGTACAACCATCTTGGCAGCTGCCTCTCTCTGTCCCACCTGCCTTCAGCTCTTCCTGAGCAAATTAATGAGCTTCCAACTTATGCAACTTCCAGGAGATGATGACCCCTCTGGGTCCCACCCAACTCAGGATATTCTACGATTCACTCTCTTTAATTTCCAAACACCTTCAAATACTCCACCACTTAAGCAAATAAACTTCAGCAGTGACAAACACTCGACTTTGACAGTGTGGTGGCACCTTCCTTACCATCCTCAGCCACAACTGTGAGGGTCACCACATTGCCTGCATCCTTGATGAGCTGCACAATGCTGTCATGAGAGAGGTCCACGATGGACTGGCTGTTCACCGCCGAGATTCGGTCGCCCACCTTCAGCTTCCCACACTGGTCGGCTGGGCTTCCCTCGATAACCCGCCCGATCTTGTGAGGAATCACTAGGAAACAAGAACAGACACAGAAACACCATTAGTATTCATAGGATCATGGAATATCCCGAGTGGGAAGGCATCCACAAGGATCAAAGCCCACCTCCTGGCCCTGCACAGGGCAACCTCAAGAATCCCACCATGTGCAGATTAGATAAGCATCACACAGACACAGAATTGCCAGTCACAGAATATGCTGAATTGGAGGGACCCACAAATATTATCAACTCCTGGCCGTGCAGAGAACACCAAAATCCCAACGAATCCCACCCCGTGCCTGAAGAGCGTTGTCCAAACACTCCTTGAGCCTTGGGGCCCTGACCACTGCCCTAAGGARCCTGTTCAGTACCTGACCACTCCCGGGGGGGAAGAACCATTTCCTAATATCCAACCTAACCCTCCCCTGGCACAGCTCCAGCCATTCTCTCAGGTCCTGTCACTGGTCACCACAGAGCAGAGATCAGTGTCGCTCCTCCTCTCCTGCTCCAAAGGGTGGCACTGCTAGTACAGGAAAAACCTGCAAATAATCAGGAATGCTTCACTGTCAGTGAATGGAGATGCCAACCCAACAGCATGGCCTTGTCACGTACAGGGTGTTGTGCCTGAAGGAAAACATGGGAAGGAAATGGGTCACATCTGCAAAGAGATGAGTGAGAGCGTGTCACCCTGGAGCACTCCGGAGCAGTTGGTTTTGCCATATATAATGTAGTTTTCCATTTCATGCATCGACCCTGAAGCACAGTGTGGGCTCAGAGAGAGTTATGCCCATCCAGTATAACACAAAGACTCAGATGCATGGGCAAACTCTTCATCCTTGCAACCAAAAATTAACCCCTAAACACACTTAAAAAGGATATCAAACTTCTCCTGCTGGGGACTGACGAGGACCTGAGCAGGGACCCTGTGCACAGCCAGCAAGGTGCTACGTCAGCTATGCAAAGACTTGATCCCTTTTCCTGGTCTCTGAGATGAACATGCACTTGCAATAATTGTCTCAAATTCCCTCCAGCTCTCCTGGCTTGGTTCCCTCAGTTCACCCCGCAGTGACACCGTGCCCTGCACAGACTCCTCCAGAAGACAAAGCTATGGGGCCAGAACAGACAGAATGGAGAAAAGAGGAAATTTTATGAGAAGGAAAAAAGACTGATTTCAGTTCCTGTCCCAGAGACGAACACAGGCAGAACTAGAGCCATGTCCACATCTCACAACTGCAATACCAGACCAGGCTACTTTTTCATTTTGATGATCTTTCTAGACAAACACATTTAATGACAGTAACAACTTCATTGCTTTCCACCAAGTACTTTAGACTCTACTTCCTCAGATCCCCAAAACAAGAAATTTTACCTGATTAGGTAATATAAAGCCAAGGTTGAAACTATGTTTCCTTTAAAATGCCAACGAATTAATATCATCACCACGGCCTGACAAATATCTACATCCCAAATGCTGCCCTGTGACAAGTGCACACTCCTGGGTGGGGGTTGTGTGAGATATACATTTCCTGTTCCCCACTCATGTCACAGTTGGGTGAAAAAGAGCATAAACATGAAGCTAGACAGACCAAGATTCAGCTGGCTGGGCTGTGCCAGTGTGAATGAAAGGTGACTATGAGGGAAACACCAGCACTGCACAGGAAGAGATATCCCTGGAGAAGCTGCGACGAGGCTGGGCAGGGGCACAGCCACCAGGACATGGTACTTACCCCCAGGAGGAGGTCTGTTTTTGGAGGTAAGGATGACAAAGCCAAATCCTTCGTTCTCCTTCCGCTGCAGACGGACATCATAGACCTCTGGGCATGGCTGGTTGGCAAAGTCGACGCGGTTCAGCCGGGGAGAGCCGTTCTGCGTCAGGACAGGCTGCGGCTCCTCCTCCTCCGCCTGCTTTTCCCCTTGCAGGGAATGGACAGACAACAAATAAGGAACAAACCACATCAAGCAGCTTCAGCATAACCGTGAAGCTCGGTGTCAGTGCCAGCGTGAAGTGGCAACTGTGGTTGCTAATCAGAGCAGGGGACTCTTGTCAGCTCTAAATCMCATCCCAGCTCTGTCATTCACGGAGTCACTTCTCTAAACTGTTGATCTGGACACTTATCTAAAACTGCAGAATCACAAGACGCTACCCTGAATCAGCGCTCATTTTAATGCAGTTATTCTTGCTACACACTGATGCCAAAAGACTTGAGAATACAACATGTGGAAGGTGTCCCTGCCCATGGCAGGGGGTGGAACAAGATGAGATTTAAGGTCCCTTCCAACTCAACCCATTCTGGGATGTAGAGAAAACAGACTGGGTTATTATGCATTTTCCACAGCACTAACGGCTGTTCAAACTACTGCCTGCAAAAAGATTTGAAGAAATCACCACTGCATCATAATTTTCAGGGCCTTACCTGTGTGAGCAGTGCAAGTTACCGAGAACCAGAGCCCCAACTTATTAAATTCTGCTTTTATCCACTTAAGAGTTATAGCTGACCCTCTTCAATCTCAGGCTGCTCAGCCCCAGTGCAATAATTAAGTTCCAGAGCAGCTTCAGTGGGCTTGATTACAAGCCCAAAGTGTTCTTTAGCCTCTGGATCGGCAGACACCTACCACTGAAGAAGATCTTCCTCCGGACAGTGAGGAGCACCTGCCCATTCCGTGCAGCACTGGTCATTAAATCCAGAACTTGCTTGTGTGACTTCCCTTTCACAGGGACTCCATCGATGCACATCAGCTCGTCCGCTGCRCGCAGCCTCCCGTCCTTTTCCGCTGCTCCCAACGGGATTATGGCTCCGATATAAATCTGTGAGCAGAGACGGGGAGGTTTGAACGGGAACACGAATTCATCAGAACACACAATGGTTGGAATCCAGGTGAATCTGAGCAGATGAGGTCTTTTGGGAAGACTTTTTGAAAGATTATCTCACTGTCCAGCTCTAGCAGAAATGCGGCCAGCAAGTGTACTCTGCACAGGCTGACCCAGTGGAGACAATCTTGGGTGTCAAAGCATTCAGTAAATACTTCAAAAATCTTTAATCCATGTTTTTGTCAATTCTGCTCTCTTGAGCATATTTGTCAGTTTACTGAAAAGCCCAACTTTTGAAATGAGCACACATTGTGTACGTATTATATACATGACTTCCCAGACGTTAATGAAACAAAAGCCTCTGTCATTCATTCTACTTTATTTTTTTACCAAGACTGGGCCAGAATGACTGGGGAAGAAATAAAAGCTTTTGAAAGAACTCTAATTTATTTCTGGAAAGTTGCTTAGACAGTTCCACACTTGAAGTTGCTTCAGTGCTCAGCTTTTGGTGATTAGGTAATGAATTCAAACATTATCAATTCTGTCTACCGCCACCTCAAAAAGTGCTACCAAGTAAAACACAGATAAGAACACTACACTGTATTTCATATACTAGAATCACTTTCAGATTAAATGGAAGATTAAGGATAATTACAGTCAGTACTGTTGGAAGTTAAGCAATGGTGGGCAGCTCATCAGTAGACAGCACGCATGACATCAGCTCCACACTTCCTAACAGCTATGGCTGTTATGGAAACCAAACACCACAAATGCTATAAAGTGGAACAGAAGTAACATTCTCTGGGTTTGCTCTTTACTTTAAATGCATGTTAGGGAGGGGAAAAAAAAAGGCTAGCAGTGGATCACAGCTGGGAATGGAAAAACGGAATTCCTTCACTGTAATCAGAAACCAATCTATGCAGATCTATTTCAAAAGTTTTTCCTCTCCACTTAACAGGTTAAAGAAAGGTTCCTGACATACGGTACAAGTTTTAGCGTTTCTTCCCAGAGAAAAATTTATGCAGTTTTGAAAATGGAAGGGAGTCTCCTAAAACCTGGCCTTGGAGAACAGACTATCCAGGGTTGTCTGTGCTCCATTTGCCTGGCTGCCTCCAACTCAATGCATGTTTAAAAATCTGGTGGGAGAAGTAGGGGATAAGGGGTGTGACACCATCCCAAACCTCGTTTCACTGGGCTGCAAGCAAAACAACAGCCTGATGAAATTTTGACAGGAGGAGCAACCACTTCCCTCCACTCGGCTGCTTCCTGGGATGCGCCACTGTGTATGGCACAACGAGCATCGCATCTGGGTACATCCTGTGCCAAGGCCACCGCTACCATCCGGTGACTAATGGGCAAAGGGTGGGCACCAGCACGGCCCTTCTGAGGGCTCTGAGACACAGCAACAGCTGTAGAAACAACAACAGTGTCCTCAGCCTGACAGAAAACTGCGGCCAAGGATGGTCTCGGTAGTGGGAAGGGCACAGAGCCTTGGAGACTGGAGTCCACAAGGAGGGGAAAAAAATAAAGGTAGTCTGGATCAATTCCTGATCTGTGACACGCAGTTAGTGAATGGATCAATTTTGCCATCACTGAACTGCCTGGAATGATGGGAAACGAGGATGACAGAGCAGGATCATTCTAACAGCAATGCTATGAGATAACCGTGAGCAGTTTCACTTACAGGCTGATCCGGTCCATCCCCTCCAAGCACCCGGAAACCAAAGCCTGACTCTTGTTTTCTCAGGAAAACATCTAAATCTCTTGTGTTTGGAGCTAAGGAAAAGAAACAGCATTTCAAAACATGTAAGGAGCTACCTTGGATTATTGAAGGATTATGCTTTGGTGGTACATTCTGAATCTTCTATTGAAAAACACAGTAACCAGAAATACAGTAAATAATCAAACTGTCAAATCTTCAGTGATAGTCTCTTTCCAAAATGGTATAATTAATTTTCAAAGCAGAAATTACAACTACATTTGTGCAGTAGATAAAAGCCAGGATAAAAGCCAGTCTGCGACACAACTCAGAGCTACTTTTATAAACTCTGAAATGAGCAGGTCTCCTCCAGTTTACTTCAGAACCATCCTTTAAATTATTTCTGCGACTAACTGTTTTACTGTAAATACATTTGAAATGTATTTTATCTTTTTTGTTTTTCAATTGCTGTATGAATTATGCATTTCTTGAAATGTTTTATCCACAGCAGGTTAACAAACTTAGTGACAAAGTCTCAGTAGTTTTACTGCACATATAACAAAACAAAAAATTCCTTCATAATTGAGTATTTTCAAGTTGAAGACGATGTACTTACGTTTGTCCTCATAAATTGTCTTAGACTTCAGGTAGACTTCGGAAGGGTCCAGTTTAGGAGAGCCTGGTCGCACAGCAGAGGGTGGGAAGGGCATCGGCTGCGGAATGGAATCACTGACAGCTTCCAAACTCCCTGAACTGTCCTGCTTGTCCTTCTGAAACAGCCCACACACAAAAAATCCATATTAAATAAAGGCATGACAAAACATGTGAGCGTAAAGACAATGAATGCCATGCAGAAGAAAAACAAGAGAATAGAGGAACAAAATCACAACTTTTCCAATGGATGTGTCCGACTAGAATACTGGAGTCTTCCTCACTGGTACATGAATTTCTACTGCAGACTGGGGTTAGAAAGGGTTTGAAGTGACTGATGATCAGAGAGGAGTGAAGCTGGGCAGATGCTGGCTGTTACCAACACATGGGATGAAGTGGGGCATAAAGGACCAATCATGTTTGGAGAAGACACCGAATCCTTCTCAGGCGCCTGCCAGGCTCTGGACCACACTCCAGCACCATGGGCACATTCTGCTGCTCCAACAGGCACTGTCTCCTGTCCTCGGCCAAGCACATCCCCACAAGCACCAGAGGTGCTCCCAACATGAGCTGTTAGCTGCAGGTGTCCCAGCAGCAATACAAATACAGGGCAGGAGGACACACCTGGGTAGTGTGAGGCATTAACAACTCACTGTTTGCCTTTTCATCATCTGATAACTGCAACGCTCCTGTTCATGAGGAAACATCCTAGCGGTCTCCCAACACCAAACACCCTTGTGGTCTCCCACCCTAATTCCCAATCCATTATGCACTAAAGTAACTCTAAATACTTCTCCTGGGCTGAAACCCAGCCTGAAAAACTGGCACATGGCAATGCACGCTGAACCTCAGCACAAGCAGAACAGACTTAGATCTGCCCTTTCACCAAGAGCAGAAGAAACTGCCCAGAGCCATTCAGCAGTTTGACACTTCTTATATATTTATAAACAGAAGAACTTGCCCTTTTAAAGCGACTTATATTGCCACGCTGCTTAATGCCACTGAGCATCAAGCACTCTGTGGGCTGTTGCTCCTGCACRTGTGCTGGAACAGAATGCCAGTCCCCAACTCCAAACTATTTTTAGCACACTGCCATGGGATCCACACTGACAGGGCCTGTGCCCTCCAACTGCAGGGATTTCTGCTCTGATTTATTCAGTGTGGGCAGCTGGACACTCGCAAGGAAGAGAATCTGAAGATCTTATTGAGCACAGTCTGCTCTGAGCGCGCTGAAAGTGTATACTTGTGTCATTCCACTGGGATACTACAGCACTCAAACAGCAGGATAAAGATAGAAGTTACATCTGTGTTCCAGTAATGGGGTTTTCCTAAAATGCCCTGATTTCTTCCGTACAAGAAACATTTTTAAAGAAACATCTGTGTTCAGCTAGCCTAATTTACAACAGAAACATTCATGACAAACACAGGCATTTAATATCAGCATTATTAAATCAGACTAATCAGATTAATAATTAATCATTATTTTATTAAGCCTAAGGATTTTGTACTGAGCTAATACACATTAAAGATGCCCCAAAAGATCAAACTTCCAAGAGTAATGAGTATTGAGCTAGGAATGTACAGTTCCATAGAGACTTACTGAAAACATGAATACAAAGATAAGCATTTCCAGAAGGGAGCACTAACCAGTGCATTTGAGGATTGAGAAGAATCAAAGTAACATAAACTTCCTTTCGAAATCCCACCTCACTTTAATAATTAGCAATGAAAAAAACAGATATTGTATTTTGTTTCCCTTTTAATGGGAAGACAAAGAATTTATGCCTACAAAGTAGACGTGGCTTTGCTAAACCATCTTGTGGGTTATCACAGGGACTAAAATGCAGAGAATATGAGATTACAAAGCAGGTCAGAAACCAAGTTAAATACATCACCAATACTCACCCCTTTGGCAGCTTTAGTAGGTGAGGGGGGACCTGAAGAAAATAGAAAGTAATTTTAATAGCAGGTTACAAAAAGTTTCAACAACATTACAGCAATATAACCAGCTGCTCCTGGGGTGAAAATGATAGCTCCTGATTCACTCTGCTTTTAAATAGCAAAGTGACCAAAAACATGACTTTAGAGAAGTCCCAATTAGAACTGAAAGCTGCACAACAATGAAAAGTATCTATTTCTCTTTTTGCTAGAAACTGGTCAACCAAATCACTCATCAGTTCATGGGATAAGGAGACTTGTGAATTTGTCTGAAGGAGTTTCACTTGCCACAAAGAAATCTAAGTATTTCCTTAGCTGATTAAGGAGTAGTAGCATTTATACAGAAAAAGATCTGGAGATTTCTGCAAATGTCACTGACTGAAGTCAGGGTTACAATAAAGCCTAAAGGGACACTGAGCAGCCACGAGCTGCTTCATAATCCATTCAGCTTCCTCTGAAAAACACACACAATCCACTACAGTTTTTGGGGTGAAGGTGCATTCTGCTCTGTGACTGACAATCAATGAAGAGGTATAAATATGCAAATGAAAAATCAGAATTTTTCTGCTATTCCCAGTGATCAGCTCCATCTCTTTCCTGATGCTTCTTGCTGTCTCCTGCAATCCCCTGTCTATTACAAACACAGTTATCGGTACACATCTGGAGAGCCTCAGAAAACTCAGTCCATCATATGCTTTGCATTATGCTGGAGATCATGTGACTGCTTTAGCACTCCCCAGGCACTTGGAAGAGACAGTGCATAAACATAGCACCATATAACTTTTGAGAGGAAAAAAAAAAAGAAAAACCAAACTAAAACCCCAGACAAAACCTAGCAACACGCTCTCACCCCAAATATACAGGGGTATAAAATAAACTTAGAACATAATGGTTCAGAGACATAATGAGCTGCTACTTAGCTGTCAAGACTGGATATGATTTAGATATCAGCGATAACCAACATGACAACTGTAAATTTGTCTGTACCTCCTCTTAAGATAAGCAGGGGCACTTCTGCTCCTACTGGAAACTGCTTGAGCACTTCCACCACCTGCAGGTGGGTCAAGCTCTGCACATTCTGATGGCAAATCTCCTTGATGACATCCCCTTTCTGCAGGCCTTGGCACCACTGGCTGTCCAAAATCATCTTCACCTTCTGGCCTGTGGGACTGTCTGCAATGGCAAACCCAAAGCCTTTAGGCCCTTTGACCAGAGGGATGGTGACCAGCTCCGGCTGAGAGCCCCCCGAGGAGGCAAAGGACACCCTCTGCTCTGCCGAGTCCATGGTGGGGCCGTTCAGGCGACCGTTGACCAACATTTTCCCATTCTGGTCCAACACAACTGTTCCTGCTATTAAATCTTGGCTGGACACAGAAGCATCTCCCTTGGCCACTGGCGGGCCGTTGATGACAGGTGTGGCTGTCACGATATCCACCACGGGGTCTTCGTTGTCATCAGGAAGAGGGTACCCACGACACAATGTCATGTTCACATACTGATTAACGGGAATGAGCTGAAACATCTGGACAACATCTGCATGGGTATGGCCAAGGACACAACTCCCATTTATGTCCACGATGACATCACCTGTTACAAAAGAAAGTTCGACAGCATCAAAAACAGAAGCAAAACCTTCAGCATACCTTGAGGAAATCACTGTGCTGTCTTCAAACTAATAACCAGTGGCTGGGATATTACCTCTTGGCTAATATTGGCAAAAAGCATAAAGGATTTCCTCTTTGCATTTATTCTATTTCATCTCAGAACACAGTGTGCTAAATATATAAAGTTTAATCTGCAGCAGATTTAAAAAATGATACTGTACAGCCATGGGAGGTGAAGCAGAGCACGCACACTACTGCAAGCAGATGTCTTCTACTTTAATTCATATTGCACAGCACCCTAAACCCAATCCAGAATAAATCGGATTTTTTTGGCCCTGTGTTTATTTTAGGACTGGTTGAACTTAAGCTAGGATTGCACACACACACACTCTGTACTCTTACACTGCTGCCACACATAGCTAAGAATGTATTTTCAAAATGAAGTGACGTGGGTTTCGGATCCCAAAACCTTGTTTCATGTTTCCATCATTTTGATGTGAAACTTCGCCTGTGCGGTACAATATTCCCTGCAAACTGTCCTATCCCTTTAATGCCTGGGCATCAGTAAAACAGGATCTCTCTTATTCCATGAACTACAACAGGAATAGCTGCACATCTTTTCATTCCAACAGTTCTGCAAGGTTGTTTTCATTTTTGCAGAGGTGGAAAATGAACCACATACAAAACAAGTGCAAACAATTCATCAGCAACAGAATAGGAAATTGTTTCCTTTCATAAGTACATAGTATTAAATCATTCAAAGCATGAATTCTTTTACTCATCTGAAGAGTAAGAGTTCATGTTATACATAAAGAAGCATTTTGCCTTTTCTAACACGCAAACCATAGGTTATAGTAAGGTTAGAGGTAACTTAATGAAACATGTAATAACAATGAAAAAAATGTACAAGTCTTCATCGATTGCAGGAACCCTCATCACTCATCTTTCCTCACTTTTGCAGCTCACACAGCTTTGCTTCCTCATTCCTGCTGCATGTTTTTTGCAATTTTAATATCTGGTCTCATGGTTTTTGGCAGCAACAAGGCAAAACTCAGACCAGGATTCAAACACACTATTTTTACTTTACGTACAAAGAGGGAACAAAAACCATTCTGTGAACAAATGTGAAGCCAAGTGTCTTTGCTAAAGCGGAAGTACTGAAACCTCCAGAAGTGCCCTTAAAGTTGATTTTTATCTAGAATGTTGCTTCTTTTCCTTTTCAGCCACTGCTCTGCACGATCTTTCACAAATCTGAAAATATTTCATTTAGTGAGGATGTGGATGGAGTCATTCAACCTCCTGTGCCTCAAGCTGTGTTCTCCAAAGTACTCCAGGAAATGGAATTTTAGGGAAATAATAATTCACCTGGAGCAATTCTCCCATCTTGTGCAGCAGGTCCATCTTTTAACACATTCTTCACCTGGAGAAACTCATCAGGCCTGTCCCCTCCGATGATTGTAAAGCCAAATCCCATGGTACTTTTTTTCAGGGACGTCCTTATAAGTGCTCCAGTAAGCTGGGATGGATCTCGAGTGAAGACAGACTTCCCTGGTCCTTTGGAATTATGGAATAGAGAGACAAGAAGGCAGGAAACGAGAGTTAGTTCTGGTTTTTTGTTTGTCTTTAAGGTGTCACAAACGTTAATGATTTGTTTATTGTTGGTCAACCTCTGATGTTAAGGAGTAAAGCAAACAAACAGGACATTGCTACACTCATTTTCCAACTGAATTCAGTGAATGGAAAAGTTAAGAGTTCTTTTGAACAGACTGCGACAGAGCTGTATACAAACCTCCCACCACAAATTCCCGATTTTAGTCATTGAATACCAAGCTTAAAGTAGATCGAAAGAATAAAAACTCCAGTTGTGGTTTTACCTGCATCTTCCAGATGGCTCTTCTAACTCTCCATATATTCCAAAGCTGCTTATGACAACCAGCTTCAGAACAATCACGATGATTTAAAAGCAATCTTAGTGTCTCACTTCAGTTTTAACATGAAAAATCCTTCAAAAAACCCTACAGATCTGGGAGGGTAGCACTGTAATGGCCAGCAAAAAGACAAAGCTGATGCCTTGATGAATTCCACAATTGGGGTTTTATAAAGCATACTTGCAGATAAAGATATAAGTGACAAAGAACACAATATTCAGTGATACCTGATTTGGAAGGGCCAGCATCAGTCTGCCCTAGCTGTTTTTTCCTTTTGGCTTCCAATACTGGATTTTCAAACTGAGTTTTCTGGTTAATATGGCTGCAGGCATACAAAAGGTAGGTCAGGATTTCAACAGAAAACATTCTGTGTATTTCCCAAAAAAAGACAACCCCCAAAAATATATCTACAAACACCATTTTTTATTATCTCAGATGAATGCTCTGGAAGAATGAACAATAAACTCTCATAATCAATACTGAAAGCGTGTTTGTTCTTTCAACAACTTAATTTACTTTGAGAGCAAATAAAATTTTACTCCCTTTAATTACTAGGTAGAGTTGTAATAGTTTAGAACTGAGCAAACCTGCTTCTTTCTCTTGACCCATCCACCTATAATGTTTACAAACTCAGGCATCACCTTTTTCCTAGTAGATGCTAAAGCAGTACAGCAGAGGGGGGGAAACCAAAAGATTTGAGCATAATTCAAACACTTTGGCTTTGCAAAGTGAAAAATGTTTGCTTGTTCTCTGAAGCTACATTCTCAACTCTACCAATTTTCTTCTCCATGGTTAAGAAGAGATTTAATTTCCTCTGGCCTGAAGGAGATTCAAAAGAGCTCTTGCAGCAGTTTAGTGCTTATTGACTTGGCTCTTTGGAGACAGCAATGAGATACAAGTTATTTTTWCCCTTTTACAGTTATCAGGTGCCACTCTTAAATCAAGTGACTCTGTTTTTGTTAAAGCTAAGAAAAATGACATCAGCTCATTTCCATTTATAAATTACTTTGGTTTCAATTTGCTTTCCTTACCCAATGAAAAACACTCCAGTAAGTCTTTAAGGTCACACCATGGATTTTGCCACATGCCAGTGCTGCCAGAATTTTGTGCCATGAGTTCACTGCCCCCAGAACTGTTTTTTTTTTTCCCTGGATATATTTAATACTTTCACAGAATCACAGGATGGTTTGGACTGGAAGGAGCCTTAAAGCCCATCCAGTTCAACCTCCTGCCATGAGCAGGGATACCTTCCACTAGACCAGGTTGCTCCAACCCCTGTCCAACTTGGCCTTTCATTGCATTACAACCTCTACTTACTGAGTATCAAGCACTTCATAATTTCCTGCTCAATTTATAACTATGCCAAATCAATAATTAGTACTTACTCAACATAATACGTTCCATATTGAGGGTCTTCTATTTTCTCCCATCCATAAGGAAGTTCTGCAATCAGAAAGACCAAGTTCTCCATTACAGGCGAAAACTATCTGCAAATATCAGAGTTTTCATAAAAGAATACTCAGAGTCACGAAAAATACAGGTCCCATTTTCTTCCCTGATGAAGGGTATCAGCCTGTTCCAGGGAATCTGAAGCCCTGTAACTCTTATTCTTTCTGCCACTAAATAATGAGACTTGTATTCTATGAAATCACACCACTTTAAACACATAATAAACTTAAAGACCTGTTTGTGCTGAAAGTTACAGGCAAAAGGCTCCTTTTTATAGCAAATTCAGCATCTGCTAAGAGGGTGCCCAGCAGCTCATGACTGACTGAAGGTGACAAGCAGTTACCACAGAGGTCAGATTATTCAAGTTTACTGTTCTAGTCATCTTGACCATGGAAATTTAAACATTAGAATAATGAATACAGTCAGCCAGACATTTTAAGAATAAATTTGCCCTGCGATCTTGTTTGAGGCTTCTCTAAGTTTGACAGTAACAGGAATTTCCCTAGCATATGACAGCATGTTACCAATTATTAACACCAGCATCGCTCCACAGGGTCTGACAAAAGACCCAGTGGGTCTATTCATTTAAATACTGTTCATTTGGATATCCTGCATCTCTGTTTAAAGTGCTCTTTTTATCCTGTGGTGAGATGCATATATGTTTAATAAGCAGAAGTATGCAGCCATTGCTCCAGCTGGCTTCATTATGGCTGTTAGGCTGGGCAATTTTGGAGGATGACAGGTCATTCTGAGCCTGCCTCAGCTTTTGGAATGTGTCAGGCATTTGCTGAAGACAGAGCTATCTGATACTCTTTTCTAGCAGACTAAATTGCCCAACTATGTAGGAAATGGTTGCAGGAATTGCCTGTAGGCTACTCGTGAAGCAGACCTGGAAGTCTTGAAGGAATTGAAAGCAGTCAAATTGTTCCCTCTACTTCTGCTATCAAATATTATGTCACATGCAATAGTTATCATGACCAATATGTATTTCGCCATACCTTCTTTATTATTTCTATATTCTACTACTTATGGACTTTCTCCTTCTGCCATATTCCACCTATACAACAGTTTCCAGTGAGATCATCATTCACGTGCAGCTTTCTCCTTAGGAATGACACTTACTGGAACAAAACATCTCATTTTCTGCTAAGGAACGCAGATAAACCCTTCATTCAGCCAGATTCTACTGCTCCAGGGAAAATATACCATGGACTTTCCCAGTCTTACGCAAACTCCTATTGCCACCAAAAAGGGGCCACTCAGCACTACGCTGCCAGCTCCAGTCACGTCTACCACGGAGAAGCTTCTACCACAGCAGTAATGGATTGTATCCAGCTGGGATAAACTCAGACATTTATCAATGACAGGTGACAAACGCATTCTGAACATCTCACCTCCATCTTCACAATCTTCAGGAGCTTTGGCCTTCTTACACAGCCGGGGATCAAGCCACGTGGTTGTCTTGGTGTTGTGACTGTGGAGCAGAACATGTGCCAGTAAGAGAAGAGAATTGCCTCACACTGAAGAAACTTTGCTTTACTTTAAGTATTTACTATTGTAGGGAAACTGTAGACTTCAGATAACACAACCTTTATTTGTGCCTCAGTCACATCATAAAATACTAAAAAGAAAAGGCACCAGCACACTGGAGACTCTCCAGGACACGTGGGAAGTGTTAGAGGCATAGACCCTCTCCCCAGTCCCCAAAAGCTCATGTGGGAACAGCAGCTGCTTCTACCTGATAGGAAAAAATATTTTTAGCTTCCTCATATGCTTAACTCTCCGGAAGGTTTGTGTTTCATTTTTGCCTTAGAACTCATAAATGAGGCAGTTTTACATGGGCACACGAGAGCTACTTTCCTATCCTGGACTTTTATCTGTGCTATTTGTATTTTGAAACATCCATTCCCAGCCAAGGAACACAAGCAGAGAAGAAAACATAAAATAGGTCTCAAATTTCAGAGATATTTGACATAGAGAAGGTTTACATGTTATACTGCACTTAGCAATACCCACCCAGCTTTGTATTTGTGAGATACAACACTTAAAACAAACAAACTGCCTTTGCAGGTGGAACCATAAGGTTTTCCTGCACGACAGGAATTGTATCGAGCGTGCAACATCGAGGACTATGAGTAAGGAATGCAACAGTAGGAATATATTAAATTTCATAAAGAAATAGAAGCAGTAAGGGCAGAAGAGAAGTGCAAGATCAGCTTTCCAGACTGCAGCCACGAGCACTTCTCTCCTCCAAGGAGAGATTTACTCACTCGATGAAGTAGATCATGCCAGTGTCCGTGTAGGCCATCTCCCAGTTCTTGGGCAGTGGTTCCAGGGTCTCATCCCTCGACAAGTAATTTCTGAAGTCCATACTGCTGCTTGTCTGGTTGTAGCTGGGAACAGGTTTCATCCAGTCAGGAGAATCTGAATGTTTTTCTTTGTTTTCTGCAGTTGTTCAGGGAAAATGTTACTATTTGTCAGATGCTTATGTTGTTTCTCACAAAGAACCACCCTCTTAATCTGGCTACGAGTGGATGTCAAACACGTCCCTGTATGTGATGTGCATTTTTCCGCTTTTTTTTTTGCTGTGAACTTTGAAAAGCTGACATGAAAACACTGAACTCTGCTCTTCCCCTGCCAAACAGAATTAACCTTGTATTATGTGTCTGAGCCTACTCTGAAAAATCAACGCTAGCAGAAATCCAAGTTGACTATGCTTTGTTGCCGTTCCTACGTTGAGAACAGTGTTTGTAATGCCACAAAACAACCCAAAAAATCCTACCAATATTGCTCAAAGAACCAGAAGGAAATGTAGAGAAGACCCAAACCACCAATAAAATAAACAACACCCTCCTACAAGCCACAACTAGAAAAAAGATCCCAAAAAATCCTGCAGGAAACTTTAAATGGAAGCCTCCACCCTTCAGTGCCAAGGTTACCCTCCRTGACATGATGATGTCCACAACCTTCACCCAACCACCAGCCTGACCACTGGCCCCTCTGTGGTGTTGCCAGCCATGAAGATGACAAGATTAGGTCAGGTCTGGTCCGTGTAAGTCTGTCTTAAACACTCACACACAGGATCAGCTGCAAATGCAATGTGACAGCTCCTCTCCACCATCAGTTCTCCCCCCTCGAGATGAGTAACCATGACAGCAAAAGGAGAAGGGCATCCTGCCAATCCCAGAAAGGTCTTGCTGGACACTGCTCCAGCCTCCACACACTTGGCTTTATTTCTTTCCACAAGCTCCCCTTTGGGTGGTTACAGGTTGTGTGATAGCTCCCTTAAGCAAAATCATCTGAAAATCTTACAGTATGAGCCAACATTGCCCCTTAAACCAATCACTTCCCTAAAATCTCCTGTGTACAAATTCAGTAATGGCTTCAAAATTAAACAATAACATTTACAGGGTATGAATTCTACTCTGTGAAGGATTCTGTTATTTGAAGAGTGGATAAATTTTTCCTTCCTGCTCGTGTAACTGGCCCATACCCAGCACCACATGTTCTCAGCTAAGCAGTGCATTTAATGATGCAATTGCACATCTGGCTGGGAGAACAGCTGGTTCTTTTTAAAAGGTCATTTCAAAATCGAGTAGAAGCACTAGCCTGAATAGAAACTGCCTTCAAACTTCACCAAAACTAAGGAAGCATGAATGTTATTTGTATAGTCATAATCCATTCATACAATACACTAGGGAATTTTTCCCCTTGTCAACCAACCTATCCCTCCGCTGCCATTAACTGCTTCCTTTTCCTCCTCTTCCTCCTCTTCAGGGAGAGAACTTTCCATCCTTTGCATTTTGCTGACAGAAGTGGTTCTTTTCCTCTGTGATTCAGTATCGAAATCATTGTCAAAAAGAACTTGGTCCACCGGATCAGGCTGAAAGGGGCTGGGCTCTGCCGGAGGCTTTGGAGTACCGTAAAAATTACCTGAAAATGAGACATAAATCAGGATCACTGAACCACTGATACTGCTGAAGGCACTGGCAGTGGCTGTTAACATTTTGCTGCCCATGCAAACRTGTTTTGGTGAAAACTTAACTCCTCCAAGAAGACCTTAGCACTACCAAAACCCAATCAACAGTCAAAGTCTATTTATTCCTACATTGACTTCTTGCCAATTAAGCAGTAGTTGTCAGAAAACAAGAGGTTCAAAATTTTTATCCTGCCATAAGTTTTCTAAAGAAAAAGATGGATTTGTTATTTTGCCTGGAACTCACTCATTCCATGAAGAGACTTAGGGACAAGCTTAGAGAGAAGCAAAAGAATGAAAAACAATTATTCTTACCTTATATACTAACTAACAGAGCAACAGGAACACTGAAGTCAAAAAGAAAATTAATTTTGCGCAGAAACATAAAGTATTTATTTACATAAAACCAGTTAACAAATAATTGATTTTAACACAAATTTCTACTGACAATACACTTGCAAAACAAAGCTGTTAATATGGCTTCACCTAAAAATTATTTGTACTCCAGAAAAATGAACAGATTTTTCCTTCAATATTTTAATCTAAAACACAAAGGAATCATCTGCTGTTTTCTGGAAAAGAATTTCAGCAATTGACCTCTCTCCTGACTGCTCATATGATTTTTATTAGGGAATTGAGCACACAGCAAGAAAGCTTCCCAGAATTCCTGCTGGAGTGACTTTTGGTGCCTGGATATGGTTTTGACCACGTAAATAAAATAAGTAAGAAACCCTTCTGCAAATATCAAGCAAGGGCGAGGCTCAGAGTGGGGACAGCCAGATAAAGGGCAGCTAAGGGGGGAAAAAAAAGCGCACTAGTTTAGCCTAAATTTGCTTAGATTTCCACAGACAGGACAATGTTAACAGAGAGTGTGGGATATGGAAAACAAGAGGCACAGAGCCTTTCACAGGATTGTCTACTTTTGACATTTTCTTTTCTTTTTTCACCATCTTCATTACAATGTTTTTCCCCATCACATTTAACAAACCCAACTTTGCTACAGATTTGGACAATCTGGTCTAGTGCTGTTCAATTTTTCATTGAAAAATGCTTTTTTTTCCTTGCCGGGTCAGAATTTCTCATGCCTTCTGTCCTTTTGATGCACACCTGAGAAGAGAACACGGCTCTGTTCTCTGAGGTTTACACAAAATTGACTGAATTCTCTTAAATTTGTACCAGGCACAGACAAATCTTTTCAGACTGCTTCCCAAAAATGCAACAGGGAAAATAATCAGGTGGCATTAAGAATGGTTGAAAGGACAACCTGTGATTTATCAGAGATGTTTAAAACAAGATCACTCCTCCTCTTCACAGTAATCCAAAATTAGACTTACTATTGTCTCTCTACTATTGTAATGACCATCAAGTGGGCAGGAAAACTGGTACCACAAGGAGCTACACTTGGACTAAGATCCTGGACACAAGTATTGGGTCCTTATTCCTATTCCATTAAACATCACCAACATACCATCATATGTTCCACTTTCTAGTAAGGCTCCACTTTCTTCCAGTGCTTTAAACTGCTCAACAGGAATGAAATTATAGTCTACCCCAGGGACCTCCCCATCTCTGGGAGCCCTTGTAGTGCCTGCAAAGACAGAGAAAAGACTCTTTTAAGATACTTAAGTGCTGCCTGTCACCAAATGCTACCTGCTGTACAGTTCAGTAAAAACAATGGATTCTCGAATCTTTATACAAAGATGATGTCACTCCAGTGAGAGTTAGAACAACTGGTGAGCAAGAGAACAATGATGTATAAAAACCGGGCCAATAAATTACATAGGAACGATAGTTCTGGTATTGAGGGAGGAGAAGAGAAAAGGCTGGGTGAGGTGGTAATTAAGAGAGAATTCTTTCTTATGATCAGTGAACCAAAAACAACTTGTGTGATAGCTGACGATGCCTGGGCCAGGCAATCCCAGTCTGGGATTCTGGGAACAGCCGTGACATTTTATTTTAACCCAGCCGTAAGGGTGCTGCATCTCTCCCTACTTCCACTAGCACCAACTCTGCAATTTGCAATGAGGTCAGCATGACTAAGCACATTTGATTTTTGGACCACCAAATCCATAACTAGGCACAAAACTTATTTTTTAACTTATAATTCAGGCTGTAATTCAGCCACACTCCAACCCCTGGCTGCAGGTAAACTTCATCAGTATATTGCTGTGTTAATGCAAAGGTTGTCAGACTGTTTTGTCTATGAAAATAGGCCCCCTGTAGTTTTAACAGCTTAATTAAAGCTCTCCTGGAAAGCACTGCACTGATTCATTACTGCCTACAACCTAATAGCATTTTAAAGGCATATGTCAACTTTTTCACGCAGCAGCATGAACAAGAGCTAGTAAATAAAAGCTAATAATAGTGAAATGCAGTTTAAGAAAGCCACAAACCCTCAGGTGTGCTTAGAGAGAATGGAACAAAATTCCTACAGATACAAAAACAYTAGCTGACAAACTTACAAGTTTTTTTTGTGCAACGAATATTTAAATACAGTCAGTGATGAGCCTTTTAAATCAATCTGTCTTCCCAGGATGAGCAGTTTCCCTGTTCCTTCTGCCACTGCCACTGCTTCTGCACTCAGCCTCTCCTGCCACTCTCCTTCCAGCTGCCCTGCTCTGTCTAATGCACTTGACATTCTCAAGGTCTCAGTTTCTTCTTTGTGAAGAAAAAAACCCCAGGACACTGACAAAAGTCAGGATGCTTTTGCACTGCTCGATCATGTTGAGAAAGATTTATTTCTCACGGTGGCAGTGGTCATTCTAACAACAACAACTAACAAACTTGTGAAGAGCGAAGCACAAATATTACTGAAACACTCTGAGCTTTGAGTTCTCAAGTTTTTGCTGGTTTTCAGTCCATATTGGCTGTACCAATTCATGACAACTTCAGATATGAAACTATTGTAGCAAAACCTGAAGTTCCTGCTGCAAGGTAAAACTCTAAACCAGATTAAGAGAGAAGGCATTTCAAGCTCACAAATGATGTGAGAGTTAGCACGAACAGATCAAATGAGGCTGATCTTTACATACTTACAAGGGATGGTTCTCAAGTAGAGATTGTCTCTGATCACTTGCTGGAGTTTGTGGTCTATCGAGCCCTTCTGGAACTGAAGGCTCAGGTAGTGGCGCAAGTCCTTGTTGATGACTTTTCCTTAAAAAGAAAAAAGAACATATTAGAATAATTTGTAGCAATTACACAGGATCTCACAACAAGAATTGTGTTTCACTGGTATAAAAGTTTCAGAAAAAGCAAACAGTGGAAGAGTTGGGTTGTTTTAAATACAACAACTTGAATGGAAAAAAACATTCTGTGCTATCAAATCACAAAATCCCAGAATGGTTTGTGTCGGAAGGGACCTTAAAGTTTATCTCGTTCCTCTCCCTGCCACGGAGGGACACCTTCCACTGGACCAGGGTGCTCCAAGCCCCATCCAACCCGGCCTTCAACACTTCCAGGGATGCGGCAGCCACAGCTTCTCTAGGCACCCTGTGCCAAGACCTCACCACCCTCACAGGGAAGAATTTCTTCTGGCACAGTGTTTTTAAGCAGAGCTGAGTAACAACCACCCCCCCCYCATCTCCCAAGCAAGACAGTGACAATACTCTGGAATTGTTTGAAAACCAATATAAAGTATTAAAATACAAAACCTATTACCAAAATTCAAAGTCTCTACAGACAGAAAACTATTTCCCTGCATGTTCAAGCAGTATCCATTCAATTTACACCTACTCCCTAGTCACCTGAGTTCAATATTTTGTCACACGGAGACCTGCGTTCTTGAAATTATAAAAAGAAAATATTTCCCTTTTAAAAACATTGCATAATAGAAGAGAGTTGGGTTTTTTTTACAATTACTCCTTTGCAATACTTCTGTCAGGCATCATTAGTGAATCTGTCACATCACTGGAGAACCACGGCCCCTTCAGCACACAAATAACTGAGCTTGTGTATTACTGCCTCATCCTTCTGACAGGAGGGTACAAACCAATCTTTTGTACCCTGTCAGCCTCCCAGAAAGCACATTAAATAGCGTTCAGTGACCTTGGTAAATTTAAGTTATGTACTACAGCAGAACACCCAGGGCTCTAGGGAAAAAGCTCAGCCTTTGTCTCCAAACCCAGCACAGGACACGGGCAGCAGCAGGTGGATACTGGTGTAGCACAACAGCAGGGAAAAAAGCTGGAACAGACAACTGCTCCTGTTAAGTTACATCACCAACAGGTTATGAAATGCATAAACTGGCTCCAGAAGCGCTTCTGACAGGAGCCTTTGAAGCCTGTGAGCTGAAAGCTGCTGAGGAGATCACCTCAAACATGTCACAGACCCACTGCAGTCCTTGTACAAGGCTCGCTCACCTACACCTTCAACCAATTACTGTACTTACGTAAATGCCAAATTTGGAAAAAATCCCAAACCATCAAACCCCTGCCACCACTAACTAAGTTTTCCCAACCACATGTCACTCCTGCAAAGTTGGCTGCAGCACGTTTACACTTTCCCTTCCCCTTTAGCCAAGTTAAGGGCATTTCACACTTTGTACTCATCTCTCAACTACGATCTCAGCAACTACCACTCGCCACCAGCAAAGAGAATTTCAATCTGCACCCTCTTTCCTCCAACCAAAATCATGGCACAATGAGTATTTCAAAGTGGAACCAGGATTACCTATCAGCCCTTCAGAGAGAGGTCAGTGCTGTCCACAGATTAGCCAAAACACACACAAAACCACCTTAAGCCCTCAAGCAAAGACAGAAGCAGCCCAGCACACCCCCAGAACAGCTGGCACACCCTGTGCCAAACACGAGCCCTGAGCTCCAAATGAAGTCAACTTCTCACCCGCTTTAACGCTGTCATTTATTTAAAAATTACATCCAAACACACAAAAAGCATTTTGCAGTGTTGGGACAACACCTCAGCATTGTCCTTGTGACTGTCCAGGAGTTACAGAAGTGACACAGCAATTCCCACTAATGCAGACACTCCCCAGYCCTTCCCAGGAAATGTGCAGCAACTCTGCAGCCCCCTCCTCAATTCCCTATTTTACCATTATGAACTGTTCCTTATAAAACTTTGGATTGGTTCCTGCAGCATAAAGAGCAAAACATGCCATGGAAATGGAAACAAATGGGGCAATCGCAAGCAAGAAAAGTATTTTCCATTTGTTACTACAGATTACTTTATTGTTTGTGGACAAGATGGGTTCTCAACATTAAAAAAATGTTTTGCTGCTAAAATGGTCCATCCATCTTCTTGTCAAAGCCAGATCCATAGCTCTGCACTTCAGCAATCCCAGCATATTTCACTTAGGCAGATCAATACACTCATATTTCACTGAGGCAGATGAATCTGGTCATTAGCTACATTCAGAGCACTGCATGTTGGAAAAACTTGGCAAGATGTGAAAATCTGTTCTGGATGTAGAATTACCGACTTTATTTACTCACTGATCTTTCCCTCTTCATGTTTTAAAATTTAAAAGCTCATAAACCCTTTTCAATAAATATCAACTCAGTTAAAAGACAAAGTAAAGGCACAGCTAGTACTAAGGATATGCCAGTATTGAGGGGTTACACTTAATATTAAAACCTTAAGAGACTGGGCTATACCCTGAGACCAAGACGACTAAATCGAAGATTGAAAGCATTGCCTGGGGAAAACAGAGGAAAGTCAAACAAAAGAGTAGGCAGAGGGAAAATGACACAAATTCACGTAGAGAATGGTGTGCATTAGAAGGCAGAAAAATTAAGTAATAGTAAGGATGCTTTAGGCAACCTTTGGCAAAAGCCAGATTATGTCCCCTCCAGGAGCTGAACATGCTTCTTTTACATTGTTTCACACAGGCTTTCAGGAGAACCTCATGTATCAGCCTCTCTGAAATGACCTAATAAACGTCGGGTTGGCGTATGTTGTGCTGCTGAGCTGCCTCTGAAGGGTGACACAGGCAACACAGGGACCAGTCAAGAGGAATAATGTACTTTATACCATTCAGGTTCTGCAAGATGAACAGGCACAAGCCTCTTGTTTTCAGTTTGAATTTAAATTAACCACAAAAGAACTGTTTAGACGAGGATATGCACACTGCAGTAGAATTAAGTGACTGCAGAAGAAAAAAGGCTCAAGTGTCACTGCAGCAAAACACAGTGTTGTGAAGGACAGAGGCAAATAGGAGTGACAGGGATATCGCAAAAAACTGGGGTGGTGGTTCTCACAAACTGCACCAATGAAGTTGCCTTTGCTGCTGTACCCAAACAGGACAAAAAACAGCTATTTATATATCCAACATGTCATGGAAATGCTCAACAATAGATGTTGCAGTTACAAGCAGAGGAGCATTGCCTCTAGAACTCGACAAAAAAAACCATTTCTAGATGAGCAATGTTGGTAAAACACCGAAGTTCAACACTGAAAGACGCAATTCAGTCTGTGTAGCTTTTATGTTGCTGTCTGCTAATAATATCACAAGTATCTCTGACTAATGCTGCTGGGGCATACAGAATATCAGTGACAACCCCATCAAATCACTCTGAAGATCATGTGGAAATTTTCCATTTTGTCTTGGTGAACATTTTGTACAGACACAGGTGACAACTTTCCAGAGACATGGTGTTCCCTGCACTACCGGGGAATGATACCTGAAGTTTCCATGCCAACACCTTCTAGAGACAGTGATAGCTACACGCTACCAGGGAGCTGCAGCAGAGTACTTTTCTTTCAGACTTTTCAAAAAATACTTTACTGTTCATTATAAAAGCAATTTTTCAAAGTAGCGGTTTATTAAAAGTAAGCTTTCCTACTAAATGATGTAATTCATTATTAGGGCTTACACCTTCATTACAGCCTTTAGCACAAAAATGTATTTTAAATGAACAGATAAGAAAATGAAATTGCATTCCCTTGTTTTTGGAGGAAATTTTTAAGAAAACAGCTTAAGTCCTGGTGTGCTCTGCTGGTGAACTGAAGGGTAAAATCATTGGATCCTATAATAGTTTGGGTTGGAAGGGACCTTCAAGTTCATCCAGTCCCAACCCCTTGCCCCAGGCAGGGATACCTTCCACTAGACCAGGTTGCTCCAAGTCCCATCCAACCCAGCCTTCACCACTTTCAGGGATGGGACAGCCACAGCGTCTCTGGGCAACCTGTGCCAGGGCCTCACCACCCTCACAGGGAAGAATTTCATCCCAACATCCCATCTAACTCTGCCCTCTCGCAGTGGGAAGCCCTGCCCCTTGGTCCTTGTCCAAGAGTCCCCCTCCAGCTCTCTTGGAGCGCCCTTAGGCACTGGAAGGGGCTCTGAGGTCTCCCCAGAGCCTTCTTTTCTCCGGGATGAATGCCCTCAGCTGTCCCAGCCTGGCTCCAGAGCAGAGGGGCTCCAGCCCTTGGAACACCTCTGTGGTCTCCTCCAGACTTGCTCCAGCAGTTCCATGTCCTTCTGATGTTGGTCCCCAGATCTGGAGGCAGCTCTGCAGGTGGGGTCTCACGTGAGTGGGGCAGAATCCCCCCCCTCCCCTGCTGCCCACACTGTGGGATCAGCCCAGGACTTGGGCGGTTGGTCCCAGTGCATGTGGCCGGGGCATGTCCAGCCTCTTATCCACCAAAAAACAGCCCCCACAATCCCAGGGCTGGGCAGGCAGGAACTCTCCTGGCCTGGCCCGCAGTGATCTGCCGCCCCCTTCTGGCACCTTCCCGCTGATCTCCCTAATTCCGCCCCCCAAATTCCCTCCCCAGCAGAGTTCAAACACCACACAATGAAAATCACACATGTTAGATACTGCCACGCAATTTTGTTTTCTCATTTAGAAGCAGACGAGAAACGTAACCAGAATTCCATCTTGTACATTCAGAATTCCGTATATGTGAACAGAATCCCAGAGTGTTCAACAGCTCTGCTCAGCTCTATGATGTGTTACATAAGCTGTGATTGCAAAAGGTCACCCTGACTATGAAAATTACAGTGAAACACACGTTAAGGGCTATGAAACAGCTCCATGCCTTCGCTCACAGTCTAACTAAAATAGGAATTCTCAGGGCTCATCAAGCTGAAAACAGTTACTGTTTAATTAAACTGGGCTGTCAATACACACACTGACATTAAGCAATTTTCAACGTGACTAAGTAAAAGCCATTTAAAGAAATGTTCAGCTCCACAAATCAAGGACACAGCGTTAGGAAACCCAAGTTAGAATTAGTGTGTAACACATTAACTTTATTATATTTCTCAGCAACTAGTAACATATGATAATTTCACACAAATTCCAGATCCAAACACATGCATTCACTGAGCACAATGAATGATTTCCGAGCATGCAACGAGTGTATTCATGAAATACGGAGAGGATGGAAAAGCCAAGTGGTGACACAGCCATCAGTATCTGCTGTACTTCACCTGCAAGTACTTTGCTGCGACCTGGCAAATACACACCTATGCTCTCAGCACAAGAGAGAAGGTGGGAGGTTCAAATTACAACTAATATAGAAAAGAGACTGGAACGTTTTGAGAATGCCCAATCCAGTCAGCAGGTGCTTCCTCAGCTTGGGAAGTACGGATGGATTCCTGTGCAAAAGCCTGCTTTTCCTTCAGGGAATGGGGCCCAGAGCCCTGGGATTTTCGAGGGGGAAGGCTGAGACTAACAGTATGGCCCGGTAGCTCACGTCCCAGTCCACCAAGGGCTTCATGACATGCTCCCACTCAACACCTCCCTGTCTCCCTTCCAGGTAATGAAGGCAGGAAACCAAGTGGGCATTCTGCCTGTGGAAGAGAGGAGCTCCCTAAGAAAATCCAGGCCACAAGGTGAGATGACAACCATGCCTGGGCCAGTGACCCATCTGAGAACACAGATCGTGCTCCCATTATGGACTCAGGATAACTTCTCATTTCCTGAAGAACTGTAGCTTCTTCCAAGTACATGCAAACTCCCTGTCAGGTGAAGCACTACTTCCCCAGAGACAGAGAGTAAGGAAAGGGCTGTGTCCTGTCCACAGGGCTCAATAAGCACCTGCAGCATCCATCGATTACCAGCTGCTTTGGAGTTAAGTTGCTGCAAGGATGCTGAAAAGAGCAAGAGCACATAATCATCTCAGGAATGTGACATGCACTTCTGCTTGACTGCCTTTTAATAGGCTCAAACAGCAGTACGTCTACACTGCTGCCCTCCCAAAATCTGAATTTATCATTTCTTTTGACTGTCAGACCCAACACCAGAAAAGGCCAACCTTTGACTAAATCAGCAGAGATTCTCCAAAGTTCTGGCACCAACCCCATAAGGGCATCTTGATTTGCTGTATCACTGGTAGGTAGCAACATTTGTCTGAAACCAGCAATCTGTCACAAGACACTGAATTCTTCCTGACAATGAACAGGACAGACAAGGTAAAGAATGGAACTTGATTTCCTACAACAAAAGTGGGAGAAAAGCCAAATACATTAGCAGCATATTTTGGGATGTGAAATGCAAATTATGTATTTTACAAAGACAAGAAAAAAACAAACAAAACCTTGAATGATTAAAGGGCATGAAAAAAAGAGCAGAAATATATGTTAGTCTGGTCTGGCCATACTGACAAACTTCTCACCTCCTCCGTCAACCCAGCATCATTTGTAAAGCTGTGGGTCAAGAACCAAACTCTTCTACAATTAACAACATTGCTATCAGCACAGGACAAATCCAGGAATGACTTGGCAAAGTTGTTCAGTGAAGGAAGGGACGGTACTGAGGCTAAGAAGCTGATGAGTGCAGATACAACTGAGCTGGACTATTTGGGAACATGTAACAAAGGAGGTACTATGATTGAGAACAGGGCTGTAAGGAGAAAGTATTTTCAAAATATATTTTAAATTCCTTTTTAACAACAGCCTTCAAACATTCACTAACAGAATCTCAATAAAACCTGCTGGGCTGTGTGAATTTTCCTCTACTAAATGTCCACAGAGAAAACCTGCTAGGCTGTGTGAATTTTCCTCTGCTAAATGTCCACAGAGAACATCTGACTGAAGACAGGGACAGCAAAAACATTTTCACTAAACCATGCTGCACTCACACTTACGATATTCCAGCATCTGGAGAAAACACATTATAAGGAAAAAAACGGGTAGTTGAGAAATCAGGCAAAGTACAATTTTAGAGAAGGTCTTCACCCTGTTCTTCCTTTGGGATGAGCTGCTGTGTACAGCTTGGAAGAGACTGCTATCCACTTGCTTTACTTTATCATGCATTTTAATTGCATCATAAAGATATTTAGGAAACCTTAGCCATACGGAAGTCATTACCCTCCTGATGCCCCTGTCCTTCAGAGATGGATGCAGGAGAGGTTCATGGAGAGAATGGGATAAAGGTTTGCAGGTGAACCTGATCCACTCTCTGTGCTCTCCAGCTGTCCTGCCTACTCTTTTTTCAATGCAGTATGTCCAAGAACTGGACATCCAATAAACACTGAAGACCTAAAATAACTACATTTATATTTTACAAACCTGTACCAAATATTCCAAGGCACAGAGTAACCCCAAGACCAACCGGTGTGGGYGGGAAGTCCCAGAACACTGGCACAGAATGAAGGAAGCAGGACTGGAGGAGCACCCCCTGATGAGCAGCAGGGCCTGCCCAAACAGCAAAGAAGGAATTTAATTCCTCTCAGTAACACAACTGAACCGTAAACTTTTAACTACAATAGCAAACCTTCTTCCTTTGTACTGAAGACAAATCATGGTGCACAGCATTTGCAGATTAGCCTGCTGTGGAATAAAGGCTGTTAAGTAGCTAAGTGCATCTTTCATGTAGCTGAACTATAGCCGTGTCATTAAAGACAATCTGCAATTTTATAAAAAGTAAAGGGTAAGTATGTCAGATTCACATAATTACATTAACATCATAGATGTAGAACAATTCATGAAGGAGTTTACACAGAGTCTATTGTACAGAAAAAAATCTCGAGGCTCTTCACAGCCACAATAATCCCTTAAACCAAACTCATTTACTAGCTGGAAGATGAGAAATATTAGAAAGGTTTACTTTGAAAGGCTTGTTTAGTCGTAGTTTGCTACATGCCATCCGATAAATTCTTGGTAATATATTCTGATTTACAGAAATTATGGTAGAGATAAGCCTTACCATATTAAATCATTTACCAGAGCACTCAAAATACTGGTAGGGTGTTTAAAGTACTACTGAAAGAAATGAAAACCTGTTTATCCAGATTTTAAAAATAGAGTTACCACAAACCTCATAGCAGTATGTACATCCCAGTCCACTTTGGGGATTTTCTTCCTTTTGTTAGTAACACAAAATACACTCCAAAATCACCAATAATTCTGAATTTTGACTTTTAAAGCCTCCAGATTTAGATCACTCGTTACTAAAAACTATCAAAGAGGTATTCAACACCAGCTTTCACAGGATAAGCCTTCGGATCTTCAGTCAGGGTGGTGACTGATTCAGGGAGACAAAGTTTCTCACTCCACATTCTTGAATAACCCAGCATTCTGTGCTGTACCATTTCCTTGAAATCTTACAGGGTTGGGAAGATTCTCCCAATAAACCAGGCCACTGTTGGTAAAACGGTACAAAATTAATTTGGCTTTGTGTTTGCTTATGAACTTCCATCATTAAAGCTTTTCAAGTTCTGAAGATAACTAAAATATCCTTTGGAAGGCACGTTCCCAAAATATCTTTGAGAAACACAAAAAGGACTGGCAAATCACATGTTGTTTATCCCAAAATATACTCAGAGCTGAGAGGAACAAGAGGTGAAATGTAAACAGTGGGAGCCTGGATGCAATCCTCTGGGATTTTCTGTAGAGAAACAGCAAAGTCAACTGTAATAGAAGCCTCTGGAGTGTGAATATCCATGGCTGGGTTCCTGATCTACCATGAAAAAAAATCTATTGTTTAGTGCACAAGGAAGGGGAAAGAAAATATTGGCAGAACACAGATGGCATTAGCTAGAGCTGTCAGTGACATTTGGTTAGTGTATGAAAATAACACTTGTTACCCAATCAACACTTGCTATTGCTCACAGATGCACCAGAACCAGCTGAAGCCTGGAAGTGAGGAATAAGCCTGGAGTGACAGGACAAGGGGGAATGGCTTCCCACTGCCAGAGGGAAGAAATTCTTCCCTAGGAGGGTGGTGAGGCCCTGGCATGGGTTGTCCAGAGAAGCTGTGGCTGCCCCATCCCCAAAAGCTTTCAAGGCCACGTTAGACTTGGCTTGGAGCAACCTGGTCTAGTGGAAGGTGCCCCTGCTCATGGAATGAGAGGATACTTATGATCCCTTTCAACCCAAACCATTCTGGGATTCTGTGATCCAGCGCTCTGAAACCAAGAGGTTTTCAACCTTCTACCACCTACCCTGACCTCATTTCTCCTTCAACTTCAGAGCATCCATGGGCAGGGTGGGGGGGGACACTCCCCTGCGCCCACAGAGGGGAGCTCCCGTCTAACCACGATCAACAACAAACAGGGTTTTTTTTAAAACAACCTAAAAGCACAAGCACTCAGCTCACATGCCAGAACACATTCCAAGCACGGAGACCATCAGCAGAGCTCCCGGCAGATGCCTGCCCTTTCCTTTCCATCTGCTCCTGGGACATGGCCACATCTCCTCAGGGCATTCCCCAGCTGGCACATGGCAGGATGGGGTCACACACCACTTCGGAACAAGAGTTGGAAATCGAGACCAGCTGCATTTGGAAACCCGTATGTAGGGCACCAACAGATAAAGGCTTCACCTGATGTAAAAACAAAGAGCATTTTGCAGTAGTACTATCCGGGCTCTAGCAGGGGTCTCTACTTTTCTTCTCTGTATCTTGTTATGTCTACAGACATTCTCAGCCTGTGCATGATTTCCACAGAAAGGCAGCATTTTAAGTTGGTTTTATGCCCCGCACTGGCTTCAAAAAAGCTCGCATAGCCTAATGAATTGCCTACAACCTTAAGGATTTTCAAAATTAAAATCCTTTTGAGTAAAGTAGTTCCCACTTTCAGACTCCGGCTTCACATACACCAGTATCAAATATGATTACAGCAATACATTGCACACACACAAAAATCCATTAACCATGGGAATACAAGTCAGGAGAATAACCAGTGAGCAGGGTTTACTTGGATAATGCCAAGTATTTTAATACTCCATTATTAAATAGGAGAACATCAAGGCTCAAAGGCCTGTACAGCTGTTTCTGATATGAGACATTGAAGGAGATATGAGCAGAACTCGAGTAATTTAAAATAATGAACGGGTTTCAAATAAAATGCAAACATAACCATTTCCTTCAGCTTAATAGTGGGGAAGAAAAATGCAAAAGAACTTTCCAAAGAGAAGCTTGAACTTTTTTATTATATATGGAGACTTTCCTGTCTTCTATTCGATTTGGAATTTTCTTGAGAAGTGAAAAATACACTGAACAGATTAACAATCTTTTGCCTACTTATAAAGATCTTTTGTATTTTCAAAAATGGGCTAAACTGGCCCACAATTTCCATCTCAAATCAGATGTGCTGGCACTGACGGTCAAGAACAAGAATTCAGATAAACTGCACTCTGTGAGCCTCTGCCACTGTCAGGTTTGAGACAGAGACAAAAATTTACAGAAATGCCTGGAAAAAAAATCACTGAGCCCAGCCTGGGAGCTTGAAACACCTCATAAAAACCAAATGTGATTTACAAGATCTAATTATGACTGTCGAAGTGAGAGAGGGACATAAAGCACAAGAGGCAACAGGCTTTTGACACCACAACAGCAGATGAATCAAATACATGGACCAGAATAGAATATGGAATTGTTAAGGTTGGAAAAGACCTCTAATATCAAATCCAACCACCAACCAGCACCACCACCATGTTCACCACTAAACCATGTCCTCAAGTGCCACATCCACATGTTTTTTGAACACTTCCAGGGATGGTGACTCCACCACTTCCCTGGGCAGCCTGTTCCAAAGCTTTACCACCTTTTTGATGAAAAAATATTTCCTAATACCTAATCTAAATGCCCCCCGGTGTAACTTGAGGCCATTTCCTGATCTCAATCTATTCAAACCACCACACAAGTGATGGAGCTGGTACGGCAATGCACCAACAGGCTCAAACACATTAAAAGAGAGTTACAACAATCTAAAGGGTCAAAACAACAATCACAACTTGTAATACACAAACACAATAAAAAAATTAAAATACAAAGTTGTTTTAATAATAGCACTTTATTAAGACTTCTTAATTATGCACTCAAGGCCCTGCTGAGTTTTAATCACTGTGCAGGTCAATACACTAGAGGCTGTCCAGGGTGAGCAGTATCTCTTGCTGCAACACTCGTAATGTGAAGTCAAATACACACACTACAGCCATGAAATCAGAGTCCTCTATAGCTGTTACAGGTTATAATAATACATCAATCATTTAGTCTGCTCTTGAGAAGTGGAGCAACAAAACAAAAACAAGTAACATGAAAAACAGAGGTGATTTTCCTCAGTCTAACTACGGCTTGTTTTTCCCAATTTATAAACAATCTTCCATTCATTCTCTTTAATTTACAACATGAGGTTTTAATTTATTCACACTAGAGAAAATGATTTACTGAGACAGCAAACAAACCCATTTGGTCTAGAAAGCACAATTAACATATCACACTGAACTAAATGCTACTTGAGTCCCCAAACTGTTCTAATATTAATACTTCCCTTTGGAAATCAGCAGCTTATGTGCAAATTCAAACTTACTGACATTTAGTATTATTCCATGTCACACCCCAACAAGGGACCGCACACAGGGTACCCGTGCAGGTTAACCGTGTCATCATGTTTGGCAGAAGCTGCCGATCCCTCTGTTTATCCAGACACAGCATCATGTTTCAGCTGTGATGTATGTCTAACATACCATATCTCATTGCTTAAGCAGCATGCAGCGCTACAGAATGACACATTTCAGTCACATCCCCAAAGAAAAACGTCCTTGCAGCTGCTCTCTGTTACACAAGTCATTTAATCTGCTTGGGACTTGGCACTGCTTTCCCAGCAGAAGGGTATGTGTTCACATGCCAAGACCTTTTTATTTTTTGGTTTTTTGAGTGTTCTGATCAGAATAGAACTTAAGCAAATCACAGACAGGTTTATTTTTAGCCTGCTTTCCATAGGAAGCAAGACATGTAATTACACTCTGCATAATTTCTAGGCCCACTAACCTATTTCAGTCTGGAGTCTGGCAGAGCAGGAGCCTGACAAAAACGCTGCAAGCCTGTTCTCCTGAGTCAGACAAACCTCTGGGGTGACCATCCAGCATGGAAAACAGAAAATGTTCCCAGCAGAGGTGTCCTCCAGCTGTGTCCACAAGCAGCAGCATGTAGACCATTGTAGCTGGACCCATAAACTAATTTACACAACGGCAAATTGGGCTTTTAAATACCAGCCCCATCCTGAACATCCTTGCTCTGCACTGCCTTGAAGTGTAACAGCTCTCGTAACAGCGTGGATCATTCTCACACAGGAATGTTGCCCAAGGGCTTTTCAGGGGCTCCTCAACCCCACCTTACTATGGGAGCCCCCGAAGTCCCACCAGCAGAGAGAGCCCCATAGCACATACGTAAAGGAGCAATTCCTGCTCCAACAAATAAGAGTCCTTACGCAGCTTTTATGAAGGAATTAGAGCTTCCCGAACCAGCTTTTCAAGGAGCTTGGGAAATCCCAGCACTGGCAGAGGGTAGGCTGCAGCATTCCCAAGGGAGACCTGATGCTTCAGGCTGCAGATTGCACGGCTGTGCCTCACCACACTCCCAAGGACTCCCAGGAACCTGGAATCACAAGATCTACGTGCCAGGTCAGCACTCCTCTGATCAAACCCATAGAAGTGCTGTGTCACAAGGGTATTGATTAGAGACATCGCAGTTTATTTGGAAAACAACCCCCCTTCAGTGATATCTGCACAACATGGGCAGTCAGTGAAGTCTCTGCAACTCCAGATGTGCACCAGCCATGACTAATGTCAGAGCCTGACTCACACAGTTCACATGGCAATTCCGCACCAAGGGATGCTTTACTCAGTCTGCTGTAACACCCAAGGACTGGGGGCATACCAGTGTGCAGCACTGTATCCCAGGAAGAGCAGAGACATCCCTGTGCCTGTGGGAACATGCACCACACACTGGCCGCAGAGTCTCTCTCTGACACTCTCTTTGCACAACAAGCACAGCTGGAAGCAAGCAGGTTCACGTTCCTCAGATTTTTCAATGTATTTCTCAGCAAAACCAAGCTTGGTACAGCAAAGTATCAATGCTGACATTTTAAAATGCTGGTACAAACAGCACTGCAACTCGTACCTTGTCTCGGTCACATTGTTTTCATAAAAATAAGATATAAAAATTATTTTGTCTCAAAACACAACTTATAAACCAGCATTTAGTATCTACTGTGGTTAACTTATACCCTTAAGGAATCTTAAAACATTTAAAATTTTCCCCAGAAGGCCCCCAAGGACATACTGAACACCCACTGCAGTTTTAATGTGAGTATATCCAGCTCAGTGTTACTACACTATGAAAGCTAAAGTATGAAAAAGTAATTCAAGGCCCATCAACACTGTTCAAAATCCTTTAAAAATCTTCCAGTTCAGAAGATAAGGTAAGTCTCTTTCACCTGTATGATGTCAGTCAAGTGTCTTTTCCTTCACTTATTTGGCACTACATATACATGTGAAAAGCACAAAAAAAAAAAAAAAAAAAGAGCCAGGAGACTCATTCCAGGGGTCAGGACCAGCAAAGCACATGCAGAGACACAAGGAAGCTCCTGCCATGTTGATCTGTCACACCCATAAATCTCTCTGGCGTCACTGCATGAACTCCAGTTCTATTATAATCCAGTTTTGCAGGGAGGCTTCTGTTTATGATCTTTATCACAGGCTGTTGCTGAAGTAATCACTTAAGAGAAGACCATTTCCCTATGTGTTTGGTTAATTATTATGCAATATTAAAAATGAAAGGAATTTCTCTTCCCGCTTGCACAGCATATCCTATTATTTCATCACTATTCATTTAATAAGATTTATTTTTAGTTATGGCACCCAGGATTTTCAATTAACTATGAAAGAGTGCTTTCTCCAAGGAGTGCACATGTGAGGAGCTGGATGTCAGCACAGAGGAACTGCTCAGCCTCTGAGATCCAGCTGCTTTTTAGTGAAGTACAAGCACGCAGGACTTGCCCAGGCAGTGCTGGCACATCCCATCACAGCCCTTCCCTGCAGGAACTCAGGTCACAGCAGCCAACCTGGCACAAATGCACCAGAGGTGCCGACTGACGAGCTCCAAAGCTTGTCTGGGAGTGGTGCAGGATCCCACTGACAGCCACAGCTCACTCAAAGAGCTGGCAGAGGGGCTCACCTCACCATTTGGCACAGTGATTGGAATTTCTAACAAGGCAGCTGAGGCCGACAGACTCCTCCTCATTACTGATGCAGCACTTAAGTTAAAAATCCATGCACTTTCCCATCACCAGTCTGCAGGAAAACGTGTCTAAAGCCATCTGTATCACTCAAGCAGGTACTGTGAAATGGGATGACCTTTAAGGTCCCAAACCATTCTGTGATTCTATGAATCTAAATGATAATTCTGTATTTCATAAATATACTTTTGAGCTAGTAAATACCCTTCTATCCATGTGCTGAACATGAGTGTTTGTAACTTACGTGACTTCTCCAAACTTACTCTTCAAACTGCTATTACCTGTGATGAGTAACTGGTCAGAGAAGCACAGTTGTGCTGTTTTGGGGGACACCAGGGGCACTGAAGGGGTGCAAAGGGAAGGATGATGGTGTTCACAGCCCAGCACATACTCATCTATTTCTCTAAAGAGAAAACAAAAAAAGGCATTGAAGAAGAGAATTATTCCAGAGGGCAGGCTGTTGTAACTACAGCCGCAGCACTAAATTATATAGCCAGAAGGTCACAATGATCTTTATCTTCCTCCTTGGTACGCACTCACCCATGGATACAACAATGGCAATGCCACACCAGGAACACAGTTAACCTTAAACTGATGCATGGCTGCATCACTTTTTGTTTGTCAGTTCTTGTTTTCCAAACACCTTCACGTAACAGCGGAAAAAACCACCACAGAACTAATGATTATTTTCCTTTATTGACAGTTTCAGGTTCAGATACCCACAGTGCAGCTTTCCTGTCATTTAAATCATGATGCAACCCATGCTTAGAAAACAAATATTGTATTTTTCTACTGAAGGGTTAAGGACTTCTAAATATCAGCTCGACTGACCCTGGTGTGTGACTTACCACAACACAGTCAGATCTTCAGCAACACAGATGGTTGAACTGATGCTGCCAATGTTTTAAGCTCAGAAAATTCTTCCTTTTTTTTGTTCCTAAATTACTATTATTATTTCCCCATGCTGTGTTTACTGTTTTACATATGCCTCTGCCTGCCAAGGAATTGTTAACTAATCACCATGAGATTCTTTTCGTTAGCACACAGCTGGGTACTTGGTCATGCAACATCTGCTTCTCGGCATTTCTTCTTTTTCTTGTCTATTGGTAGATGGCAAGAAAAGTGTTTCAGTGGAGGACGTCAGTCAGTATGTGGAAAAAGAAGGTGGTAAACAACAGCTATTAAAACATAAACCTTCAGATTAATAATGAACTCACAGAATCATAGAATATCCTGAGCTGGAAGGGACCCACAAGGATCATGAAGTCCAACTCCTGGCCCTGCACAAGATAACTCCAATGCAACAGCACTATGAAGATCTTCTTTCAAGAAATATTTCTGCAATAAAGTGTTCAGAACATCTGTATTCGAGAAACTGGAAGATTAAAAAAGGGCAAATAACTTACTCATTAAAAGGATAAATTTGATTTTCATAACCACAATTTACTGAACATTAAAAGAAAACTTGCTCTTTCAGTGGTCAATTCTATAGCAGACTCAGTTCTAGCTGGCACATATTAGTATTTGCTCAGCTATGGAGAGGTCGTTCTGTATGGGGAACACCATAGCTGTATTTGCAATTATTTTTAACTTCAGAACAAACTTCTTCCACTACTCTATACAATAAACAAGAACTAGTTGAAGCAGAGAGAAAGAGCATAGGCAGCAATTTCAAAGTAACTTCATTTGCACTCCATGATTTCCAGCATATGCCATGTACAAACACACTTAAAAAAACCTAAACCATTTGATTTTAGAAAGTCCTGCAGGTCTGTGGCTATAGTCAGGGTACAAATGGCACAATCACTCGTGGCCAGCTTTGAAGATACCTACTCTCCCTTCTCAAAGTACAACAAATGACAAAATAAACATTCTAGCAGTGAACAAGAATCAAAATCTAGAGAACAGGGCAGCAAACAACTGCTTCCCAGCAGACGCCTGTGACAACTGTCTGGCTGATAAGCCATTAAATTCAGTGATTAACTTGCACCAGTTGCTTTCAGTTTCAATTAAGACTGCCCAGAGAAGTGCTGGAGTCACCATTCCCGGACGCACTTAAAAAACGAGTGGATGTGGCACTTGAGGACATGGTTTAGTGGTGCTAGGTTGACGGCTGGACTTGGTGACCTTAGAAGTCTTTTCCAACCTTGACAATTCCATGATTCTATAACTTAATATTTGCCCAAGAAAGTTCAGCACAAAGTGAATGTTGTAAGCAAAATAATAATGCTGTCTACATCATGAGACAGAAAGGGTCCTCAGTTACAAAAACAGAAGTTTCGGTGCATTCGGAGCTCTCAGATTGAGGTGCATTCTGCTGGGGGAAGTTGCCACCCAGCATCTTCATGCAGTTGTCTCCAAAAGCTGGAATCATTTATATCTGCTTAAAGCATTCACTAAATTCAAAACTGACACAGAAATGGAACTCTCGTAAGAAAGCACTTCAAATAAAGAGACAGCTTTGAAGGCAAAGCCAAATCCAATTTCTGTTCTCAATTCACCATCAACCAGAAGGCAGCTGTGGCTGTGCACCCCAACAGGAAAACCCAAACTGACAGCACTAAGTTTGTTCCTGTATTTATTGCATCATTTCTTTTCTATCATCCTTGTCTGACCATATAGGTTCTGCAGTAATCTCTCTGAAATTCTTTACTATCACCAGAGCACAGAGCAGATATTTGTTACCCACACTAGATGGTTCTTATTAAAACACCCCCTCTTCTCCTCACTTCCGGGACACATAAGAACCTGAAGGTAAGAGTTTTAAAAGGTTACATTTTTGTCTGAATACCAGTATATGACATATATGAATTTACTAATAAAACATTCAGCTAGGTGATGAAAACCCACCCTGCACCTATGAGCATAAAAATTACATCGAGCAAATCTGACAGCAGGCACCTGTCCTAACCATGTTCATCAGCTCACAAAACTGTGATTGGAATGTAGTCAAGATCCTTCCCAATTTTACTCGTCATATTGAGTCAGAATCAGGCAGCAATTACATAGTGAGCACTTGATTCTTACTAAATAAATCCATTTAAATTCCCAAATTCATTGTTCAGTCCCCACTGGCAGCTCTACAGCACCAGCAAAGAAAAGGAACCAGACATCTTGCTGTTCAAATAAATCACGGGATGAAACAGAGATTAGCTTGTCTTTACCTGCCAGTTTAAATTCTTATTAAGAGACTAACGGGGCTTTCCCAGGGGCACTGTCAGAGCAATCAGGTGAAGCCAAGGCTGTGCTGTGTGTGCAGCACATCCTCACCTGTACCGCACCGTGGGCACCTGGAGGGTTTACAGTGCCAGGAGGGTCCGACTCCATCTTTGCATGTTATCATCATGCAAATGATAACAACTGCATCATTTGTTACTCTAAAAAATACCAATGCAAGTSCAGAAGGCAGGTTAAGAATAGTCTTTGCACAGCAAAATTCCAAATATCCTCTACTTCTCAACATATTTTGCAGCAGCACCGAGGTCCAGCTAAGCCTGCACGGATCGCTCAGATTTCCTGCATTTGAACCAGATGCACATTGTTACTTCAAAAAGCACATTTTAATTTTTATCTCCATTTATTTGTTAAATAAGGAAAGCCTCGGACTTTGCATTTAGACTTTAAGAAAAGCCTCACATTTTGCATTTAAAACTTAGACTGCCACGTAACAACGAATGCTAAATCTTTCCAGATCACTGCAGTCTGAAGAGAGCACCCAGTTCTCGTGTCTCAGTTTCAAATTCTTCAGATAACACAGAAAGTTCTGTCAAAGAAGCCTGTGGTTTTTTGAAAACATTGTTTCTCTTTGCCATTTCCTTCATACCCAATACCTCTGCAGCCCCACACCAGGAAGAGCAGCAGACCTCTTAAGAATGTAAGTCAAATAGAAAAAATCAGATGTATTTGCCAAGAGGCAATAAATAAGGATTTCAGAACAAATTTTATGCACCTGAAGGTAATCCAATAAAGCAGAAAGTGATTCAAGTCCTTTTTCTCTTTGTTGCATTTCACCCACTGGAAGAAACAGCTCACAGAAAGAACTTCCTCATGTAAAAGCCCTTTCACTATTCCTGCAGCATGACACTTCACATAACAGATCGGAGTTTGATGCCTGAATGGAAGAATATCCTATTTCTAGTAGAATTTTCACTGAGAGAACAGCTGGTATTTCTGAATACTTTGCAACTTCCCTGTGGATATACTACACGCACCTGTGTACAAACACACTGATAAAAAGGTTATTGAAGACCCCAAAGATCCCGTTTGCTGCCCCCAAAGGGCTGCTGATGCCTGATGAAAATAATTCCATTTTAAGCAGTGTCCAGCACCACAGTTTAAATAGTGGCTCATCTACACAAGTGTTTTCATGCTCATTCCAGGTTCCCTCCCTCTGCAAAGGCCTGAGGAAGTCAATAACCTCCTGCTTCCTACCAGACACACCTGTCTCGTCTGCATTTTGATACAGAATTTGTGCTAAAATCAGACAGTTGCATGGGCAAAATTTATTAAAGCTATGCAAATCACAGCATGGTAACAGAGTTCTCCAGCATGCAGAGAGTTCCAATTCTCAGTATTTCAGAAAAGGAATTCCTGGAGTAACACGAATACTTCCAACGCTTCTTTAGGAGGCAACTGCCAGCTCCAGTGTCAAACAGCTAATTACGGAAAAACAGCTGGAAATGAAGAGCTGTGCAAATCACGTTTAAAAAAATGTGCTAAGAATGTCGTTTCAACAGTAAAAATATCCCTGATTTACAAATATTTGTAGCTTCAGGTCAAACCACAAGTTGAGTTTAAATAAACCTGGGCAGACCCTGAACCCACCAGATCTGACCAACACCCACCGGTGGGGAGACACCAAAGGCCAACCTGAGCTGTGGCCACGAGGCACCTCACCTGCTCTCTGGGCTGCTCTGGGAGGGAAGTTCAAGGGTATTTCCAACTCAAGACACCCAAACCTGCACATGAGCTTACAGGTGATATTATTCCTGTACTCTCCTTGGCACTACGGAGGGGCCCTAGAGCAGGAGACATGCTGTCACCCCGCTCCCAACACAGATACTTACTATGGCAGAAAGATTAATATGAAATATTCATATGAATAAGGCCATTCAACCATCCAAACGAAGTGACAGTGAAGCATTCCCAGTGCGGTACCTTACGGCTGAGCAGACAAACGTAACTTTTCTCTTAAGTTCCTCGATTCCACGGGAACAAAGCGACAGGCGATTCAGAGATTCACGCTCTAAACCCAAACCTCGTTCTGAATCTGGACACTTTAAAGGGGTTAAAAGACATCCTTGGCTATGGAGGACTCACATGCCCTGAAACATTTTGCAGAACAGAAAAATATACTATACAGTACAGCGTACGTAACATTCACTCCACTGCATTTATTTGCTATTCTGATGAACATTAAGCACCCTGTCCCAACGAATTCCTTTAAGTACTAGCAGCTTCTCCTAATGAGCAGTAATTAAACTTTTCCAGCATCTCTACCTTCACCAGAGAAAAGTAATTACTCACTGCTGTCCTACAGAGAGGGAAATAAAATCCACAGGATTAGGTTTTTTTAGACTGAGTAAGTAGGGCAGAGAGGAAAGCCTGCAATTTAGAGGCAAGTTGTGTAGTCCGTAATTCCACAACATGAGCAATACTTCAGGCCTTGGATTGAGTAAAATTGTTTTCCTGCTGCCTGTAAATAAACCACTAAATAGGGTTTAATAATAGTACCCAGGTCTGTCAAGGACATAACTATTTGTCTTTATCAAAATTCGTAAGAGGACACAGCATAAACTATTACCTCAGCTGTTCCACATAGTTTAACCCCCAGCTGCACACACGCATCCACAGTTCATAACTTATCTAGCATGTATATTTTAAAATAATTTTTAACATCTTTTACTCGTATACATGGCATATTATTTCCATTTAAAACAAAAAGAATGTGCATAAGTGGCATCTGAATATGTCAGATCTTAAGTCATAGAATCACAGAATCATCATAGGATGGTCTAGGTTAGAATAACGGGCAACAATTTTTAATAAAACAAAACTGGTTTATACAACAGGGATCAACTCTCACTACAAAATAAAACCACAGCAATTTTGTTGTCAAACTTATGTCATGAGTATTTTTTGTATATGCCAAACACAATTCATTAAAGTTCACATTGCAAACATTATCTTCCAAGGAAGCACTGTCAACTAGAGGAAGACCAAGGCAATACATCTCTCAATACATTCCTTAGCACTGGAACACGGCATTTGATTACTTACTGGTACTTCCCCTCGATGGCACCCACAGTACCAAGCAGTTTTCACAAACAAGTTCTCCCTGCACCAAAGCATTTGCAATCTAATCTCACCGCAAAGAAGATTAGTGAAATTACTGAGAGATAATAGTTGCAGCAACAGAGGTAAAAATACTTCCCTGGCACTTTTGGTCAGCTGATTTCTGAGGAATTCTTTAGACCAATAAAGGATGAAACAAGCCATTAAATGTAATTCCCTGGGATTAATACAGGGCTCTGCCTCTCTTTTACATAACACGATTCTGAAATTCCTCCACTGCCCCCCCCAAGTACGTGCATTAGGAGGAAATCATTTCTACAAACCTAAAACTTTAGGGCTTACTTATTTCCTGATAGTTCTGTGGTTTTAGAGGAAATAAACTGAATGTTAATCCTCTTGCATTTAATGAGTAGTACCAGCACACTCTGCTGCTGTTTGCTGCTACAAGGTCATGGCAAACCTGGCATATAACCAAACCAAAGTTGCATCTCCTGGCAACGAAATCTCAAAGGGGGAGATGACTGAAGTGGTTTGGGTGTTATTGTTGTCTATTTGGGAAAAAATTGTCTCAAAGTAATTTTAAAAAGCACAGAATTAAAATAATAGAAAAATTTCACAGATTTTTCACAGAAATCACTTAGTGCAGCAGGGAAGCACTTAATTGGTGTATCAATTTAAAATGAGTTCAAATTATTTATCAATGGGTTTATGCTTTGGTTTTTAATAATGTCAGCAAAAGAAGAAGTAAGTTACATACATGCACCTCTAGACTCAGCTGCAAGACAGAGCTGGTGGGCAAAACCAGCTGCAAGAACACCAGAAACACGCCAGACACAACACACAGCCCTCGCTTCTGCTTCAGTTACACTTTTGTTGCGATCTCCCAAAAACTCTTGCAGGGAAAAGGAAATCTTATACGAAGATACTTCTGAAGGCACTTCTGCTTTGTGTTTCGATTAGTTTTCAAGACAGCGATTTTCCCGCCCAGACTAAGTTTTATGCTAGACACCCCGCCCCTGCTACATGTTGCGTGCCCAGAATCCACAATGCCCACCCAAATCACCATGCATGCTTTTTCCTAAAGTTTGGCTAAACTACAGCGACTACTGAAGAGACAGAATACTTTTAAAGAGGTTTTCTTTACTCAACTAGACAGCAAACCACCCAGTCATCTAAAGATTATATCACAGAATCCCAGAATTGTTTGGATCAGAACGGACCTAAAGCTCATCCAGTTCCACCTCCTGCCATTGGCAGGGACATCTTCCACTAGACCAGACTGCTCAAACACATACTTCATTTTTTGTATCTTTGTTAAAAACACCACACAGACACAAAGTTGCCTATCAATTGCTTTGTCTATTTCTTTATAACTTGTACTACCTACTACAGTCTTAATGACCAAAGGAATTTCATTCTCAATGACTTACAAGACTAGGTTCTTTATGCTTAAAACCAAATCAGGTAATTTTTTCTTAGAATACCAAGAATTAAAATTCGTTTAATTATTTGGATTCACCCAGTTGCCTGATTTCATGAGCTAAGACAGACATATTTGCAGATACTCTTAAGACCTACTCAACTGCAGATCAAATACCTTAAACGCCATATTTTAGATTTCCTTCTGGGAACGTTTTCAGCCATTCACCAAAAGCTGCAGCACACCCTGTCAGATACCCTGCAGCAGTGGCCCAGCTTGAGGCCACTGGAGACTGAGATGCCCCAAGTGACTCCCACAGTGTAAACAAAACATTTAAGAGGAGCAGGCAGATTTCAAACAGGCTTAAGTTTGCCACACAAAACTTGGTGACACCAGAAAATTCAGAAAAACAGGTTGAAAGTTACTGCTCTAGAGGAAAAAACACTTTCTACCCTAACAGCATTTCCACTAACAACTTAATTTGATAAACAACATCACTGTATCAAAGAGTAATTAAGCAGTCACTTCAGATAGAATTTTTTCTCTCATCTGTTCTTTCATCAACGTTTCATCATTATTTTTTAGCATGTTTCTTCTAGCTAAACACAACACTGGTATTTATGCCACTGTGCCCTGCTCCCACCTCGGCCGGGGGACCTGCTGAGAGAGCTCTGCAGACATTCTGGACCCTCAGTGTTCCCCTTCAGCGCTGAGAAGGACCACGAAGGCACGGACAGCCCATTCTTACCCCACCACAAGCAGGATACAGAATTCCCACACAGCAGTGCTGCACTCACCTCCCTGCCCACCCAGCCGCTAGCTGCAGAAATATGTTGAGAGACCTTTGCAAAGCCAAGGGGGGATCCAAGAAGACATGCTGAAGCCTGGAGAGGATTCCAGCTGGGCATTGCAGAAGAAACTATAGAAACTATGGTGCCACAGATTCCCAGAGGCAAAGCCTGAGGCTGGCCATGGCCATTCCCCACACCAGCATGCCCCGCTGTGCCCACAGACACAGGGCAAACAGATGGGTCCTGGCAAAACCATTTCCGAACTGCATGCTCAGCCCTCGCCTGCATGTTAAACCAGTCCCTAACACAAGGGACACAACTGGAATCCCGAAACATAAAAGCCAACATTGAATTGCTCTCAAAATACAACTACAAAGCGATCCAAGTCTAAGGGAAATTAATTTCTCCCTAAAACCTTTATCAAAAAGACCTCTGGCAAAGGCAGCAGCAGGGCAAGGGCATTTCAGCAGAACTCAGCACTAAATACATTCCTTTATGTTATCTACATTCAAAGCGTGATATACAGCCTAAACCACCAAGTACCCATGGTTGTTTTCTAGAGCAGTTTCTGGCAGAGGACTGCACAGATATCCCAACTTGTTTTTTTAAAATTCAAAATGGCCTTTGGTGTTCTTCCTAGCTCAGAGAAACTGGCTGATGATGTATAGCTCCAAATGCATTTGATTACCAGGAGGTAAAACACACTGGGATGTACAAACCATTCATTTTTATTTTTAAGACATGAGATTTTTATCCATATTTGCACTACAAAGAAGTGAAATGCCTAGTGGCCAGGCCTAAAAGCATGTGTGGGTTTTTAGCACAGTGGAAGGGAGCTGCTTCTTTCTTTCAAATGACTACAGTGTTCAGTCTGTGATGCAACTCAAGCTGAAAGCGTTTTTACGTAAACCTGTAATGGTCTGTATTCAACTGCTGAACGTTGTAAATCTGCAAGAATCCAATAAGGAGTAAACATCATCCTGATTCACAGAACAAGCCTGTCCTCACACCCCATCTCTGACTTCCACACTCTATCCAAACAGAAATAAAAGTCTATATAGTCTGACAAAGGACGGGAGGACTGAAAGTGTTCCAGGCCATACTGGATGGTGCTTGAAACAACCTGGCTTAGTGAAAGGTGTCCCTGGTCCCTTCCAACCCAAACCATTCTGTGGTTCTATGACTGCCATGTCTCAACTTCGCCCAAAAACCCCAGGACACACTCCCACCTGAGCTGGGCACACCTGGAGGGGCAGAGGCGTCTGTAGGTGCGGGGCCTACTCAGCTGATAAAAAGATAAAGTTGTAAATAACATCCAGCACAAGAGGGAAGCGTTTTCCATGTCTCCAGTCTGAAGGTACACTGGCACCGAACAGGAAAAGCCCTGAACATCTGTGCCTTCCTCCATGCAGTTATTAGCAAGTACAAAGCACTAGAATTGCAAGCGCTACAAGCAAAGTTGAAACAACTGAACCTTGCTAAACCCAACTCCAGGGACAGCCTCTGCATGTCACACATCTGAAGACGTGTTTCCTGCTATCAGGAATTGCCTGCTGTGGGTTCTGGCCTGGTATTTGTGCTGCGAGCAGAGCAACAGACTCCTAGTCCTGCTCTGTTGTGCTGTTCCTGCATATCCCCCATGTATTTCCTTTGTGTTGTAATTCCACCTCTGTCTCACCACACAGGAGTTTTTCCAGGCTGGTGATACCTTTCTTCACATCTCCTCTACATCTGTCTCTTTGACATAATGTGAACAGTCATCGTCAAAGTACTCCCTAGTACTCAGATACCCGTGCCACAACAGAGACACCAGTGCCAGAGACAGTCCTGGATAGTCCCAGCCTCACCAAACTGACCCTGTTTTGTACAACTACAACCGTGGCTGTAGTCAGATTTTGGGTTCGCCTCTCACATCAGGGCATAGCTCCAAATGCAGTGGATGTAAGAAGAGAAAACGTTAGTAACAGATAATTCACAAGATAACATTAACCTTGTTAATTGCCTTTAACACCTCTTTGAAAGATTACTTCATTACCATACAGATGGAAAATGCATTTTCAGACTCCAAAACCCAGAATACTTCTGATGTTTACACAGCACCCCCAATCCATATTCATCAGTCACCAGCTGCCAGGCTGACTGCATTTATTACCAAAGGCAGTAATGAAACAGCATTGAAAGAGAACACAGTCAGAAACACTATTCAACTGTACCACGATCTGATAGAACTACAATTCAAGCTTTACTGGTTTTTTACAGGTAACTGAAGAGAGCTTAAATGATTTCACTATTAAACTCTATCTCAGGAAAATAATTTACAATGGATCAAGCTATACGAACCAGACTATTCAGCAAGTGAAGAGTGACACAGGATGGATAGTAAACACACTAGCGATTTTCAATTTGAAGAAGTTACATTCAAGTGAGAGCAATCACCAATTCATAAAAAATTACAGGCTTGAGAATCATACATATTGAAAAGTAGCTTTAAGCAAGCTTTTGTAAACGTAGCTCTGAGAACACACTTTAAAAGCTTCTTGTCAGAGAAAGCACACAGTTACAACTAACAACCTGGGTGTGCTTTGCAAATGGAATCACATTTCCACATAAAACCATTACTTTAACATGTTGTATAAGCACAGTGATATAGGCTTGAACAAAAGATTGCTGTGATTGTCTTTCATATTGAAATCTGCACCTGGACTAATGACAGAACATGGCTGTGCATAACTACCTGCATCTGCACCTTGAACAACCGGGGACAGTTTTACACAGCTTTTACAACCCCCTTGTCTCCATTAGTGGCTTTACTGTCTCCTTGACAAACACCCTTCCTACAATACTCCCCTTTCCACCTAAAGTACACGCTCCTGCTTTTAAAGCTGATCAGACTGGAAGCCATCGTACYCAACTGCTGCTGAAATACCACCAGGGAGAGGATCACATTCCCATCATGACTGGCTGAGGGCCCAAAAAAGAATAATTTAACACAAATTCAAACATCAATTAACAACTGAGATGACAAATTACTAAGAATTCTGATTCCTGTGATGATGTAGCAGATCAATCCAAGTCTGCCATCTTCCTATTGCGTTCTTCCCCTCACCTTCTGTTCAGCAGAACTAAATAAGGAATTTTCTTGCAAATACAAAGAGCTCCTATTTTTCTGAATCCAAATCTAGTACTCTGAAGAATACAGTTACTTTGAAGAAGAAAATTGTTCCCGTTCAGGAAACAAGAAGCAATTTAACTAACACCCCACGAACGCAACAAGGTATTTCTTAAAAGGAAGCATCATGAATTATAAACAAGAATCAGAAGAATGAGTTCAAAGATCTTAGAGCAACAATGAACACTACAGTAATTTTTTCAGCTGTCAATTTGAATGTACAATCCCTGTCACATTTTAAGATTTTTTTTTTAAATTTAGCAGCTGCAAAGTAACTTGAAGCAGATGCTTCAATCATAAAGGTGCACAGTGCATAGCAAGTTATATGAGCACTGCTTGTTTACTTCAGGAAGTTTCCAAAAAGACAGTTTAGTTTTAAAGTGTCTTTGTTTTATCAAAGAAAAATGAAACTTCCTTAAAAAAATTAAGGATATTGTATCTTCTGAGATAGAACCCAGCCATTTTCTACAACTGACTGGCATTTCATTAAATCCAGCCACGAACTTAAGAGTCATACCTAGACAAAAACTATGGAGATGAAATTTGCTGTTGAAATCATGTCATCTAATAAAAGTTCATCTTTATTTCATTCTCGGCTTCATTCACAGAGCAAAAAAAAGCCTCCAGCCATTGCAGAGTAGCAGCAAAATTACATTTCAGGGATTTTAAGCAAGTTCTCTGCTGGCGTGGAAACCTAAGGTTGGAGGGGGTTTAATAAAAACCCAACATAAACATAGATGGTAGAATTTCAATCAAAACTGTCTACCTGAACAAGAGAAGTTCTTTCCAGGAATATCTGGAATACAAGTGTTTGATTGTTCAGTCACAGTGAAAATCTGATTCCCCTAAAGCAGGGGACAGAAGAGGTGGGTTTGGAGAAGAACACAGACAGCACCACCTGCCGTGCCACCAGCTCCTGGTAAATGCACTATCCTACAGGGTCTATCTCGAGAGACATCAAGGAACGAAACAGGGAAGAGAATGGCTCTCCTGAAGGGAACAAAAAAGTACAAATTAGTCGTAAAAGCCACATGAGGCCTGTTACCATCTGAAACGAACACACCAAGAAAGAGCAGAATCACTAGAGGGCATTTCTGGTGCGATCATTACCACAGCACTCATTGCAGTAAAATTTAAACAAAGGAGTATGCGAAAGYGAAAGGCAACAAGGTCTATGCCAAGAGTAATATGTTTATATGAAGAGGAATATGAGAAGCAAGATTATAAATTACATGAACATCCTAATACCCAGTGGTATTAGTGCCTGATGGTCCTCTGCATGCACACACCTGAGGTGCAAGCTCACAGCTTTTTGTGCAAGGCAGCTCCCAAACTGATACAGGACAGTTTCAGAGAGAGAACAGCCTCCCACAGAAAGCATTTCCCCTTCAGTTTTCTTTTTCAAGACAGCATCGTTTGATGAAACTGGGATATCCTCATTTATTACAGCAGACCTGTATGCTCTGGGCTTTTTGTAGCATGGTCAAATGACTCAACCTTTCCTTTGTGATACAGAACAAGTCAGTTCCCCATTAACTCTCAAGCAGGGAGGGCAGTTTTCCACAGCAGCACCCAGCAGCCCCCACCCAACAACCACCAAGGGCCGCAGGATCCGAGCTGGATACGCACCTCCTCAGGCTTCCCAAGTAACACATTCCTCTGTTCCATCATGGAGCTGGCCTGCTGCCAGCTTCCACAGAAAAGCAGAATTAGGGTAATGCCTTTCCTTTGAGAGGCAAAATTATCCTAGCGTATGTACTCCAATCTCTGTTTCCACAGGCACGTTTACAATTCATGCAATTTTGTGAAAACAGCCCAGAAATGCAGCTCGCTCTCCCCTCTGCCTTAATTGCCAAACATGCAAATGTTTACCCCCACATGGAGTCTTTGTACCTACCTCAAGCACAAGAGGAAATGTAAATGAGTCTCAGACACTCAGCTTTGAGTATTGTGTCTCAAGTGCTGAATCCTGATCTGAGTCACTGGATTTGTCATCACCATTTTCATTCATTCTGCTTCAGAAAAGGGACCCCCCAACATGCACAAGCCGAGTCATAACATTCCCATTAACTCCTGTTGGTAACGGAGGCATTAGGGATCGATTGTAGTCATGTGAGAAAATGCATCCAGCAGTAAGTTGTCTTCTTGTAAGCTTGTATTAGATTTTGATCAGGAGAGCTCTTTGGGAAGGTAAGGTGACAGACTCACAAAAAGTCAGTTTGGTACCAAGTACATCCAACAGTCAATCCTCTCATCCTCTGCACTAACGCACCATAATTCAAATAAAGCAATAGATCTGAGGCACTTAGAGATGCCACATCACAAAACTGCAGACAACGGTTGAGCGCACACAGAGCAGCAACACACATCAGCTTTGGACTGGGGTGTACCGAACCTATGGGAAATCGCACGAAGGACAGAAAAAAGATCCCATCAGTTCTGTCAGCATGAGCTGGGATTTCCTCCACATGTGCCACTGGAAAAAAAATATCAAAGCACAAACTGACACTTACCAGAGGCCAGGAAATCCTGACTGGAGACAAGGAATAAATGCCCCAGCCAGAGGAAGAACTCCAGCCATGAGTGAACGTCAACTGTGAAACAAATCTATAGGAAATCACAGTTTAATAGCTTCAGGAGCACTGAAAAAAAAGTCAGTCCGAAGAAGACTTTTCATCCTTTTAAATCTTGCCACAATTTTTGATTAAAGATCAGTTTTGACACAATGGAGCTGATGTGCATTCGCTCCAAAACGTAGGGACGGAAACTATGTACTCTGGAAACACATTTCTCAAGTGGAAGAGCTCTAAGACTCTACCCATTCTCCTCCCAGATCCTAGTTATAGTGGCCATGAAACCATAATAATTGCCACAGAGTAGCTGTATTCATCAAAGCTCCGTTGTTTGGAAGGAAAACACATTCCTTCCTATGTACTACCTGGTAACTCAGCCTGCAGAACGAGGAACTTGTAGATACCAGTAATTTTTCTTACTTTAAGTCTGCCATCTAGTTTTGATGTATTTTGGCCACCATGCTGCTACGAAGAAAGAAGGCACTTAAGGTTATACTGATGAGTATTTTAGTAAACAGGCTCACTTGCACATACAAACATCTTTCTGCCTAATTCTGAATCATCATAAAATCATCATTGTAGAATGGTTTGTGTCAGAAGGGACCTTAAAGACCATTCAGCTTCAATCCCCCCCACCACTGGCAGCAATGCCACCAGTAGATCAGGTTGCTCAGGGGCCCTGAATACACATGCAACCATAGATTTTATGCAATCACAGAATCACAGACTGGTTTGGGTTAGAAGGGACCTTAAAAACCATCAAAGTTCTATGCCCTGCCATGGGCACAGACACCTTCCACAAAACCACATTTCTCCAAACTCTGTCCAACCTGGCCTTGGACACTTCCAGGGATGGGGCAGCCACAACTTCTCTGGGAAACTTGTTTCAGTGCCCTAACAGCCTCATAGTAAAGGATTTTTTCCTAACATCTAATCTAAACCTACTCTCTTTCAGTTTGAATCCATTCCCCTTTATCCTATCACTACTTGTAAAAAGATCCCTCTCCGTCTTTCCTGTAGGCTCCCTTCAGGTACTGGAAGGAAAGGGTACCTCTAGAGGATGCATTTAGCACTCAGATGCAATGGATATGACTAGAACATTCTATTTCTGTAACGGAAATAGAAGACCCTGCAGCAGCACCAGCCGGGTACAAGGCTAATGCCCTAATCCAAGTAACATCAGACAGGGAAGGTCCTCAAGCACACAGCAGCCATCGTTCGAATGCATGCAAGCAGGCAATCAGCTGAAAACCAGCACTTCCCAAGCATGGCTAAAACACAAATGCACTCATTAGGATGAGCTGGCCCCTGGCAGCATGTGTGCACATCCATACAGATATCCCACTGCACAAGCTGCCCTAGCTCTCTGTACAGCTGGTTTGCTCACCTGATCAAAACGATGATGAACTACACACAAACAAAAGTATGGTTATCATCTCAAAGTTCATTTAGAATTTAAGTTTTATTTAGACAACTCAATCCCAGCAACAGTCCAAGTGCCACTGGTAGAATGCTTGAGACTAGCCTTCCACAGACTTTGCTGTGTCAAATCCCTATTGATACTGGATCCATGGGTTTTCTGACTAGTCTGCACACACCTGAGACACGATACTCACCCCCGGCACACTGGTCTTGCTCTTCCTCCTCAGCTAATAAAGTTGGACATTAGGAAGAAGTTCTTCACAGAAAGAGTGACTGGGCATTGGAATGGGCTGCCCCAAGGAGGTGGTGGAGTCACCGTCCCTGGAGGTGTTTAAGAAATGACTGGATGTGGCATTTAGTGCCATGGTCTAGTAGACAAGGTGGTGTTAGGTCATAGGCTGGACTTGATGATCTCAAAGGTCTTTTCCAACCTAGTTGATTCTGTAATTCTGTAATAAAGACAGAACAAGAATGGGAAGGACAAATTTCTTCATCAACAAAATGGTCCATCATTTGTGATGTGCGGTTAACAGATGGCATTCAAATTAACATTCATATCCTTCAACTGTCTTATCAAACAAGACTAAACAGCATCTTGAAATTTCCATTTTAAATTTTCTATGAGCTTGTGAAAAGTATCACAGACAGATTTTACTGCTGTCAACTAAAGCTGTTGCTGCCTTTAATGAAGGACTATATTACAACTTGAACTAAAGCAGTCCAGCTCCTACTGTTCAAGGTCACAGGGTCACCTGCACAGACTTCACCTGGAAGATGGAGCACCAAACTCACCTTTCTAAAATGGAGAGGCAGACTGTGAGCATCAAGGCCTTACAAACACTCTACAATTCAGATTCAAGGAGACAAATTCCTCACTGTCAACCCTTGACACTGGCTCCCCCCCAGACTTCTGTCCCAATAGCACCCAAACCCAAAGAGCCACGCGGCACATGGAGATCTGCTGGCAGAACACTCCATACCTTTCAAATGATGGTTCATTTGAGTTTTGACTAAGCAAAATGACGAAACACAGGAGCTTGAAATGCAGTAACACAATTACATGTCTTTGAGGATTCAGACATATTACAAGCCCATCCGCTCCTGGCCCTCACTACCTTCACCTCAACCACCCACACGACCTCAAGCGCCTTCCCAGATGCCTTCCAAAGCCCAGCAAGTTTAGATGGCTCTGGATCACAAGGGAAGCCAAATTCCAAGTCACAGCCTTGTCAACAACTTTCCTAATTACATATACCCTGACTGGAAAACTGCCACTGAGCAGCTGTGGCAACCTTGCAAAAAACCAACCAAAACCCAGTATGTTTTAAAATACTATATTTAAAGACACCAAGTCTAACAGAGAAAATGACTACAAAAATCATCTGATGTGGTAAATATGTTCCAGTATGGGAAAAATTGCTGGATCTTAAGATTCAGTTTGATGTGTTCCAAAAGTTATATAAAATCAGCATAAAAACGCTACTTCTCTTTTTACAACTCACCAGGCATTGGGTTTACAAGCTCTGGATGACTATGCTAAACGGCACAGGTCCTTGCAAGACTCCAGCAGCAATTTCCTTCTGTTGAGAAAACCATTCCTCTATTTTAACCCAGTTACTAACCCACAGGAGAATTCTGCTCTTGAATTTTGGCAGCTATGCTGCCACACCATGCTCACTCAGCAAGAGCCTCATCCAAATCAGTGATACCTTACTGAAAGCCTACTTGAAAATCCACTACACCAAAATACTTGGATTTAGTTAAACCAGCCAGTGAACCTTCAGAAATTAAGAGACCTTCCTCTAAAAAGCAGCCCACCCTCCTCCTGATATTGATTCACACGCCCAATAGTCTCGTTCTTAACTCAAGTTTTAACCAACTTGCTGGAATCACCAGCCAGCCTCTGTTGATCGTCTGAACCCTTTTCCCATCAGCATTCTATACTCCCCACTCCTACCCCTTCCACACCACCCAGGATTTAAGGAACAGGCAACACATTACTGGAGTTCCATACCTGGAACTCCTCATGAACATCATCTGTCTCTTGCCATTTTCTACTACTAATTGCACCAATTTCTTCTAAATCTTTTCTGCCAGTTTTGACAGTTTGGCATCTCTGTTGTGGAAATTCCCAGTACAAGAATATCCCTGTTTCCCTCCACAGTAAATATAACAAATCCCTTTGAACTATAGTTTCATCTTCCACAAGCCTTCTCTTTTTAAAAGAGATTATTTCCTATCTTAAACAATTTGTCCCTCTTTTTTTTTTTAATCCTCTGCTTTCACATCTAGCTTGCAGCTGTTTGTTCTTTTCTATTTTCTCTCTTCAGACAGGATTTCTGATTTTGTAAATCAAGACCTCTTTCAAAACATACCAGGCTTCTGTAGGTGCTTTCAAGGTGTGTGTCTGTTTCATTTTTTTGCCTTGTTTTTTTAATTTAGCAAGTTATATGAATCAGGACCAATGGTACACTCTCTGTATGGAAGATGACTTTTCATTAGTGGTCAAACGAGGAAAATCCGACTTAAAATACGTATTACATGAAGTCAAATAGCACCCAGCAGTTACAAAAGAAGAACAAGACAGGTGTTCAGCAAAGAAGCTCTATGAGAAATATTACAGATCCAGTCATAGAAATACTGATATCCGTTGGGATTCTGAGAAAAATTATTTTTCCCAAGACACTTTCTTATGAGGCAGCAGACTCACACCTGGATTGCCTGACCGAGAAGGCAGGTAGGTACCTCTGGAGCTCGTGAATTAGCTCATGTGGCTGCAGATACCACTATGCAGCATTAATCTGACATTTAACAGGCACGTTGATAAATATGATTTTACCACAAGCATTAGTTAATTGAAGCGTACTCAAAATTAATACAAATCCACGGAAAAAGAATAGCCGGAGTTTGTTCTCGGGGTTTTTATCTTCGCCAAATGGGAAACCAACAGGATGGAGCAACGGCATCCCCGTGCTCCATCCCTCAATTCAGCCAGTCCCCACCCGCCCTCCACCTCTGTAAGCAGCGGATTATATAAACACCACGGAAAACAACTCCTGCTCCTCCGAGAGGAGGACACGGGGACCGGACCCTCCAGGAGCCACCGAGTCACCCGGAGCCCCGCGAGGGTCACACCCGCACAACCACCGCATCGCAGCGGCGCCACGCCGAGCACCCCGGGCGAGGAGCGGACCCTTGGAAGCGGCCAGCGGGACGGGCCGCGGGAGTGAGCACCGTCCCGGGGCCGCCCCGGGACTGCGGGGCCGTCCTCCCCGCCCCGCTCGGCGGCGGCGCCTTCCCGAACCAGCGGAAACTTTCCCAGCGCGGCGCCCGCGCCCCGGTTTCCTCCCGGTTCCCTCCGGGCGCCGCTCCCCGCCGCGGCCCTCCCGCCGCTCCGCAGGGCGCCGGCGCGGCCGGGCCTACGCGCGACCGGTGGGGCGGCGGCGGAAGGGCCCCGGTCCGGCTCGGCGGCGGGAGGGCCCCGGTCCGCCTTGGCGGCGGCGGGCGCTCACCTGGGCGCACGGTCTTGAGGCGCACGGGCTCCCTGAAGTGCCGCACCACGGCCAGCGTGTCGCGGTGCGTGAGGCCGCTCACCGGGGTGCCGTTTACCTCCAGCAGCACGTCCCCCGGCGCCGGCGCCTTGCCCGAGAGCAGTGCGGGGCCCGGCGCGCCCTCGCCGCCCGCTGGTAGGCGGCCCGCCAGGTACGGAAACTCGCCGCGCTCGGCGCCGCCGCGCAGCAGGTCGGGGTCGGGGCCCGCCGGGCCGCCCCAGGACACCACGCACTCCTGCACCTTGCTCAGCCAGTGCCGCTTCTTCCGCAGCGTCTTGGACATGCCGCAACACGGGGCGACGTTACCCACCCCGCGCTGCCGCCGCTCCCACTCCGGCCGCGGCTGCCGCCCGACTGCCGCGCCGCCCCAGCCCCGCCCCGCCGGCCCCACCCCGACCAGCCCCGCCCCGCCGCGCGCGCCCCCGGGCCCCCGGCCCCGGTCCCGCCTCGCCCTGCCCGCCGCAATAGCCACGCCCCCTCCGGTCCTGCCGCGCCCCCGCCGCGCACTGGACGCGCCCCTGGGCGGGGCTGTGCTTTCACCGGCAGCGCAGCCGCCCGGCCGGACCGGGGCGTGTCGGGGGCCTCGGGCCTGGCCCCGCCAGGGCCCCTTTAGAGCCGGGGCACGGCCCGGATCTGGCCTCCTCGATCGGGGACGGCCCCTCAGCCAAGGCCCGGCTAGGCTGGGGTGTCCCCTCAGTCAGGAGCCCCCCAGCCAGCGCCCCTTTCGGCAGGGTCCCCTCTCAGCCAGGGCTTGCCTTGTGTAGGATCTCTCCTCAGCCAGGAGCCCCTCAAGTCAGCGCCCATCCCGGGCAGGGTCTCCTGTCAGTCAAGATCTCTATCAGGATGTCTCCTCAGCCAGGGGCCCCCTCGGTCAGGACCTTCAACTCGGCTAAGAGGCCCCAGTCAGCTCCCACCTAAGAAAGGGTTTTACCTTCAGCCAGGATCACACCTCGCCCAGCATTTTCCCTCAGCCAGGATCTTTCCTCACCCAGGAACACCTCTCAGCCAAGAGGCCCCCTCGACAGCTAGGTTTGAGGTGGGTGTGAGAGCTGAGGTGGCGTGCCCATGCTCCACTCTCCCTTTCACGTTTGCACTTAGTACCTGCACAACCGGACAGGCAGAGACACCATTCGTGTGTATTCCCACCATTCCCATGGCCACCATCACTGGAACCAGATGGTTCAAAGTAGCTCGAGCACCTCAGGCCAAAGCAGAGCTCAGAACAGTGGGTACAATTTAGATATAACCATGCAGATACTTTTCAACTGGAAAACAAACCCAGTGGGTTTGCTCTTCACGTGAGCCTGTTTATTTGGCTGTGTATCACAGATCTCAGCATAGCAATTAGCTCATGCGGGGTGCAGATTACACGCCAGGTATGCGCCATGCACAACCCAGTGTTTGGGAGCACAGTGCAGCTGCTGAACAAATGAAACACTAAAAAGTACAAACCACGGGAAGGTTCATTCAAAATCAATGTCACTGCCATAAAAGCTGGAAATGAATCCTTTGAAAGCTTTCTGGTTCAAATGGCAAATTTTGCTGCCCAGTCCTCAAATTGTTTTTCTCATACTCAGAGGCTGAATTTCCACTGCAAATCTCTTTTGACATCTACGATGTTTTAGGAGTGTCTTGAAGGCTCCAGCTGTGCCCTGTGGGCTGAAGTCCTTAAGGAGCAATGGGGCTGCAATAAAACCTTAGTCCTGAGAAGGTGGAGCCATGCCATTGTTTGCAAATAAAGAGGTGTGACTTTGCATAACTCAAATACGTCTTTCCTTTCTGTAGGAGGAAGTGGAGAAGCCGGTACCTGCAGAGTCTAAAGAATGTTTGCTGAGTCATAAAACAATGGATTTTTGTTCCCCATTGCTGTGTCCCAATGTTCACCTCTGTCTGGACAACACGGTGTGTTAGAAATATCAGATTTCAACACTGAATTTTGCAATGGTAAATAGCAGCAAGTGAAACTACGAAGAAACCTGCTCATAACAAATACCAGTAACTTCTGCAATAAGCTTTTTCCAGTTCTTACAGACTTGTCTACTTTTAAAGCCCATTAGTCTATGGCTTATACCAAAAAAGCAAGAATGCTTCCAAAGAAGTCAAAAGAACACCAATCTTATAGTAAAACCATGCTTGCTGGGGTAAAACAATGTAATCCAAACTTGTCTGGGGACATTAACCAAATGCTCCAGATACATCTGAGATGTAGTGCCTCTGGTGTTAATGGTGTTGCAACAAACAGAGGTTCAGCTCATCATGTTCACTGCTATTTGAAGCACATTGGGCCGCCTGCCAACAGGCACAGAAAAAACTGCCAGAGATAAATTTCCTTTCACACTTGCAGAATGGAAGCAAGAAGGCTGAAAGCTTTGTGGTGCTCGCAATCTGGACATTAAAAGGGACACTGTCATATTGTTTAAAACCAACCTTCAATATTTCATGTGGGAATTGTGACATCAGGCATGAGCTGTAATTTATGAGCTGCTGACAGTGGCCTGTGCCAGATGTTCCAGAGAATACACACAGTCCTGTATAGACAGTGCAGACACCTCAAGGAGGAGATGACTGTCCTTTTGGCTCCAGGGTTGGAAGTTTGTCCATTCCCCTAAGCAGAAGGTTTGTCCACTCCTCATCTCAGGAAAATGCAGCTCAGTCTTTTCACTAGCCAAGATTTCAAACCTTGGAGTGAAATCCCCGCTGCATTTACATACCTGAAACGGGGGACAGCTCCAAAGTGCTGAGATGTGCCAGGTAATAACACTGATAACAAAAGCAAGTAATGAAGCTGCTGTTCTGCAGTGAAAGTGCTGTTGTCTTTAAGAGTATCCTTCAATATAAACTTAAAAGCCAAAAAAAGCTGCCTAATCCTTTGCAAATTTTATGTCAGTAAGTTGGGCGGGTTCATTGTACATTCCATGAACCATAATCCTCTTCTGGAGCTGCACATTTACCTACCAGTCTCATTGTCTTCTGAGAGAGCAAATAGTGTTGTTGAATGTATTTATTTTCTCCGCACCACTCACTGATCCCCCATCTCCTCTTCAGCACCTGGTGTGTGGATGCTCTGGCACCACAGACTAACCCAGGAGATGTGTGGCACTGCTCTCAGACAGTGACCACATCCTGTGGGGCTCCTTCGAGCCCTGCCCTGGGGTCCCCAGTGTCACCTCTGCTGGAGTGGACACTGCTGGAGGTCGGGGCAGCTCCCCCAGGTCACCGGGTGGTTTTGAGGTAGCCCACCCCACACAGCACATCTCACCCCATGAGACCTGCTGTATTGTTCTCCATGAACAAACTTTGAAACTTGAACAGGCTGCTTGGGAACTGGCTGACAGTTTTAGTCCATTTGTCCTGCTTTCATTCCTCCTTCCAGATTACTCATCGCCAATCCCAGACATGTAAAGTGTCTGCTCAGCCTCGGTGGGATCAGAAGGGAATGTGCCCTGCACCCCCACCAGCCCCAACCTGCTGAGAACTGAGGAATCGTGTATTTGCTGAGCACTGGTGTTTGGAATCTCAGCGAGCTAAAAGGGGCCATCAAAGAAACATCAGAGCTCCAGCATCCCTGGTTCGTCTCCCGTCACGCTTTGGCCGCTGCCATCCTGCTCTGCTGTTGGCATCAGAACACATAGAATGCCATGGGAAGAGGCTGCTGAGCTCTGCCACATCGGAATGAAGGACATAAGCTGCTTCAAGGCAGCGCCAACTTTTGGTAGGCAGGGAAGCAAAGTTTGTTTATCACACTGCCAAAGTTCAAAGGCATTCAAAACAGCACAAACATGTCAAACTGCTGTTTAATTAGAGTTTGAAGACACACTTTCTCAGAGAGGGTAAAAAAAGAATTGTGTTATGTTTGGACTCCTCTGAAGTCCTTTTCCTCATGCCCAGTGCTTGCCATGCAAATCTTGGTGTGATGTGTAGGTCAGCAGTCCTGTGCTTACAGGAAAGAGACCCACACAGAGGCAAAATACCCACACAACATGCACACACACAAAATAAGAACATCTCCATCCTCATCAAGGATGACATGAAAGCCAGTTGCACCAATACACACTAGTGTGCAGACATTTGTTTATGCAGCATCGTGTTATTTCTATCTTCCCAGTGATGGGGCACACAGAAGCTCTGACTGTCTCATAACACCACTACCTGAACACAACACTGCTACGGCTTTTGGGAGAACCAAAAGTGATGGTTGAATGCACTGTACTAACTGAAAAAAATAGTTGCCAGGAAAGAGCAGTGGGCAGTGTTCCTCCCTAACAGAGCCCCCATCTCAAACACTGGGTAACAAATTATTCATGGAAGCTCCATGCCTCTGAGGAAGCACAAACAAATCACGTTTGGATAAGTGGTTCAAAGCCAGGCACTTGCTGTTCTGTTAACAGACATATCCAGTCTATTTGAAAACTGTGACTCTAAGATACATTTTTCTGAAGGCAAACTTAAACATGTCGTAAATTAACTTATACAGGAGCAAAAGCTGCCATGGAAGCAGATCTTACCAGGGAATTTCATAAAGCTCAGCAAATAAACCCGAGCCATAACAAAGGTCTGTGTCACCCTGGGCTGACTAATCCCTGGTGTCTGGGCTCCTCACCTGGGAATGGAGAATGTATCAGCCCAGCAGGCTGTAGATGGGTATCAACGGATGCTTTGCCGATGCAAAGCTGCTCCATAAATCTGCCCATATTTCATAAACACATCAGCACAGCAGGCAAATGAGAGGCAGTACCAGCAGGAATAGCATCCACACAGCGATATATCCTTCTTTGCTCCTCTTTCACAAATAAATAACCATCCTCGAGCAACACAGATATTAACTACTGATCATTGCATACAATAGAATCAGAGAATCATAGAGTATGATCGAGTCCAGCTCTGAGCCCTGAACATGACAACCCCGAAATCTCACCACATGTGTGAGAGTGTTGTCCAAACACTCCTTGAACTCTGGCAGCCTTGCGGCCATGACCACTGCCCTGGGGAGCCTGTTCAGTGCCTGACCACCCACTGGGAAAGGAACCTTTTCCCAATATCCAGCCTAAACCTTCCCTGACACAGCTCTGCGTTGTTCCTTCAGTCCTATCAATGGTCACCAGAGAGCAGAGATTGGTGTTGAATGTCTCCTTTGTAATTCTGTGAATTTTTCAAACAACAGGAGTGTTGGTCTGGGAATTTTAGGTGTTTTAGCCAAGACTTTACAGTAAATCAGACAGTAAATACAGATTCTGACTCAGCTTTCCAGCTTGCAGCTGGAATTCAACATTCAACAATATTTCGCACCTGAAACATCACAAATCCTTTTAAACTAATGCTCATGAAATGAAGGACACCTCCGTGGAAGGAAGCTGTGTAACCCTTCAATGGAGAATATCGGAAAAAGCAGACACCAAATGGTTTGTTTCTTTAACACAAGCAACTGCCAACAGGTTAAAAGCTTGGGCAAAGGATGAGTCTGCTCTTGACCTGTTTTGTACTGCTTTGCACAATGACAGCAGTGTTCAGTTATCCTCAAGCTGGCCAAAAAAAAAAAAAAAGGGAGGGTGAACAGAACAACAAACAAGGTACTTCTGAAACAGAGGGAATAATTTCCAGGAGCAGGTGTCATGCAGGGACGTACAGGACGCACAGTCATATGCTCTCAAGCACTTCTCATCTACTTTGCTGTTTCCTCTGTGCCTCACCCAAAAGAGTCAAAACTTCCAGAATAAATAAAAAAGTAACTTCAGAGATTGCTCCACATTTGCCTGCTCCAAGTACAGTCGGATGCTGCGGTAGAGTTAATGAGATGAACTAAGAGGACTTGTCAAAGTGAATAAAGAAGCAGCCTACGCAAATACCCCTCAGCCGCTTGCTCTGGGACGCACACGATGTGATCAAGCGCCGCCAATGCCAATGAATGCAAAGTGGGGATAAAGGCCCAGTCAAACAGTGATTGTAGAGTCACGCAGACGTACAGAATTACAGCATGGGTTTGAAGTCTACATACTGGATTTAGAGCCTAAATGTAGTAATGGAGTGTTTAAGTCTAGATCTAGAGCTTAGTGCTTTGCAGAATAAACAAAGGTAGGGAAAAGCAGTAAAATGCTCTGGCATGGCTGAGAGAGGCAAGGAGGACTGAGGTGCTCAGGAAGTGAGGACCGGGTGTGATGGGGACCAGGGGAGCATTGGCAGGGAGCTGCAGTGGCAGAGCCACTGCTACTGAATTACAGAATCACGGATCACAGAATAGGTTAGGTTGGAAGGGGCCACAGTGGGTCACCTGGTCCTACCTCCCTGCTCCAGCAGTGTCATCCCAGATCACAAGGCACAGGATTGTGTACAGACCATTCTTGAATATCTCCAGCGAGAGAGACTCCACACCCTATCCGGGCAATCTGTTCCGGTGCTGGGTCACTCACACATTAAAGAAGTTCTTCCTCATATTCAGGTGGAACTTCCCATCCATCAATTTCTGCCTCTTGCCTCTTTTCCTATTTTTGGGCACCACCAAGCAGAGTCTGGTCCATCTTCTTGGTGGCCCTCCTTTAAATACTTAGAGACATGGATGAGGTCCCCTCTCAGTTGCCCCGTCTCAAGGCCGAACTGGCCCAGCTCCCTCCGCCTTTCCTCATAAGAGAGATACTCCAGTCTCTTGATCAGCTTTGTAACTCTAAATTCAATGGCTGGGAGCAGCCTGTGCTGGGATACAACTCTGGCTAATGGATGTCACAGGCCAACTCTCCTCCGCATGCAGGACTGACTGGCAAAGTATGCTATTTCATCCATTTACCAGGAATGGCAGAAGCTGTTGGTTTGGTGATGTTTTACCATGTTCATCCGTTCAGCCATTTCTCCCCACTTGGGTGTGTGTCTGATCATCACCCACTAAAATCCCTTGCTTGACCTTCTCCTTAGTGTCAGCCTCCTTCACCAGCAGCGAGTTAGCATCTGTAAGCGGTTCAGCTCTGTCAGTGGTTTTACATCCTTAACAGGATCTGAAATATCTGTAGCAGCCTTGTCAAGTTTTATAGCCCTGTTCACATGGATTTGGGATAGCTGGCATGGTCCAAAAGCCTATCCCAGTCTCTGCCTGATAAAAGTAATCCCAGGCTCCTCTCTGATTCCTGCTCCTTTTCACCAGTCACTTTCTCTCTCCTCACTGAGTATCAGCTGCTTGAGCAGCTGGGGAAACAAGGAGGAGCAGTCAAAGCTCGTAGAGCGCCACTACCAGCCCTCTGTGTCCATGCACAAACTGCCCTGGAGAACCCAGAAGGAAAATTCATTTTCTTGAGAGTTGATGTCCACTCCTGTCAGTCATCACCTCCCAGCTCGAGTGCTGCACGTGAGGTCTGAGCTTGTCTTTCATAGACACCTAGAAATATCTGAATGGACTGGAACCAGTGACAGAGGGCTGAGTTGTTGTTGTGCCCTCTCCAGTTCCACCAGCCCTACTGACAGAGCAAGGCAGGGTCTGAGCTGCAACACCACACTAACAATTCTCTTCACTTCTAGAAAAGAGGATGAAGGAGAAGCAGTGGAGTGTTGGGAAGTGAAAACTGCATCTCCTCCTCCCCCTGCATTTGGAGGGAGAGCTAGAGTTACCTATGTGTGCATCAGCCTTCTCCTGGGGTCGCTCCCTGGTGTTCCAGGTGTGATCTCAGACTGACACAACCAGCTTTTCTTTGGCTGCTATTGATGACATCACTTACTTTGTCACTCTTCCAACTGCTTGAACCTTCCAGAAAGCCTCATTTGAGCAGATCCGCCTTGCCCAGCTGAAAGATGACTGCCTTCGTTATTATGAGCAATAGCTCATGCAGATCTGGTTACATTACTTGTACAAATCTMTATGATTAATACATTCCTTGTCTTTCCATGATTAGTATTTAAGCAGCAGCAGTGACATGCGAGGGTTTTTACAGACTTATTTAGAAAAGACTGTCCCCATTCTTCCTTTTTGAATGTTAATAATGTAGTTAGAGTCTCAGTAGATCTGTCATAAAAAATATTATCAAAGGAACCAAGATAAGTGCAGAATTATTTGCTGTTTGGAAAATCCGGACACATCACAGAAACCAATGATAACACAAAATAACTTTGATAAAAGTTTTACAGAAAGCATTTTTTACAGCCCCAGCTGTAATTACAGCTCATATTGAATAAGCTGCTTACAGTGGTTTTAAGTTAATTTACATTTCAGTACAAGAAGCAGAATAATGCACTCTGACAGAAGAAAGTTCACCTCAAGGCAGAGGTCACCCAGGTGTGGCTACAATAGAGGGAGAACTTTCAGAGGGGTTCAGAGCCACCTCGGTTCGGGGCTGTACGTGTCTGCAGTGCACCCAGGGCTCCCCATGCTCGAGATGTAAAAGTCTCCTGATTTTCCGTGGCTTCCACAACAATCTTGCTATGAGGTGCCACAGCTGAACATCCACTGAGAAATAAATTGTTGTCTTCCCACTGCAGCATGTCCAGTTCTAGATCGGGTTTCTCCCTTTCCCGGTGGTTTTCGGCACATTGCAGAGGCAGTCTTGGAACCAGAGCTCATGTATCAATGTCAGTGTTCCTCCAAGAGCACTGGCGAGACCTCTTTCTCTGTGTTATTTTTTTGTTATTTTTTTTCCTCCCATATCAGTCAGACAAAAATCCCCCCACTACATTATGACATCCATAATTCTGGAGCTCCTGTTCTATTATAATTCAGTTTTTAAATTATTTCTCTAAATTACTGTTTATTAATATTATAATTATTTATTTTAATTACTTAATAATTATTTTAAATTATTGCTCCCTCACAGGGAGAGAGTTTTTCTAGATTCTTTTTTTTCCAGGCAGTGTTTGCACAGCAACACATGTCACTGTAGCCAAAACATGATTAGTATTGCTGGGTTTTGTTAACAAGTTATTAGCAAAGGACTCTCTGGGAGTAAATGGCATCTAATAGAAACTTCAGAGTTTTACCATTATACTCCACCATTATCATTTAGAGGTAGTTTCTTTTGTAGTCATGAATGATATTAATGACAATATGATAATCTTCAAAGCTCACCATTCCAGCACCAACCTTTCCTCTGACTTATAATTAAGATGTCAAAATTAATTTCCCTCTCACAAAGCAGAGGCTTTTCTTTCTTTGCTGATGTATCTGTTTTAGAGATATCACTTCTCAGCTCCCACTGCTTGGCTCAACCTCGCTGTGAAGGATGGAGGGGTGGAGTACAAAGTGCTTCATTTTTCGTTGTCAAGCCTCAAAACCAGTTTTGGGAAAAAAGAAAAAAGAGCGTGTCCAATTGGTAGATGGGTCCTGTGGGCTTGGACGCTATCTGTTATTGACATAACAGTCAGGAATCATAGAATCATGGAATCATTTAGGTTGGAAAAAACCTTTAAGACCATCAAGTCCAACCATTAACCCAGGACTGCCAAGGCCACCACTAATCCATGTTCCCAAGTGCCACATCTACACATCTTTTCAATTCCTCCAGGGATGGTGACTCCACCACTGCCCTGGGCAGCCTGTTCCAATGCTGTACAACCCTTTTGGTGAAGAAATTTTCCCTACTATCTCATGTAAACCTCTCTTGGTGCAACTTGAGGCCGTTTCCTCTCATCCTGCTGCCTACTTGGGAGAACAGAGAATCATTTAGGTTGGAAAGGACTTTTGGAATGTCAGGATCTTTTGCTGGTCTCCAGACCATGGTGTGATGCTTTTCATTTTTAGGTGAATGAAATAAGATCCTTGAGGCAAAGCTGTGCTCCTTGGATGTCAGACATACCGAAATGCTTCCATACAGCAGCCTTTTTACGTGTCTGACACACAGGGAGCCTCACACTGGGCCTGCCTAAGTGTCATCCTCGAGGATGCCATCATCCCTTTAAACATTCATGTACTCTTGCTTCTTCTCATGTATTTTTATTACTAACAGGTTTCCCAGCTGATAACAAACCAGTGAATACATTATTCAGCCTGGCTCACTGACTGCACTGCTGGCTGTCTCCATTACAGCGACATCCTCCAACACTTATGAGTCGGGATCCCAGGATTCATCCAAGTGTCCTGGCAGAATGTGGCTGATGCTGCTGGGCTTAGTGGGGAGAGGCAGCGGGATGGGACCAGAACCAGAGATCCCTGTCCAGACTCAACACAGTACTGGAGCACACAAGCCCAGCTCCTCCAGCCCCCTGTGAGCCCCAGGAGATGCAAGAAAGGAAGGAAAATCTTCCTGGGGCTGAAGTGCCACTTCTGCTTCTGCTGGTACATTACAGAGGTGCTACCACCACGCCACATCCCTTTCCTTCTTTTCCCACATGAACTGTGAACTGAGCAATTGCATGTGCATCTCACAGGGGGGCTGTGAATCTAAATTAATTTGTGAGTTTCAGTGCTTTGTGCTCTCAAAATGCAGTGTGTTTAATTCCTTCATTATTTCAGTTAATGGCATTATTTATTTGTGTCAGGGTGGTCCCCACCAAGCCTGTGTGATGGTGGGTTCCCAATTCCACGTGATATGCTAGGCAGGCACAGACTCCCTGTGCTGCCTAACACTAACTAAAACAGGAGACATTTAGGTTAGATGTTAGGAAGAAGTTCTTCCCTGTGAGGGGGGGAGGCCTTGGCACAGGGTGCCCAGAGAAACTGTGGCTGCCCCATCCCTGGAAGTGTCCAAGGCCAGGTTGGACGGGGCTTGGAGCAACCTGGTCTGGTGTAAGATGTCCCTGCCCCGGGGAGGGGGTTTGGAATGAGATGAACTTGACAGTCCCTTCCAACCCAAATGATTCGAGGAGTCTGTGATCACCTACTAGTGGGCCTGGGGAGTCCCTCCCCGGGTGGGTTTGTGTCCGTGCATAGCTCTAGGGTGGGAAGAGGACACAGGAGCATGGTCATGGATACCTGCATGCACTGTCATCCATGTGGAAGAGGAATCCATGTGTGATGAGCAGGGTGGTACAAGAGGAAGCTGAACCCTGCTTATCGCAGGCAGCCTTCATGCCCAGCTGCTTACAGAGACCAAGCAAGACAAAAATTAAACAGGCCATTAAGCAGCACTCCAGTGGATTAACATTCGTCTGTCTTGCTTACACTGCAGGATTTCAAAATTCCTTTGAAGTTTGCATATTAGAAAATCACTTTCCAAGCCACATAACTTTGAGCTTTAGATGTTTCCTAACAGTTCTGTAGTTGAGGAACAGCTGACTAATCCTTTAGGATTTAATGAGGTTAACTAACATGCACAGCTTTGTAGGGAGCTGTAGTTGGTATTTTGGTAGCARACATGAAAAACATTGACAATAAGTAATGTTCTGTAAAGAGCCGTTATGGAAGCACAGCATCATTTTGGTAACTTTTGTTGAAGCTTCTTTTTCCTTTGTAGAGCACAGGTTGGGCTTCTCATCTTGTTCAATTATAACAATTAATAGTTAACAGAACTGTTTGCTTGTAACTCTCACTGAAGTCAATAGGATTACATTTTATATTCTCCAGGTTTTGTAGTTTCTTCTCTGACTGTCCAGGAACCCCTTCCATGGACTGGCAGAACATCAGCAGTGTTTTCCAGGAGCTGGGGCAGGTGGCAGGGGGTGCCCAGCACCGGTCTGGCACCGGAGCCACATCCCCCTGTTTCCCCAGCAGAGCCCAAATCCATCCCTGGCAAGGTCTGGCACTGAGCCCTCCCCCAGCTGAGCTCCTGGAACAAGTATAGAATAGAATCATAGAATCATTTAATTTGGAACAGACCTCCAAGATCATCAAATCCAGCCTTCTCTATGCGGGAGGTTGGCTATGGAGTACCTGTGCTTCAGGCGCCTTGAGACTGAACAATGAACTTAATTTGGTGTTTACAAAATGCAGCAAAGTTGCATGTAACAAGTTGATGCGTAAAATTCATTAGGATGCAAGTACAGTGATCAGAATGTAGGCTACTCAATTATTTTAGCAAGAATGTGTAATTAACTGCAGGTTCTTGTCGAATGCTGCCTGGTGCCATGAAGCAGGTTCTGAGGATTGGCTTGTATGGGAAAACACAGCAGCAGGGTTTTTCCCAGAGCACAGCCTCTGGCTGAGAGATGCACACTGGTGGAAAACAGCGGTGGCTGGATTGGTGGGAGACAAGCCCAAGTGAGATGAGAGCAGCAGGGCATCTTGTCCATCACCCAGCAGCCCAGCTGACAGGGCCAGAGCCTCCAGGGATGTGAGCTCAGTGCATCAAAACTCATTGGGTATTATCGCTGCTGCACCATTGCTGCCTCATTGATTAAACACCATGAATATTAATGAGCTTCTTATAGCTTCTAGGATCTGCCTGTTATGGGTCATAGATCATAGTCATGCTGGGAGAAAATAAAACTATGTCAAACTGTTTGCCTGTTGCTCATTTGTAACTCCTTCAGCTCACGAGAGCCTGGAGACTGTTCTGGAGAAGCAGTTTCCTCAACATCTCTTCCAGTTGTGAATTATTTCATGGAAAGATTTCTTGTAGTAATGAGTGGAAAATTCAGTGGGGCAATTAATACCTCTGTCATCCTCAGGCCTTCAGGGTCTTTGTCAAAATACAGGTTATGCCAGTAAAAATTCCATACAGAGCAGCAGGCAGACAGGTGTCGGTTTAGGGGCTGTGCATGGAAAGCAGGAAGAGAAAAGAGACAGGAAATCTTTCAGGATTTACTGAGTACATAAAGCAGGAGAGCAGCATGGGCACAACAGGACCTGGGAGCTGTGGTAGAGAGTCCTGTATGGTGCTGAGCAACATGGTCTGGGAAAGGAGTCCCTGCCCATGGCAGGGGTGGGAGAATGAGATGAGCTTTAAGGGCCCTTCCAATCCAAACCACTCCATGATTCTATGAAGTTAATTTGATTAATTGCTGTCCCTCATTCCCAGGGCAGTGCCATGGGCTGCATGGGTTCCATCTCCCCACTCCTGTTCCATTGTTTTAGGAGGAAGTTTCTGCAAAGAGCCTGATCTTCCCACAACTGCTTTCCAACTGGAATTTAACAGACTCTTGTCTGCCAAATAATAAATAACAACTTTTATACCTCAACACTCAGCTCATTAAGCAGAGCTTTAAACAAAGCCTAAATAGCAGCTGATTTAGGGAATAAGGTCAGAAAGGCAATGCTGCCATGGCTGCGGCATATGGGTGGGATCTACCACCCAGCCCCGTATGGTCAGGTCCCCAAAAACCAAACCTGTTGCCAGGCCTAAAGCCCCCACCAAGAGCTTTCCCCTGTGGCAGTGAAGGGAAGGCTCTGAAGGATCACAGAAAATGCCTTATTACAGCAAAGTAATGTGGTTCTGGGTTTCATCATCTCCACTCGGTGGGGAAAGCCCGATGTGGCGAGGCTGGTGGCACGGCAAGGGCAGAGCCAGTGCTGGCAGCCGTGCCCTTCCCAGGGAGGGCAGAGCCAGACATGCTCACAGACTTCCCAGGCCAGCCTGGGAACTGGCATGCACCAAACTGGGACAGGAGCCCATGTGCCAACTTGCCAACAGCCAGAATGGGGCTGGCAGAGACAGGAGCACCCCAGGGCTCATGGCACCTCCGCAGAGTGGATCCATGGGCTGCTCCAGGCGCTTTACACACCACTGTCTCATGTACTTCCCTGCTGCATAATTCATACCTTTTTAGCAGAAGATGAAAACTTCATAACTGCTAATGTGCAAATGTTTATTAACGTGAGTCTGCCAGACAGCCCTTGGATTTGGAAGGAGCTCTTGAGAAAGAGCCAAAGTCTGTCCTGTGGAAGCAGATTTTTTTTGAAAGCTCAGAGCCTGGTGGGTACCAGGCTCCAAGCAATTCTCTGGTGGCTGCTGAGCTGCTGCTTCATTCTGGTGCCCCTGAAGAAGTTGCAGTATCTCAGAAGCAAAAATAAATAAATAGATAATTTCCTTTACAGAAGGCCAGGTGCTGAATGTGCTGTATTGTTCACGTCCCTTTCCTGCACAGAGCAGTCAACCGAGCATAGAAAGGAGATAAGAGCATTTGTTCCCACAAGGAACACGGATAGGATGAAAAACAAGTTTTCAGTCATGTTCCATGCAAGGTTGTTTTTAATGCCTGTGACTATTTTTAAGCCTGAGAAATGAAGGGCTGCCAGCTGCAGCCAGCTCTTGAGGGAAGGTGCATTTTGTTCTGGAGCACTGTCAGGTGAACCAGAGCGGACACTTGTTACCCGGCAGCCAGCACGGGGACATCGGTGACACCACGGCCCCCATCCCTGTTCCATGCAGGAGCCAGGCTGCAGGCGCTGTCCTGGCAGGTGGCACCGCGCACCCGCTACTGGGGTGACACCAACATTCACAGGGACAATGTCACTGCAAAAAACGTTCCCAAAGACATTGCTGGAGGAAAAAGGCGGTCTCTGGGTCTAGAGGAGGAGCAAGGTCTGCTCTTGCTGCTGCCTGTTCTGCAAGGCCGTGTCCGGCGGGATGAAGGCATGGGCGGGATGAAGGCATGGGCGGGATGAAGGCATGGGCGGGATGAAGGCACGGGCGGGATGGAGGCACAAGCAGGCGGGAGTATCCTGCACCTGCCGGAGCAGGGCGAGGACAGCTGCCTGTGAGGCTGCCCCAGGTGCCAGGGATGGAGAGCAGTGCAGAGAACATGGGAGACACTCCAGCTCTTTTGGCAGGATGAGCAGCCAGCCCCTTCCAATCTCCTGCCCCACTGCTGGCGTACAGGAACTCTGGGATGCTGACAGCAGCTATTTTGAACAGCCTCTGACACAGTGAAGTGAGAAATCATTTCCCAGAGCCAGAATCTCTCTCTCAAGCATTTTGGAGAGATCTGAGGTCACTCAAACTCATGCTGTAGAGTATCATGGACACTGGAACAGACTCCCTAGGGAAGCAGTCACAACCCCAAGCCTGATAGAGCTCAAGGAGCATTTGGACAATGCTCTCAGGCAGATGGTTGGATTTGGGGTTGTCCTGTGCAGGGCCAGGACTTGAACTCAGTGATCCTTGTGGATCCCTTCCAGTTCTGTATTCTATGATTCCATGATCACTGCAATGCCTCAACCAAGCTGTAGCTCTGTATGGAGCCTTCCCACAGCAATCCCAGCCTCCACCAACGCAGCTCTGCCATGGCCACAGCTCAGTCCTGGCTTCCCTGGAGGGCTACTCTGTCGTTTCCTGTAGGTTTGATGTGTGTTCATCAAATTCAAAGGGCTTAAAAAAGAAATGAGTATCACAAATACCCTAAATGAGTCGGATCTATAAACGCTTCCCTGGCACCACTAGTGTGCTGTCAATGTAGATAACATTATTTAAATAACAAGTTCGGAACTTTCACCTGTAAATTTAAACATCTTATTGAAATATATGCTGATTACAAGGCAAATATCTTTCTTCTAATTATGTTCATTACAGGCTTCTAACGTCAAGAATCTGTAGAAATAAAAACACACCTAAATGGAAGCGTGTAACAGCAATAGCTGCACCCACTGGTGCTTGGACTGGGCTGTCAGGGTGAGGGATGCACGGATTCCTGGGGAGGGTGAGGAGGGTGGTGAGTGTGCAGGGAGGCTGTAGGGCTGAGAACCATGTCTGCACACACCTCTCACATGAAATGATGGTGGCAGCTTGGACAAACTCCTTTCAGCACCCCTGTTTGTACAGCTCCCACCCCCCGGTACCAAACATGTGGCAGAGTGGCTGCTTGGGAATGGCAGGAGTGGGAGCCTGGGCTGGTGCATTTGTAATTAGTTAATTCATTTAATTAATTGGTTAATTTCTGATTGTTTTGTCCTACCTGGGTGGAGCACTGCTGTGAGTGCTGCATCCCTGGAGGAAGGTTTGCCATGTACCAACTCCGAGGGAGCCCATCTGCTGCGCCTGCTCCACCAGCGAGTCCAACAGTGCCGGGGCAGAGGATCCCACAGCCACGGGCTCCAACCAGCTGCCGCCTGCAGCATGTGCCTCCTCACAGGGCACTGAGCTTAATCCGTGGGCATCAGGACATTAGGCAGGGCCATTTCTGAGCAGAGGAGCAATGCTGGTCTCTGCTTCTCAGTGGACAGGCAGCAATTCCCACTCTGCAATGACACGTGGAGGAGAATTAATTTCCATTTTCTCTGGTTCACCACTAGGGATTGCATTCCTCCTTTTGGGCCCCTGCCTCCACTACCAATGCCTGTGCCTGAAAAACTAATGAATTTACACCGATTACTCATCTGTGCTGTGTCTCCTACTTTTATTTTATCCTCATTTTAGCTTCTTATCTTTCTTCGCACTCTTTTAACTTCAGTGAATGGTTTCATCCTTTCTAAGTGAGGCTCTGTGCTGCTCACAGGCTCTTTCTTATTTCTGAGAGCACTAAAAGGAATCACCCACTTTGTTCCATAACTGGATGCTCCACAGCCCTCTCGAAGAGATGGGATGGAACTCACTGAGAATAATACCTGACTGATTAGTGGGTAAAAACCCAGCGATGAAAGTCTGAGCTGAGGATGATGCCTGTGGACCATCCTCAGCAGTGTGGCTGCTCCATCCTTCAGGCTCCTGCACCAGTACACAGCGGGTGGGAGATGCCAATGGATGCCATGTGGGATCCAGGAACAGGCAGCAAGTGAAGCCACACACATGTGGAGACACAAAACAGACTTCACTCTCATAGTAAACGAGTAGCCACATGAGTAAAGGTGGAGGGGCTGAGGGAGCACCCCCACATCCCCCAGTGCACCTGTGAGCACAAGGCAGCTGCCAGCTCCTGCCATAACCTGTGATGGTGCCGGTATGGCTTCTGCAAAGCAGAAACCAAAAATAGACCAGAATCAGGTTTTATTTACTTCCAGATTTACGCAGGCATGACAGCTTTTGCTCTCCAGCCGTGCATTAACCTGTATAGCCTGGGAATATGAAGTCGTGCCCAAACAATGGTGATGGTACAATTTCTGATTGAGTTCCTGGTCTCATGGCTGCGGGTTATGAGACTCCACTTCTTTTCCAGCATTTCCTGGGTAACCTGCTGTCCTGGCCTAGCTTAGGTTTATTCTTGAATTACCAAAAGTACTTAACATAATGCACAAGAGCTCAGAACTACCTGTTTGCTCTCAGCTGAACAGGGATGTTCTTCTTCCTGGTGAGGTATTTCAGCAGTGCAGGAAATCAAACATGAAAAAGGTTAAGGCCATTATTAAAAAAAACCACAAACAACTCCCCCCCCCAAAAAAAAAACAACCAAAACCCACTGTGTTGAAAAAAAATGCAGCAACAACACTCACAGCCTAGGGAGGCATTGATTTTGTCCTCAAGATGACTAAAGCTGAGGTGTCTGAAATATCACAGGAAATTTTCACATTCCTTTCACAAGTAAAGCCAGAAGTCAGTTTTTATTATCATAGAATCACAGAATGGTTTGGGTTGGAAGCAACCTTCAAGCTCATCTTGTTCCATCCCCCTGCCATGGGCATGGACACCTTCCATTATCCCAGGGTGCTCCAAGCCCTACCCAACCTGGCCTTCAACACTCCCAGGGATGAGGCAGTGACAGCTTCTCTGGGCACCCTGTGCCAGGGCCTCACCATGCTCACAGGGAAGAATTTCTCCCCGGTATCACATCTAACCCTGCCCTCTGTCAATGTGAAGCCTTTTTCCTCCTTGTCCTGGCACTCCAGGCTCTTGTCCCAAGTCCCTCTCCAGCTCTCTTGGAGCCCCCTTAGGCACTGGAAGGGGCTCTGAGGTCTCCCCGGAGCCTCCTCTTCTCCAGGTGAACACCCCCAGCTCTCCCAGCCTGGCTCCAGAGCAGAGGAGCTCCAGCCCTTGGAGCATCTCTGTGGCCTCCTCTGGTCTCACTCCAGCAGCTCCATGTCCTTCTGATGATGATGCCTCAGATCTGGAGGCAGCTCTGCAGGTGAGGTCTCACCTGAGTGGGGCTGAGGGGCAGAATCCTCCCCTCCCCTGCTGTCCATGCTGTGGGATCAGCCCAGGACTTGGGGGGTTTCTGGGTCCCAGCACATGGACCAGGCATGTCCAGCTCTCACTCACCAGCACCCACAGGTGCTTTTCCCCCAGGCTGCTCCACGATATTTTGCACTGGCACTCATTGGGATGGTGAGTGTCCTGCCTGATCCTCAGCACACCGTGTGCACAGCTATCCCATTGCCTTCAGAAATGCCCCTGCAAAGGGTCTCTGCTATGCTCCCAGCCTTGCAAACCATTTTGGAGAAAATGCCTCCAGTGGGCTGAAGGGCAGACTGGCAAGCAGAGTCAGGTTGTTTTTCTTTTCTACATGGACATATGGATACAGGAAATCTTTAGAGACCTTGAAAAGGAAAAGTGCCTCCCTTTGAATTGCTAAACCTATGGCATGGCTAAGAATAGCCTCTGAAGGGAGAGGGAAGATGAATGACACAAGGAATTCAGCACCTTTTTACTGTGCAATAATCTTGAAATTTAAAAAGCGAAATACCAAGGCATGTGCAGGCGAAGGGGAATGGCCAGTCATGCCGAGGACATTTGGAGGAGTGTGCTATTATGTAAAGTGAGCCAGGGAAAGGTTAGCAAATACCACTGCTTCCCTGGGGAGCCCTTGTCTTGCCAGAGTCATTAGTGCACTGGCAGGATAACAGATCCTCTCTGATGATTCTCTAGGTCATAAGCAAATTAAGACAGAAAAGCTGATCTGCTATCAATCTACATTAGGCACAGGAGTCCAGCTCACCTGTTTGGCAGCCGCTGGTTTACAGAAAGGTTAGGGCTGAAATATCAAGGTCTCATCAGTTAAACCGAGCCCGTTTTCCTCTCAGCTCAGCCAGGCTGGGCATGGGGCTCTGGGACAGGGCTGCGAGGTTCTGGCAACCCTCGGGTGGAGCACGGCACAGGAAGAGCAATTCCCAGTGCTCCAGGACTTCCACCAGTGCCGCTTCATCCCTTCAAGGAAATCCATGGCCATGGGGTTGCAGCTACGCTCCATGTCCAGGGGCTCTGGGGGCGTGGCCCCACCGGAAGGGCTTGGGTTCAGCCAGCTCCTGCTCACCTCAGAGACTTGATGCCAGCCCACACTAGTGCGGCTTGTGATTTGGAAAGGGACAGASCAGGGAAATGTTGCTCATGGGATGTGGGAAACTCCGTCCCTACGCAGGAAGGGGTGAGCAAGGGCAGGAGGAGGCAGAGGCTTTGCTACGAGAAGCCCAAGTATCTCCCAGCATGGGCACAAAGAGCTTTTAATAACCTCAGTATAAACTGCTCAGTGAGATTAAAACAACCCACTCACAGGGAGGATTAAGACCAGGTCTGGAGCTGCTCACTCCACAGCCACACCACTCCTGTGGATAAGTACCCTGGGCATGGCAGGTGCCAGGAGAGTGGTCTCCTCTGCCTGGGCCATTCCATGGGTGCAGAGAGGTTTAGGCTGGATATTAGGTAAAGGTTCTTCTCCCAGAGGGTGGCTGGGCACTGAACAGGCTCCCCAGGAAATGGTCACGGCCCCAAGGCTGCCTTGAGAGCTCCAGGAACATTTGGACAATATTCTCAGGGATGGGGTGGGATTTTGGGGTTGTCCTGTGCAGGGCCTGGAGCTCGTCCTTGCAGGTCCCTTCCATCTCAGGATATTCGCTGCTTCTATGATTTCAAACACAAATGCTGCCTGCAAAACGTCCAGAGTCACATTTGCAGTGAACAAAAACACCCACCTGCACACAACACAATATTTCAAATCCTGCCTTTAATCTTGAGTTCCAGTAACAACCTTCTCCCCATCCAATTACTTGTCTTACAATTGACATCGAAATATTAAATTCCTAAGAACTAAAGCACTTTGAAAGTATAACCTACTTCTAAAGTAGACAAGATTTATAGTGGAAGCATTTATTTTCTAGTCCTTGACATTATCAAAGTCACTGATGCTTCATGAGCAGCTTCATAAATGAGGCCTCCAAAAATGTCTGGTTGGCATTTGCTGGTTGCTGTTTGCAGGCTGAGCCCTGCCAATGGCAGCCTGGCACAAGACTAGAGCTTTGCCCCAGAGGCTTTGTTGATGGGTTTGGTCAGGGTGTGATTTCAGCACAGGAACCCCAGAAAAGGCCTTTGCCATTGCAGGGAAAGGAAGTTGAACAGACATCCTGGAAGTGCTCCATCCCTGGAAGTGTTCAAGGCCAGGGTGGAGCAACCTGGTCTAGTGAAAGGTATCCCTGCTCACGTCAGGGGCTGGAATAAGATGAGCTTTAAAGTCACTTCCAACTCAAACCATTCTGTCATTCCATGATCCTTCAGAAGGAGCCACAGCAAGACACAACCGAGCAAAGAACAATTTGATAAATGCTGCCATAGCAGGAGTCTTGACCCGCAGATATCACCGCAAAGTGACTATTCCAGAGGAGGACCTCCCTGAAGGGGTCACCCCACTGGCCCTCAGCCACATCCAGCCCCTTCTGCCTCTCCAGTGGCACCAGAGCTGATCCTGGCTGAGCTCCTCTGGCTGTGTGGCAGGTGACAGCCGTGTCACCGTCCCCTATGGCTCTGAACCCACATGTGGCCATGCTGTGCCCTCGGCACCCTTCTGCTGCCACACACTGCCTGCTGCAGTCAGGTCTGTCCTGCACCCCTCCGACCATTGCTGAGCCGCAGAGGCAGCTGCACTGTGGGCTCACTGCCAGCCACAGCATCCAGGAGCAGCTCAAATGTAAACTGGGGAATCTTTGCACCAGAAAAAGCACCAGGTTTCTGGCAGCAGCAGCAGCAGCAGCAGCAGCAGCGGCAGCAGCAGCAGCAATGGTGCCTCTGGTCCCCACCTCTGCCTGGCCCCAGCCCTCATCATAAACTGCCGCACTAACCTACATAGAGAAACGCATTAACTTTCACTCCTGAAACAAGGCGCAATTAGTTGGACATAAAAGAACACCGAAGTGATGCTAATTACCCTCTAAAAGATGAATAGAATTAAGCCAGGGAAGCAGAAAATTACCTTTGTGGAAGATCTGCTGCAGAGTTTAACGGAACCAGTGGTGGTGGCTGGATGGGTGCTGTGAAGTTCAGCTCTGTTTCTCCTCCTCCCTGCTTCCAGCCAAGCCATGAATCCCTGCACCATCCAGGCAGGACCCCAGGCCCCGCAGGGGGTCTGCACCCGCTCACATTACCCTTTAGTCACAGACTTGGCCTTGAGCCTTCACTGGCACTGCTTTGGGATGAGGAGCAGTGGGCAGGATGCTGGGCAGCTGCAGCTGCACCAGCTCAACATGCACAATAAAGAATTTGTCTTTTAACACCGATTCACAAGCACCTTGACTATCCTCTTTTGTTTATTCCTGGAAACCATCCAGAGTTTTAATCAGCCATTAACTATTCCCTACACATTCAGCAGCGTTCAAGAAACCAATTGTACTTGTTTCACATCCCTCCCGCAGGCTCCTCACGCTGCCTCACGGCACTTTGCTGATCAGTAACTGCTTCCGATAGCACATAATTCATTACCGACCAACTCTGCTCCTTGCAGCCTGCCTAAGGATCGTAGAATCACAGGATGGTTTGGGTTGGAAGGACCTTCAATCTCATTCCACTCCCTGCCATGAGCAGGGACACCTTCCACTAGACCAGGTTGCTCCAAGCCCTGTCCAACTTGGCCTTGAGCACTTCCAGGGATGGGGCAGCCACAGCTTCTCTGAGCAGCCTGTGCCGGGGCCTGTTCCAGAGATAGGCAGCAGCCTTCCTGGGAAGCCACAGTTCCTCTGGAGCTTTGCCACCAAACCACCAAGCTCCAGCCCCATGCTTGGGGTGTTTGCAATGGTGCTGCTCTGTGCCAGTGCTCCTGCTTTGCAGAACGTCCCAGGTCCCCACCAGATGTGATGGTGACAGGACTCACGAAACAAACTGGGATCTGCCCCAGGTTTACTCCCCTACAGCCCTGAGGAAACCTGTTCATCAAGCAGTGCTCCAGCCACTGCACAGTCCAAGTGCTTCCTGACTCCAAATCCTTCCCTTGCACAGCTCTCTTCTCTGCACCCAAAGCGATCTGAAGCATCTGTGGAGGAGCTGGAACCCAAAGAGGACAACTTTGGGACTCTGTACAGCTAGCATGTGCACAGGGATGTGCTACAAGCAGCCGGTGACAGCCCTCGGCACAAGGGACTTTCAAGGCTGAGCAGCCGAGGTGAAGGGATCCCCTTCAGATCCCAGCACTGAGCTCAGGGTTGCACCCAGGACAGACCCCCCCAGTACGGCCCACTCAGGACTGGGCTTCCCCATGAAAAAGCTGGAGGTAACAGGGAGTTTTATCCAGTGCAAAACCACATGCATCCGAGACCTCAAGAAGTTTCTGCCCCATCCGTTCCAGCCAGTCAGGCAGCACTCAGTACTTTGCAGCTTCTGGGACTTTTAATAGTAATTAACAATCTGTTCTACTCAAGTCTTGGTGGTAAGGGGCTAGGGGAAGCTGTCTGCCAGGATCTGGAGCAAGAAACCCACCAGGATGACACTGATGCGGCTGTAAATGCTCCTGAGAGAGATCCATCTCTCCCAAGGGCTGTTACCTCAAGAGCCTCCTGCTTTCCCTACTGCTCTCTGAAGTTCACACATATAAAACCTTTTTGTTCCCATCAAAGCTACTCCTGGATTTATGCTTATGGGAAAAGCTCATGGAATGTGCTGTGGGAACTGAAGACTTTAAAAGACAATTTGAGAAGCAGTGCAGGGAATGTGCTCCCAGGGACCGCTGCCACTGCTCTCCCTGCTGCACAGGACTCACTGTGCCTGCAGCACCGGCTGCTTGTTCCAGCCTGGTTCCAGCTCTCTTCATTTACAAGATGCATTATTTACCAGCCTGACATACAGCTCATTTAAAAATCAGACTTATCAGCAAAATAGTAGTGCTTGCTATGGTGGTTTCCAACAGGAGTGTTTTACTGGGGTTGTGCTGACTCAGCAGATTTCTGCCCGATCCACCACCAAAGAGTGCTAGCACAGAGCCCTCAGCCCCTTTCCAGCCTGGGGGCTCTGCTCGCAGCACCACTTGGGCATGGACCACCTCAGACTTGGGATTTCCATAGGCAAGCCAAGCAGGAGAAGGCCTATGTCAAGAGAATGACTCATGGAAGCACAGTGAACTCAGTGCTGCAAGGAGCCTGGATCCACAAATGGATTCTTTTTGGGCAGCTGGCTGCTGAGCCCGAGACACCATCAGTCTGTCCTGCTCAACAGCACCCACAGAGCAGGGTTGACACAGTTTGTGACCTGTGCCAGCGGTGGCAGCAGGTCCTGGGGCTCTGATGGAGGATCCCAGGGTGCAGCACCAGCCCCAGGGTTGCCATCCCTGTGCCTGCCACTGGCAGATCCCTGTGTGACTGCCTGGGAGAAAGGCTGAGGGAACAGCTGAGCACTGGCCACACTCTTATGGGGGAAGGAAGGGTATAAATGTGTATGGGAAGATCCAGACAGTTCCTGTAAAGCTGCATCCCGGAATGCACCACTTGCCCTGTGCCACCGGGATCTCAGAGTTGCCACTTCCCACAACTGGGAGCAGGGTTTGCCCTGCTCCTCTGGCTCTGCAGCAGTCCAGCAGTGCCTGGTCTGTTGTACAGAGCTTTGGGCATAGGAACAGCTTGCTCCAGCTGAACAATGCTGCAGGAACTGTTCTAGTGCCAAGGAATTTTTAACAAACCGTGGGAAGTGTCAGTCGCTTTGCAAAGGTGCAACTGTTCATGGAGTGAAGTGTAACCGGAGCTCCTTGGTGGCTCAAGATCCATCCTGGAAAGGGGATACCAGTGCTCAGAGGAGCAGTGTCCTCCCCCTGTGTGCTCCTTCCCAGCAGCACCCTCCATCCTGCTCCTCTGCCTCCAGTTCCCAGGACCAGTTACCCCATCGGGCCATTAGCCAGTGCCAGTCTTGGATGGGGGCAAACCAAGACACTCCAAGCACAGCAGCAGAGCCACGAGCACAGGAGCCAGGGCCAGGGCCAGGGCCAGGGCCAGCCACATCTGGGTCACCCATGGCCAAGGGGCCCGTGGCCAACTCATCACACCTGCACCTTCACTCCGTGACACGTGTGCACACACGTGCTGCTCCAGGCACTGCGGCCCCTCCTCTGCAGCCGAGAGTGGGAACACGCTGTAAACACACATAAATATTTAATGTTCATGGAGAGAATTTTTGGAATGACCCAGATTTCTTTCCCCTGACGCTGTGCTGGTACCCAAGGGGATTGCATGGGACGGGAGCTCGGACGTGGACATGTGCGGCCCCCCTGTGCCCACAGCAGCCCCCAGCCCAAATCAGCCAGAACAGCACATTTTCCCTGCCCACCGTCCCATCTTCGCAGGGCTTGTCTTTGAGCCAAGATGGACACACACCTGCAGGTGCCACACTACCCACCTGCAATGGGGATGAGCACAAAGGGGGAAGGTGGATGCCCTGCTCCCTCCAAGGCACAGGAGGAGAAGCTGGGATGCTCCAAGCAGGATCAGCCCCTTTCCCGCAGCACGCTTGTCCTCCAGGAACAGTGGCTGCCAAGGGTTTCCCACCCTCAGGCCCACCTTGTGGCAGCATTCCTTGGCTCTTTTCTGCACCTGCTTAGGCCAGGGGCAGGTTAACCTCCCTGGGAGCACCCGCTGGCACCGGCAGGGCCAAGTGTTGCTCCCCTGCTTCTGCTCTGGCTCACAGCGGAGTCGCGTCCTCCAAAGGCAGTGCTGCCTTATCAATAATAAAAGGCAATTTCCCCAGGCAGAGCCAGGAGACTACTCAGCCCTTCATGCACCTCATCTGCTGCTGACAGGATGGGAAGGACTTTAATAAGATGCGATTTGACAGTAATACAAAACAACAACAGCATTAAGGGAAAAATAATGGCAAAGGCAGCTGTCAAAAGCCTCATGTTCCCTAACCATGAGCAAGAAATCAGAACTGTCAGGCCCAAGCAGACGCCGAAAGGGAGGGCAGGACCGCAGCAGGAAGCCAGGTACCGCTGCCTGTGGGGCATCCCGGCCACCATGGGATCTCAGCTTCGGGATGGGGACACAGGGAGGACAAGAGGACCCTGGTGTCACCTCAGTCAGCTCAGTAATGTGCCAGTTCCATGGCCACAGAGCCCAGGGGAGGGAGAGGCACCACTGTGCATGAGGAAAGTAACGCTGCACATCCCTCAGGGCAGGACCCAGTGCCATGAGCCCACAGCAGGCAAAGGGCGTGAGAGGAGTTGGGCACCAGGGTCCCATGTGCCATGGCTGCTGCAGGCCTGGGACCTGTTGCTCAGGCTGGCTGCAGAGGGGGATGGAGCCAGGCCAGACACTGCTGCTTCATTCTCTATGAAAACAAGGCAGAGGACACCTGATGGTGTTAAAAACAGAGAGATGAAAGGTATCCAGAGGAGCTGGGCTCCATGAGGTTTTGCCAGCTCAACAACCAGGGGTCTGCAGCCCAGGACCTCACAGCAAGGATTTAGGCACCTGCTGCAGAGAGGGGACCACCATCCCCACGGGGACAGCTGTGGTGACACCAGGGGAAGAGGGAACGTGTTTTAGCTGGTAGCGCTGGCAGACCTTGGACCCCAGCACAGCCATGAGAGCCAAGCAGGGTGCAGCAACTGTCTGGGGCTGGTAGGCAATTTCCAGAGCCCCCTTTCCTCCCAAATCTGGGAGCAGGGAGATGTGTCACTGCTGATACCATAGTACAGCAGGGCTCAAGCTGCTGAGAGACCTGCCCGGATGAGCCTGGCCTGATCTTCCCTTAACAAGGGTACTGGATTTATGGGTGTTTATGTGTCCTCCACACATAATTTGAGCCGCTGCTCAGTAATTCAGTTTTGCCCGCCAAAGTTCAAATCCAGTCAATAGAGTTGCCATGGAGAGACCTGCTCAGCGGAGCCAAAGCTCACGGGTACTCTCGAGAGAGGAGCCAAGCGGCGCCTCTCCAGTCCATGGGAATGCTGGTGTCAAGCATGCAGAGTGCCACACAGCCTGGAGAGGATCTCATTAAGAGTCTGTTATGCCTCAATACTTAAAACTAAAAAATGGGGGTGAGAAAAAGAGAGGTCCCAGTGAGTGACAATCCGATCCCCTTTTGAAAATGGGCTGTGTGTTATGAACCACATGAATACAAGCATACAAGAACCAGAACCATGACTCTGAGCCCGACTGTGAGGACCTGCCCGGTAGAGGCAGTGCTGCCCGAGTGTTTCCGTGAGCAATTGGGCTCTGCTGAATGAGGGATTCCCATTAACCAGAAATGCTTCCATTCCATCCGCTCACACAGACCTCCTCCAGAGAGGGCGTCCCTGAGTCTCGATAAGGAACTTGGGGATACCCCAGCGTTGGCATGAGGGTCTGACTGACAGCAGGGCGGGTGCCACAGGCAGACGCTCGGTGTGAGGGTCTGGGGGGACCCTGCATGAAGCCTGTAGTCCCCATCATGAAGCTACACATTAACAACACATTCTGCTGTCTGTTCGAGGTTGCCCCCCCACATGGAGCAAACAACTGTGCAAACCCCTGGCCCCTCTGGATCCAGGCCCCTCCAGAGCCAGATGCTCATCTCACCTAGGTTGGATGCTCCTGCTTCCTCCAGGCACTTGGTTTAGCATAAGTCACTGCAGGGTCGTGACACCCATTACACAACCCACTCATAAATATTGCAGCAGCTTTGGGCAGCCCGACTGGCTGGGCGGGTGCTGCATTGGGAAGCAGCAGAGGGAAAACCTCTCCAGAAAATCGCTGGCAGAGCCCCAGCCCAGTGCTGCCAATGAGCTGCAGACCGCTGCAGCTGTGGGCAGTGCCAACACAGCGAGGAAAAACACCAGATGCAAGAGTGACGTCCCACTTGGAAGGACACCGAGAGCCCCTCACTGTCAGAGGCACTGCTCCAAGGTTGAACAGCCTGGATGGGACACCAGAGCTCTGGAAGCAGAGGCTCAGCCAAAAACTTCTCTGGATCTGCCCATGTCAGAGCATCCGAGGGAGAGAAGACACCTTCTGTGCTATCCAGGCTCCTAGAGCTGCTGCCAGTCAATAGAAACCAGTGAAAAGTTTGATAATGTGTATGCCTGGACAGACAAACAAACAGGACTTAATGAAACCTTTTTTTAAAAATATGGTTTTTAATTTAAATGCAAATTGGGTGCTGCATTAGCTGTAGGTCACTTGCACTGACAGACTGCTTAATTAGCAGGAATGAGGCTCAGGAAGCAATGGCACTAATGGCTGGCCCTTTCCTGGGCATTTATTTTAAGTTAATTAAAAATTTTCAGGACAGGATCGGTCCTGCTCTACAGCACAGCTCCTTGCTTAGTTCAACCAGACCTTTCTGAAGCCACGCACACTGCCAGGGATACTCTCAGCAGGCTGTTAGCTATGAATGGAGCAGGGCACATTTATTTCCGCATCCTAAAATCCCCTTTGGCAAGTCACAAATCACAGCCCTCTGCTCAATAGATGCTCCTGCAACATCCAGCATCAGGCAAATGGTATCGGCAATAAATCTCTGCAAGGACAGAGATTCTTCCAACTGCTGGGGCAAATTACATGGATAAGTCTTCAGAAGATATATTAAACCTAATATGAAATCAAACCTTCCAAGTGATGAGTGGAGCAGTTACACACAAATTAAGCACAAGAGGATCTCGTTCAGAGGAGATCTGCCTTTGCCAAGGGAGATGAGCTGGAATGAGAGCCCTGATCCAAGAGAGATGAGCTGGAATCCAGAACCCTGATTTAAGAGAAATGAGAGCTCTAATCTCTGGTCAGGGCTCCAGGAACGGAGCTTTAACCCTTCCCTCAGCCCAGCTCTGCCTTGTGTGAGAGAAACCCTGACATGAAACATCACCAGGAGATGGAGGTGGCAGAGCAGGAGCAGCCCTGCGGCTGCGCCTGTCAATAACCACTCAGAGTTCAATCAGTGCACGTCCCTCACAGAGCAGATCGATGGCAACTCATCGGGAGAAAATGAGATAAACAGTGGCCTTAATAGCGCTCCATTGCCCTCCAAATAGCAACCCCAGCCACGACTGCCTCTGGGCACAGCAGGAAAAGGCCCTTGGATTAAAGGACATGCTCTGAGGCTGGCCCTTCTCTGCTGTGCTGTGTTTCATCCCATTTCCATCCTGGTCAGCTCAGAGCAGATCCAGCACCAGCCAACTCAGGCGTGGGAAGGAGAAGTAGTGGGTGGGAGCCAAGGGCTTGGTGTGTGCCAGGTCTCTGGGGACTGTTCCCTTCCTCCCTAGGTGTCCATAATCTGGAGGGCATGAGCTCACCCATCCTCCTAAAGGGTGTTGGAACCTCATTTCCAATGCACAACGGGAGCCAACCGCCGCTTTTGTCACCTGGGGATGCCCAGGCGAACAGTCATGGCATGTTCACACATCCATCACCACCTGCAACAGCAGACATTCCTGTGTGATACTTGCCATTGTCTGCTCTGTGCTGTCGGGACCCGGCACTCCTACACCGCCAGTGTCTGGCTGGAAGTAGCTGATGCTCTTCAGAGTGGTGATCCCCGCTGGTGGTGTTCCCAGTGAGCCACATCAGGGCCAAAGCCATAAAAATTAGGATTTGGAGTTTATTTGTTCCTGTCTGCCTGTGAATACATGGGTTTGTTCTGAAAAAGGACCCTGTGTGTCTTTCAGCTTCCTGTGTGTGGGGAACAGCAGCCTGGAGCTCAGGGGGCTCCCAGTGCAGGTGACAGCCATGGCTGCCTTGGCATTGGAGTCTAAAGTCCCCAAGGCCGGGGATCCCATGGACCCAAGGACTATCTTCTCCTTCTATCTGTTATTTGCTTATTCCCCTCACTAAGCCCAGACCTGAGAGACTTGGGGCTCAATCTGGCAGAGGGTGAAGCTGTCAACACACAAATGAGGGGGTAACTTTTCCAAATGGCAGCCTGGAAGGACCGCAGGGACACACAGGGCTGCTCCCAGAGGGGGCTGCACCCAGCCTCCTGCCCCTACCCACCATGCTGTGCTCGTCAGCTCCATCGCTCCGTAGTGCCCAGGCTCGTGCTCACGGCACCATCACTCCTGAGCCTGAAGACTCATCCAAAGGGGCCACAAACTCCTGCAGGAGGGAAGGAGGGGAGGAGAACCTGGCAGGCAGAGGGGAATTTAATGAAGTATCCAGTATTAAACCACTGAAGAATTAAAGCAAGGAAGGACTAGGATCCTCCACAAAATCTCAGTCATCAGTGAAGCCCGAGGGTAAATGCAATTGTTTTCTGTTTTTTTCCTGTCTTTGATGACCCAGTTTTTTACTCTCATCAGCACCAGGCTCGTGTTAATTTTTAAATATGCTTGGCTAACTGAGAACATTAACTATTCATGATCTTATCTGCAATAGCTGTTGGCTCTGACACTGTGCCAGGGAGAGCTGAACTTGCCAGGGAAGACAGTAGCTGGTTTTTCCTGAGCATCTTGTTGAAATGATCACAGGGGTGGGGTTCCACAACACTCCTGGGTAAATCAAGGCTTGTGGGGCAGGTTCGGATCATTGAGGCCATTCTCCTGCAATTGAGGTGGCTTGAAAATACTTAAGAGCACACAAAAAGCTGAGATCTGGGGAATGCTGTGGACACTGGGAATGCTTCAGCTGCAGGGAAACCCCAACATGGTTTATAAATACGAGGGGAGCCTCCTGAGGTGGCAGGTGCCTCTGCTGTCCCCTTCCCAACCAAGTACTGTCCTAGTCCAGGCAGAGGCTGGAGGAATCTGGTTACCAGGAATGTGAGCTGATAAATCATAGAATCACAGAATCATGGAATGGTTTGTGTTGGAAGGGACTTCAAATCTCATCTCATTCCACCCCCTGCCATGGGCAGGGACACCTTCCACTATCCGAGGGTGCTCCAAACCCTATCCAACCTGGCCTTGGACACTTCCAGAGATGGGGCAGGCACAACTTCCCCGGACATCCTGTGCCAGGGCCTCAGCACCCTCACAGGGAAGAATTTCTTCCTAATATCTGATTTAAGCCTTCCCTCATCAGCTTAAAGGCTTTCCCCCTTTGTCCTGTCACTACATGCCCTGGTGCAAAGCTCCTCTCCAGAGTAAACGTGGAAGTCAGTGTGTCTAGGGGCAAGGGACAGCTCTTGGGAGCCCTTTTTCGGGGTGTAAACATCTCTGTCAGCAAGAGCAGGGGATGAAGCAGCTGCAGGAGCTCAAGGGTGGAAAACCGTGGGAAAACCTACACGGTTCTGAGACCTGGGAACAGGTACAAGAGGGAAGAACACAGGACAGAGCACGGGAGAGCAATGATTAAGCATCAGAATATCAACCAGCAAAAGAATGCAGTGAGAGAAAAGAGAGGGAGTTATTCAAAGGAATAAAAAGCTCACACCGGCTTTCAGGAGGGACAGACCTGGCAGCACCTCCCACACACAGTACGTGGGAGATGCTCCACCAACTCATGCTGACAATTCATTGCTGGAAAGAAAATCTCCTTTTCAAAGGATGCAAAGCACATGAGGGCAGCATGGGAATGCGCTGGAGGAGAAAAGTGTGGGGAGCAGAGTGATCTGCAAGGCTCCTGGCCCAGAGTCAACAGCACCATGGGAGAACCGTCGCCCCCTGCTCCCCATTTTCCAAAAAGGGTACAGGTGCTTCCTGCAGGAAAACTGAAATAGGAATCACATAATCAGAGAATGCTTGAGATGGAAACACCCTCTGGAGGTYACACCTTGTCTAACTTTCAGAGTCCCAGGAACGTGTCCAGTTGGCAAAGCTTACTCTATTTGTCCCCCTATGAAAACTACATATCATAGGACAAAATATAATTATTCAATCTGCAAACTAACAGAGCTACACTGAATGCTCAAGGTATACAGCATTTTATTGAATGGACATATATTACAATAGACAAACATATATTACACATGCTATACAAAATATACATTCTGATGTGAAAAAAATATAAATAGACAATAGGAAATAGCAAGAGGGAACAGGAGCAGCTTTGCTCTCGCTGCCTTCTGAACCCTCAGTTCCTGTACCAGTAGTGCTTTGGCATTGATTGAGGAAATCGCTTTTTTTTACTGAAAAAAGAAAGGCCACTCTGTCCCCTCTGCACCCCTGGAGCAACGGGGAAAGAAGATGCACATGAATTTTTCTCAAAGTCTACCAAAGAAGTTTTTCCACAGTGCAGCAAGGTGTCACCTACTTACAAGCATCAGCTATTTACAACCAGCTTATGGACTTTGAACGCTTATGGAAGGGCATAAATGTCCTAATTCATGATGGCAGCTTTTATAGGCTACTCTCTCACAGAAATCAGAGTAGCTTTAGCTCCTCAGAGTCTCTCAGAGCCAGCACAGTCCTGGTGCAGACAGCAGTGGTTTTCAAGTCCTGGTCCAGGTCAAGCAGGTCTCACCTACCTAACAGGAATTCCCATTCTCCAGGAACTTGTACCCCAAGTACTCCCAGGGTCTGGACACCCCCAGCTGCACTGGGACAGATCTGTGTAAGCTCAGCTCCTCCAAAGAGAGAGGGGAATGAAAAGAAAAGGAAGAAACATTTGCCAGATGGTGATGGGAGAGAGTGCAGCAGCAGCAGGGGTGCTGTTTTCCCAGTCCTGGGAATTGCACATGCCAGCAGCTCCCTGTCCCAGCAGCCTGAGTGACTGGCTGAGAGAGCAGCCTTAAAGGATGAGGCTTTGCTGCTACTGTAGTTTCATGACATGACCTTTCTCATGTGAATTTAAACTGACAGTGCTGGGTCTCTGCAGCAGGGATCACTTTGGCTTGAGAATAAGCACCGTGTCTTAACTGCAGTCTGGGAAGGAAAAGCCTGGAGGAAATAAAACCAGAAAGAAACGAACTTAAGATTCTTCTTCTTTTTTAAAATTGTATTAAAACATTTCACCTATCAGAATCCAAAAATTTACACACTTGTGTTTCTCTCTACCCAAAAGTCAAGGACAATTGGATCTTCTTCCCACTTAAGCTGCTGGCTATCAAAGCAGCCACACTGGCTTTGAGAGCACGGGAAGAGCCCTTGAAAATATTTGCTCATTTGCACAGATCTGACTATTATTCATGCCCAAAGAGCCGTGGGAAAAGCATCATTATTCCCAGTGTTTCCTCACTCATTTACTCAAATACTCCACCAGAGTCTCTAAATTCAGCTGCGATTCTGCACACTACACCTGACACGAGCCACAAAACCTTCAGTCCAGGAATGGATCAATGGGAATTCTCACATACCGCCACTGAGCTGGGCCAAAAAGGGGTTTCTGTCTTTATGAAAATACCACACGGCTGGTTTTATTTGGGTACAAATCCTACAGCTCCAAAGCAGGCAGCAGTGATGAGGAAGGAAGTACGTCACTCTAAAGGTGGGAGCACAGAGCACAACATACCTGCTGAAAACCCACCCCAGGAGTCTTTTAACCCCTTCTACAAAAATGAGCATTTTCACAAAAGAAAGAACTTTTCAGGAAGTCTTTATAATGTTGCTGTTCCTGCTCATTTTGTCAGGCACATCTTACTGGGACTATAAAGTCTGAGCTTCCTTTATCTCAGCAAGATATTCAGTAGTGAGGGGTTCCCTGCACTGTGTCATTCTCACCTGTCAAATATTTGAACATTTTGGCCACACTAAGGTTTAGGGAACTATTAGTTTAACAATTTAGCCTGATATTCTGCGACAGAAAAGGACAAGTGTTTTAAACTCCATATGCCTTTGGCTATGCAGAAGAAACCAAAAATCCAGTACAGATCACTAAATATTTATCAAGTGCTCTCCCAATTTACCTGATGCTTTTAAAAAGAATGTGGTGATGAAAAGTTCACTTAACTGTCACGTAGGAAAAAGATATGGATACCTCTCAACATACATAATATGAAGGTGTTTTTTTAAAGATAAAAGCTTAGATAAACCTTGACATCTGCTATCACGAAATGGATCAGCTTGTAGCCAGGTCAGCCAGGCACACAGGGTTGTAGGCATGATGAATGAAATTCACCAATATCACAGTTTTACCACATATCTATACGTAAATGCACTTCTTTCCAAAACAAAGACAGCTCTATTCCCTCACAAACAAGCTTTCAGTCCCCCCAGGTCCCCCCATATGGCTTGATATACAGCTGTCAAGACTAACAGTATGATACATACTTTGGCATGATAAAAAATATATTTACATTATGGCCAACACATTTATAAGCTTAGTGTATACAAAATATTTATAAATGCAAATTTATTCACAACTAGAGTCCATTATTCATAGGAGGAAACAAGCCTCAAACTTACACTGGTAACAGACACCTGCCAACAGTCTAAGGAAGGAAAAGCTGGCCAAGAGTTTTACATTTACAGTTCCTGGGGAATTCAATGAGGAGGCCCTGATGGTTTGTTTCCAAGCAGACAAAGCACTGTGAAATAGCTACACACATTCTTGAGAGCTTTCCAAAGCATGCACCACCACAAAGGCTGCTTCCAGCATCACAAAATCCATTTTTAATGCAATTTTTGTAGATGGCACTAATTATCCATGTGTTCTCTGGTGCATGTTCCCATTTTCCAATGGAGAAATTGCAGGAAAAAGGCCATGTGCCACCTCCTCCAAGAGAGTCTTGACTGTTTATGTGTCTGCAGACACACATACATGAGCATCTTTGGCCTTGGGGTTAGTCCTGAGGTAGTAAATACAGTCAATGTGGATTTGCTTTCAAGGCTTTGTGTGTTACGTGGTTTCACTGCGGTCATGAATGTTCCGTGTCCTGTTAAAATCAAAATTCTGCTCCCGTAGCCTGTGGCAGGGTCTGGGTGACACCTGGTCCCGGTCGCTGTCGGTGATGCCGTCACTCAGGAGTGGCTGTGGGGCGTCATGGGCCAACGGATGGTGCAGGAATTGCGGGTGAGAGCAAGGCAGGTCTTTGCTGCCTCCCCACAGAGGAACCTGTAGGGGCTCTGAGGAAGAAAAATTAGAAGATGAACGGGAGCAAGTTCATAGAATCAAAGAATATCCTAAGCTGGAAGGGACCCACAAGGATCATAGAGTCCAACTCCTGGCCCTGCACAGACACCCAAACAAATCCTATCCTGTGTCTGAGAGCGTTGTCCAAACACCCTTTGAGCTCTGGCAGCCTTGGGGCCGTGACCATTCCCTGGGAAGCCTGTTCAGTGCCCGACCACCCTCTGGGGGAAGAACCTTTTCCTGATACCCAACCCAAACCTCCCCTGACACAGCTCCAGCCGTTCCCTGGGTCCTGCCACTTCTCACAGAGAGCAGAGACCAGTCACGCTCAGACTTTAAATAGATTTGAGCTCTGTGACTCGGCAATAACAATTGTTCTAGGCTTATTTTCTCAGGTTTCGAGAGCATATTTTACTGGATGCTCTCCTTTTCCAGCAATCTCTTCCAGTAATCAGAAACACACACAGCTTCAGTGTGAATTTTTAAAAAGGCGATCTGGAAGAAAGTCAACAGAAAAACAACCAATTTAGGGAGTTCTCTGAACTTCAGGCCAACTCAAACAGAAAGGCTATTTGAATTTCTTATGCGAAAGCTCCAACTTTTGGTTAATAGATATCCTTGGAGTATATGTAAGGGCTCATATTCCACAAACTTAAAGCTGCAAATTAAGAAATTCCACCTTTTTAATGTCACCCTCTTCAGTCTCAGGTATTGGATGCAAGCTGTTGCTTGCTGATGCAACCTGGGCATTTGGAGAATAGGTGGTTAATAAACACGAGTTACTTCACAAACTACTGGCACTTGAAGGATTAGCTGTGTGTCAATAGTGAAGGCCAGCACAAGGAAAGCCAAAGTTATCAGGGAATACAAAGCAACAAAAGGAAAAGTGGACACTCACCATTAATCTGCTGGGAGGAGATTTTCTTATCAGTTTTTTTGTCATGGCTGGTAAGGAAGACAGGCATGTCTCTGTCTGTTAAGAGATTATCCAGAGCACTGGTTTCACACTGGGTGCGTGCTGTGTACGTTTCCTTGGGCATCTGTACCATGAGATTTGGGAGTGTTTGATCCAGGGGGTCCTCCTCGGTGATGAAGGCATAGGGACAGTACTCTCGGGTCCGGGAGTAGATGTTGGCATTGTCATAACAATCTGAGCAGATCACTAATGGTGCTGCACCACCTGATGAACACAATGGAAAAATAAAATACACTCAAAAAGGATGAGGATGCCAGATTTCCACAGGCATTATGTCCTGGTATATTTCATTACAGCAGCACAATTTGAAGGGCCTTTATACAGTTAAGGGGGTAGCAGAGTACTCAGCTTGAGGGGTCACATGAGAAACCTCCCAAGTTCCCTCAACCCAAATTCTCCACAGCAGTGCCCTTCTGAGGCTGACCAGGGGAACCATGGACATGTTCCCCAATTTCATGAGCAAAAGAGTTCCATGCAGGTCCAGCCAGCTTGGGCACCAGGCTGAAACAGCCATGAGATCAAATCAGGATACCTGTCCACATCCACTCTTAGACCTGATTTGTCCCACACCCACACACCTCAGAGCTCATGATGAACTGGTCACTGAGATGAGCTGCTTCTCAACTCCTTCCTGATAGAGACTCTAGAGCAGTGGGACTAGACTGCAGAGATCATGGACAGGTGTGAAAGACTTACACTGAGAATCAATTTTCAAGTCACCCTATATAAGAGTGATGAGGATGAAAATCCTCAGCATTCTGATGACAAAAAAGAAGCATCTCTGTAAGTGCAATGACACAAACATCCAGAAAAGTGTCCACACAAGGTTGGGAAGTTGTGCAGACCCCTCAGTTACGATTGTAACAAGCCAACTACATGTCTGACAGAGGCAGGAATTTTACACCAATATAGGAGGCCCAGCTAGTCAACTTCCAAGCAATTTCTATTTCCACCTATTCTGCCTGGGCTCTTGAGATGCCGAAGGAAAGCAGCAGAATAAAAATCTACCTTGACACTTAAGCTGTGAGAATGAGACCATGCACTGGTGTCCTGCTGAGGCACAGGTAACACACCTGAGGGCTTTGCTTACCATCTGTGCCCTTGTGCAGGTAGCTGCCAGCTGGAGGCATCAGCTGCTGATGGCTCCCTGCCTCTGAGTTACTGTAGCCTTCCTGAGGCTCTGACAGTGTTCCTTGGGAGGACAGGTAGCTGGGAATGTCAGCAGGTAGGTTCATCTCCTCTGCAAGGCAGAATTAACATTGGCAACATTAAACAGTGTGAAGATTTTGAGGTATTACCAGCACTATTCTCGACATTGACAAGAACATCCAGAATTCCAACTCACATGTAGATATCTTTTTTTCTGCCTCAGTAATTATGAATCCAGATGGCCAGTTCAAAGCTGACAGGGCCAGAAAGCAAATGTACACCTATTCCAGGTCCTGTAAATATTTCTAAGTTTATTCAAATATTTACTTCCGAACTTCACTGTTTTCCCTCAATGTGGGACAAATCTAGTGTATAAGGAATAGAATCAGCACATTTCTGGTATTTAAAAGAACCTGAAAATGGAGGAATTTGAGCAAATCCCTGACGGGGCTTTAGAAGGAAATCTTCAGTTCTTTAATCTTATCCATTTGCAATGAATCCAGAAATTTCAAGTGTTTGGATTAAAAACAGGACCAGAGACTGCTGATTTTGCACTTTACCTGTGTTAGTGATGCTGTAATCCTCATTCTTCCTCCTCATGTGGTAGATGACGATAACCCACACTAAGGACGTTCCTACCACACAACACACAACAACAATAATCACGATCCCTACTGTTGTCCAGCCGTCCTCCTCACGGACAATGCCACCCTGGGAAGAATCACAGTTGGGGGAAGCCAGGACGTTTAGGTAAATATGGCCACGCTCGGTGCCCAGCGTGTTGGACATGATGCACGTGTACTTCCCAGCATCGTCCAGTCCCACATCCACGATGATAAGGAGCTGATTCGCTGCAGCGAAGAAATGCCGCTCCGTGACTGTCAGAGGACCATCATCCTTGGTCCAGTTGAGGCGAGGGGCAGGACTGCCACCAGCTATGCACTGCAGGACAGCAGTTTCACCTCGTGTCACCGTCCTGTCCTCCAGCGGCCTCATGAAAGAAGGAGTTTCTGGGACAAAAAGTGAAATTGTAAGATAACTTCATAGAATCATGGAATCCAATAATGGTCTGGGTTGGAAGGGACCTTAAAGCTCATCCTGTCCCACCCCCTGCCATGGGCAGGGACACCTTCCACCAGATCAAGTTGCTCCATGCCCCATCCAACCTGGCCTTGAGCACTTCCAGGGATGGGCAGCCACATGCTCTGGGAAACCTATGCCAGTCCAATTCTAAATTAGGCCATAATGTTAAAAATCAGTGTCTTCAAAAAATGCTGCACCCTGGAAGGAACTGACCTTCCATCATTACTCCGCATAGATCACAGGATGGATCAGGTTGGAAGGGACCACAGTGGGTCATCTGGTCCCATTCAAGCAGGGTCATCCCAGAACACGTTCTGGAACATCTCCAGTGAGGAAGACTCCACATCCTCTCTGGGCAATCTACTCCCGCACAGTAAAGAAGTTCTTCCTCACATTTGGGTAGAACTTGCTGTGCATCAGTTTCTGCCCATGGCCTCTTGTCCAACTGCTCAACACCACCGAGCAGAGTCAGGGTCCATCCTCTGACTCCTCCCTGCAGACACTAACGGACATTGATGAAGGCCCCTCCCAGCCGTCTTTTCTCGAGGCTGAACAGCCCCAGTTCCCTCAGCCTTTCATAGAATCATGGAATCATTTAGGTTGGAAAAGGCCTCTAAGATTATCAAGTCCAACCATTCACCATTTCCTTGTAAGAGTGATGCTCCAGTCCCTTCATCATCTCTGTAGTCTCTGCTGAACCAAATCCAGGAACTCTGCATCCCTCTTGTCCTGAGGAGCCCAGAATTGGACACAGCACTCCAGATGTGCCTAACTAGGGCTGAGCAGAGGTGCAGGATCACCTCCCTGACCTGCTGGCAATGCTCTTCCTCGTGCATCTCAAGATCCCACTGGTCTTCTTGGTGACAAGTTTGGTACCTGTGACAAAATTTGCTCTAAGGCAACACAAATTACCTGCCTAATCTACACTGCTGGACTGAGATATGCCCCTCAGCTCCCTGCAAAGATCACGCTAACTCCAACTCCACCAGGCAGCTCCGCAGCTCAACTTCTAAAGCTTCACTGTGTAAAAATCACACCAAGTGCTGCTCTTTGTATTTTAACTTCATTCTCCAGGATTTCAGCCTGCTACTTACAGCTAAGCTGCACTTCCACTGCAGACATGCAGGTCAGCCACACTTACCCAGCACAGTCAGGGTGGCATTAGCTGAGAGTCCCCCCGCAATGTTCTGGGCCATGCAGCTGTAGATCCCCATGTCTTCCATCTTCACGTTTGCAATGAAGAACACGTCGTCCTCAGGCATGACGTGCATCCTCCTCTCTCGTGCAGCAGGGAAATCTGTGCCACCATCTTTCTGCCAGGAGATCTGTGGGGGAGGATGGCCCTCGGCAGCACACTCCAGCCGGGCCATCGCCCCAGTGCGGATAGTGAGATCCATGGGGGTTTTCAGGAAAGAAGGGAGCTCTGGATCAAAGGAGACATTGATTCAGCATTTTCAGTACGACATAAAATGCGGCAAAAGCTCCACAGCAGAGAGAAAATTTGAAAACACATCTGAAACACTCCCTAAGAGAGAGGGGCAGATTCTTCTGAAGAATTGCACAAATTTTCAGTGGTTTTTTTTAAGAGCATTTCTTCCAAACTTTAAATACAGTATCCACAGTGTTCACAGAATCATGGAATGCTTTGGGTTGGAAGGGACCTTAAAGACAATCTATGCCCATGGGCACAGACACCTTCCACTAGACCACATTGCCCCAAACCCTATCCAACCAGGCCTCCAACACTTCTGCGGATAGGGCAGCCACAGCTTCTCTGCGCAACATGTGCCAGGGCCTCAGCACCCTCACAGGGAGAAGCTTCTTCCTAATATCCAATATAAACCTACTCTTTTTCAGTTTAAAGCCATTAAGATGATGTGAAGAAGAACATATCTCATGGGAAGAATCCAGGGAAAAGTCTTTGCCACACTTTTTCTTCCCTGCTAACAGGGAAGGTAAGCTTCCATCTCATTACCTCTGCTCTGAGGTACTGTGGGAATCAGTGGTCTGCTGAATTATGTCATTCATGAACATTGACAAGACATGACTATTGTCTTCTTACCTCCCCTTCCCTCAAAGCAAAATAAACAGAATCATGATGGCTAAAAATAAAAAAAAGACTGCACTTTTGACTTTTCAGTGTTTTTACCACTTACTTTCAGTTGAGTCTTACCCAGTTTTACAAACATGTGGGAAAGGTGCTGAGTTCTGAGGAGACAGTAGAGGGAGCTTTTAGTTTAAAGAATTTCACCTCTAATTAACTGGAGGAACAACTGTGTTCTAATAAAGCACAGGAGATACATGCCTGTTCACTTTCAAAAAGTGAACAGAGGCTTTTCATCCACAAAAAAACACCCCAAAACTTCTTTCCACTTTTATAAAAAGATGTTTCATACTTCTAAATTTTAGTGAGACTTGCAAGACTATTTTGGGTCAGCTTTAGAGAAAAATAGACTTGTAGCTATTTAAACGAGGTTTCAGGTTCAAAGTGTTGCTCCTTTGTTACCTTTATCACTTACCATTGACAGTCAGCTTGGCTTTGTTGGAATAATTAGAGCCAAAGTGATTGGTGACAATGCACTGGTATTTTCCTTCATCAGTGAAATTCACATTGAAGAGGTGCAGGACAGTGGTGTATTCCAGCACCTCCCCACTTTGCTCCTGGTACCTGGCAAAATTCTCAACCTCTGCATCATAGAGGACCTCGCTGTCTTTGCGCCAGGCCGTGGCCATGGGTGAATCACTGCTGCTCACAGCAGTGCACATCAGGGTCACATTTGTGCCTCGCAGGGCCACCGTGGTCTCTGGGTGGACTCTGATTTGCGGTTTGGGGAAATTATCTGAAAATAAAAGCACCAAGATTAGCTACTTTCCTCTTAAACTTGAATTAATATTGCAAGAAAACTCACTCAAAAGACAATGTAAGCAAAAAGAAAATTTTGGGAACAGCTGTCCTGCTCGAGGTGCACAAATTCAGCTGTTTTGAGCTGGAAATCAAGCTGTGAAGGAAGATTAGAAGCACAGGTAGGCAGAAGAATCAGCACTGAAAACAATCAGTGAGGAAGCGTGGCGTCAAGCAGCCCTGCTTTTTGTCCAACTGTCTGAAACTTGCTATATTTAGGGTCAAAAGCCCTGCTCAGCTGAAGAGCCAGGCTTTTTTATGACGGCCTGAGACTTACTTTCAGATAGTTTAAATATCCTGAAGAGCCTTGAAGTTCTACAAGCACAAAGCATAACAAGCTGGCAGTTCACTACCTCATCCCACTCGATGAAAGTGACTTCAATATCCGTTATTTCAGTAAAGACACTCTCGTGGACACACACACAGAGCTCTGTCAGACACCACCGTGGTGGTATTCAAGTGGAGAAGTGGGTGCTTGCACCTACATGATTATTATTGTGGCCTTTGCCACCAAAGCAATGGAAGAATTGCATATACACAAATAACTCTTATAAGATTGCTCACCAGGAGAAGGGAACACCAGACTAATTCCACGCCTGCCACAGACTTCACCCAGACTCTGGGCAAAGAGTTTGAGACCACCATAAACACCACAGATATGGAGCACCAGAAAATGTGCCAGAGCCTGAACTACTCTCATTTTTGCCCAGAGAAGCTGTGGCTGCTCCATCCCTGCAAGTGCTCAAGGCCAGGTTGGACAGGGCTTGGAGCAACCTGGTCTAGTGGAAGGTGTCCCTGCCCTGGATGATCTTTAAGGTCCCTTCCAACCCAAATCACTCTATGATTCTATGATATTCTGCTGGTATGGACAAGAACCAGGGAAAAAGTGTCAGACAGACCTTACAAAGCTAAAGGTAGTCATAAGCAGGGAGAATGGAACCATGGTTTGTTTTTAACAGTAGGGTAAACAAAAAACAATGCAGTCTCACAGCACTACTCCCTCAGGTTAAATTCAGTGCTCAAACACCACAAAACAGAGCAAAGAGAAGCAGAATTAAATTCCAGATTCACAGCAGACTCAGTAACATACATGGGCCCACATGGGCATCATGGCCAGGACCAAATGCCTCCCCAGCACTACAGCTTGACTTCAGCTACAAAACTTGTGTTGCTTTGTTTTTATATCAAGTCACTAAAAATACAAACCACAGACAAAATCATCAGGGTCCACACTGAGAAGGCTTTGTCCTGCCAACCACTCAGGGTGAGCACAGCTGACATTTACAGCCTGCAGCAAGTGGCTCTCACTGAGCCACTGGGGCAGCCACTTCAACTGGCAATCGCAAAGCAAACTGCTCGTGTTCAACACCCTGCAGAAAACAAGGCAAAACAAAAGGGCGAGTGAAGTTCTCTTCACATGCCTACGTGTGATTTCACGCAGCAAAACAACTTAAAGCATATACATGCAGAAACATCAGATTTACAGTATTATTTTACAAGTATGGGTATTTATTATAAAATCTTAGCTATTTATGCTAGAATCAGTCCCTATATATTAGCATTAAAACCTTACATTTAATTTTAATTCTGGAGAATATATCTTGGAGTTACAACTTCTAAAAAAACAATCCCCAAAACATTAAGCCTGTCTTTACAATTATCTCATCTCTCTTTAAAGCAATTAAAAGGAACATAACACTGCAGAGCAGCTCAATGTTTCAAACTAAACACACTTGCCATTATGAAATGAGTAGAAGCCTCAATTCTCATTTTAATGACAGCTAATAAATATTTAAGGCCAAAAGTGATTTGTTTCATACAGGTATCAATTGCAGATTGTTTTCTCTGCTCCACAGAAAAACTGCCAACAGGAAACAATGATGGGTCACTTCTTGCCTACCACCTGCTTTCAAAGTTTCCTAAATGTTATGTATGAGTATGACTGACTGGAGACAGTCCAGCATTCAACAAGCAGTGATCTGCCACAAGATGAATCCAATACTGGGAGAAGAGACGCACCAAACAAGTCAAGATTCCATTCTGCTCTTTGCCTGTACATATCAATGATTCCTCACTCTTAAAATACATCAGAAAAGGCAAGAAAAGTCTTTAACACCCAAAATTGTCTCCTCACATGGGCAAATCTTGCAGACTAAGTCCATTTGGCCAAGGTTAACTAATGGAGTAACAGTTTTAGACCAGATTACACCATAGTCGGAGACTTTATCTCACAGAAAGGACTGCATTACAGAAGGATTAGTCTTGAGTGTTAAGGTCACTTCACATTATAATACTTCAGATGTACCAAGACCACAAGAGGCTCTAGCAGCTTAAACATCTGCTGAGCATGTAAAAAATCTTGTCTAGCTGTGAATTTTAAAGCCTTTTTCTAGCCCCAAAAACAGGAAGATAAAACGTAGGGTTTGCTAACCCCTCGAGAGATTCCTGATGAATTATTTCTTTTGTTCACTGCCTACATGGAAGTGAGTGCTGAGCTTGCTGCAAAATCGTAAGATAGGAAAAGCTTAATGGTTCAGTACTACAAGAAAAAATTAACTCCTACTAATTGCAACTAATGAAATGGAGGTGCAGATTTTATCAAACTTTAAATCTAAATATACTGCTACCAACTTTGAGTCAATAATTTACCAGCATTGCTGCAAATATTTCATGATGAAAGCAGATACACTTTAGACAACTTGGACAAACCCTACAATGGCTGAAGGATTCTTTTCAAGGTAGGGCTTGTAAAGAATGTCTAAATAATTGTCATAAACTTACAGCTCCTTCAGCTGAGCCTGGGCAAAAGCATTTTCTTGGATGGACATTACTGCATTGTTGCTTAAATCTCTGTAAGTTAAGCAAAGAGCACAATAATGAGTCAGTGTGATTTCATATGCTGCCTTCAGTTAAATTCTTGAAAATATGACAGAGAACACAAGACTGAAGTCGACAAATAATTAGGAGTTCTACAAATTAAAGTACTTACAGATGTTCAAGACCTTCAAGCCCAGAGAATGCTTTTTTGGTAATTGACTTAATTTGGTTTCCTTGCAAGATTCTGAAAGACAAAGGTCCAGAAACCAGTCTAAATGTCAATATGAGTTCACAAACAAGACCCAAAACAAGTTCCCTATGATGCTTAGCTGCATTTTTTTCTAATTCCAGCTGGGATAAAGGATTAAATACTATTTTTTTAGCTTAAAGGCTCAACTGATTTTCCCAAGAATAGGGTTTCTTTTCTATTTTCAACTTACAGATTTGGGTTAGAGATGTGTCAGAAGATAATTTAAGTCAGGAGGATGAAACAGCAATAAGTAGAACTTGGGAGTGGAGTAATAATTTCCTAATACCAACCTGCTACCACCACACAAGTTCCTGGACTGCACCCTCACACCAGGCAATTTGTTATAAGCAACGTCTGTAGCTACACAGGATGGCGCTTCCTACAAAGCACGTGGCACTGGATGAAAAGTGTATAGTCTAAGTACTGACAAGTTTGTTAATTCAATAGTGTTTCGCATTTGCTCAAAAATACTTTGTGTTTTAGGGTTGATTTTTTTGATAAGCAGTAACTTTTACCCAAACCAAAGAACTACAAAAAATGATAATCATCACACAGAGGGAGTGAGTTATTCAATAATAAATGCAGTCAAATACTTATGCTTAATCTCATCAAATTGGTGCTGTAAGGAAATCCAGGGCTACATGGATCCAATGCTCCTGAAAAAGGAACCCAGGCCTGTATCAAGAGGATGTGGCACACAAGTGGAAACACTGTGAGAAAGGCATTCTGCCCTGTGTCATTGATTCACAATTACTTAATATTTTGTACTCTCCCTCTCTGCATGCCTGGGAAGAGCTGTCATTCCCCTAGTTTGTAATACATACAGTTTATCCAGCCTGCTGAGTCCCACAAAAGCTTCATTTGCATCTTCTATGGCCCAGGAGATCTCGTTGTTCCGCAAGTCCCTGAAGAAGACGACATTTCTTAGAAAGAAGCCTTGGAACATCATCATAACCAGGGCTAGTGGTGAGCTGGGGAAGACAGGCCAGGTATGGGGCTCTGGCACAGCATTACCTGGAAGATCTCAAATCTTTTACAAAACTAAGCTTGTCAGGAGATGAATATCTCACTTCAGAGGTGCAAGGGCAAACTGTTCATGACCAGTGCTGCTGCCAGAACCACAAACAAATTCTGCAGCACAACTTCTTGATGTGGTATTTAAGAAAAGCCCCGGTCTGACCAGCACTTGTCATGTGATGGACTATTTTGCCAGGAGCTGGGAGAGGCTCCTGAAGCAAGTTGGTTCATGTAAGGGAATTAACCAATATACCAGCAGCATTAATCTTCACGAGTAACAGGCTTGTAACAGCATTAGCATATTAAGGGATTATGCCCTGGTTACAGTGTAGGGCTGCCAGGCACGCAGTGGTGGATTTTCAGAAAGAAGTTGATATTCTGCTCACAAATCTCGTTATCAGCTAATGAGATTTCTGATTGACCTCAGCACAGTACTTCAACCCCTCATGGAGAAGAGAGGTCTAAACAGCAAAAGCAATAGAGCAATATGGTTTGGAGAGGATTAAATGCTTTTTAGAGAGAAGATGAAATAAATTCACTTGCATTTTTAGTCTGAATTGCATGGACTGATACCACTGTGCATAGACAGGAGTGTGTTTAAAGGAAATCACACTAATATATTCTGCACCATGTTTTACCAGATATTCTATGCCACAGCTTGATGAAGCTTCTAAATGACTCAACTGACGCAAAACTAGTTGCATACACAGGCAATTGTATGTATCACTCATATAAACACCTGTTTCCCTGTGCTAATGGGGGAAAAATGAAGTATCTACTTTCCCTTGGGTGAGACTGTAAACTGTCTAGAACACCATCCTGGAAGAGACTGGGATCAACCTCCAGGACACCATCAGTGGTAACACACTATTTTCTTATTTTTTTTACTTCGAAATATAGAAGTCTTGTTAAAACCACACACAGCAGTCATTTCCACAATTTATATTTATACACTCTCAAGCTCAGGACAAAAAGAAAAGAATTTCCTATTTCATGCACAAGGTCTGACCAAATATGGCCTTGAAACTTGCTCACATTAAATCTTGTCCTCGTTGAAAATTATTCATCATGGAGCAGAGCTAATAATGACTAGATGAATAATATGCCAAATTTCTTTTCAAGTTGCTAGTTCTTGTGACTTAAAACTCATTTCTAGAATTATCTCAAGGTCTGCTTCAGAATGTTAGACTGTGAGCATTGGAAAATATAAATGCCAAACTGCTCACAGTATTATGAAGTAAATAATGTGATAAGACGTAGAACTTCAAAACTTCAGTGCTATTCTTAGATACATCTGTAATTCTAACTTGCAGTTAATGTACAATTTTACAGTTTATTCTCCTACATTGCAGTGTCAGGAGCTGAACATACAGAAATATTTATATCAGTCACAGGACCGAAACAACCAGCGCACACAAGCAACAATGGAACTAATCCCAGAACCACATGGTATCTTGTTTTTTGAAGTATTTTCACACTCCACTACTCAGACCACTCAGCAAAACGAGTGAGCAGCCCAAAAGAAAAGCCCCTCATTGTGTGAGCAAGGAGTTGGCTTCTCATGCCTGGCTGAGCACTAATGCTCGGAGCCTTGTTAATCACCACTGCCCTCCATCCTGCACATTCCAGCCTCAAAGCAAAGGGCCAGGCCTTCAGCTGTTGACGCTCCTGAGAGCTCAGGAACACCTACTAATTAATCAGCTCTTGTTCTTTTTCATGCTACTCTAAATCTAAGAAATTAGGTTTAATTATTTCATTAAAAGGTTGCATTAAGGTTAACAGAATATGACTGCTTACATAAATCTCTCTGGTGAGTTTGCTTATTTAAGCATTTATTTAATGAAGTGACAGAGAGGTTATAAACTTTCACTCCTTTCTCAAGTACCATTGTTTAGGATAATTACTACTGTTCAGATCTACTTGGGACAGGATTGGGTCTTTTCAGAAATATCCAACAGCTGCAACGAAAGGTCCCGGCAAGCACAAAGCTGTGCCTGCAACAGCAAGATGCAATTCTACACCGCCTGTTATGTTTGTGAAGTCAGCACATGAGCAGGGCAGGCTAAACCACATCTTCTGCAACACAAAAGGGTTCAGCATTTGGTTTCTGAGGTTCCAACCCTAAGGAAACCCTCTGGAATAAAGAGATCCAGGCTATTTGCTTCACAACTGGCATTTACCCAAGCTATCCACACCTCTCAGAAGCAGCAGAACACAGATCTGGGCACTCAAGGTCACCAAGTCACTGTTTCTTACCACCTCTGAAATTGAGTGGTTGGTTTGTTTTACCTGGGCTGGAATTCTGTCATCTTGCCAAAACCAAAAGATTATCAGCCCTGCCACACCTGCAGGCAGGACAGCACCAACAATGATCTCAGGCTTCCACAGTGCAATATCCATTGTCTTTACTTGCAAAAGCTCCACTTACACTGAAATTGCATTAAACTGAAATTTCAATTTGAAGTTTTCTGTACTTACAAGGTTTGAAGATTTGTCAGACCTCTAAAGACACCATCAGCAATGTGACTAATGTGATTGTCACCCAGGTTTAGTTTCTCCAATAAGCCAAGTCCCACAAAGGCAGATTCCTTGAGGCGAGTGAGCTGGTTGTATGACAAGTCTCTGGAAACATTGAACACACACTTTAAAGGCAAGTAGGGGGATTAATTATTAAGATACTACCTGACTTGATTAACTATACTACCTGACTTGATTAACTATTGTGTTTTGATTAATTTCTCTCACAGAACACTTATAAGTAAAATACAGCATTACCATGGACCTAGCAAGGAAACTGCGTACTTCCTTTGGTAATTCATTCTTGCCAATCTACAATTGCAACATTCCAAAATCCCCAATGAACAGCAGCCCAGGACTTACAGCTCAGCAAGTCTTTGGCAGAATTCCCATGCATCTGGGCTGATCCTGGTGATGGCATTCTGGCTAACATAGAGCTGTTGCAATGTCCGCAGGCCATACAGCCAGCCCTTGTTTACTTCTGTTAAGTTATTATGTTCCAGTTCTCTAAGGAATTAGAAGAAAAAACATTTGTCCAACAGATAATCAATGAAACATCTATTTACAAAATTTCACCTTGTGGATCTCAAGATGATTTACTAACTTTGACCCTTAGACAACACAAAATGCACGATTATATTCAATCCCATTGAAATAAAAAGAGTAAATTAAAGTATATGAAGAACCGAGTAACTCAACACCAGCTGCAGGGATTCAGTGGCAGAAACAAAACTGTAATCTCTGTTCTCAAAAACAACTTCTTCTTAAAAAAGTCTGTTGCTAACACTGCATCACACATCCTTGTGTTCACTCCGCCAAAGTCACAAAGGAAAGAACAACTCCATGTTATGGGGATTGCAAACGAAAACCAGCAAAAAGCAACTACGGAGGCAAATGTTCTTGATCACCAAGTGGGAAAAAGCTGGAAAGAGCACCAATATAATGGAATCACAGACTGGTTTGTGTTGGAAGGGATCATTCACTTCCAACTCTCTGCCATGGACAAGGACACCTTCCACTAGACTAGGTTGCTACAAGCTCCATCCAACCAGGCCTTGACCACTTCCAGGCATGAGGAAGTGTATCTTTCCACTTCTGAAGTAACCAGACATGACATAAAAATAATGGGAAAATACTCTCTTCCTATGATTACATCAATATCTCAGCACAGCCTTGATGTAAGGAAAGCCATACAGGACACAACCCTCCAGAGCAATTTTCTTTTTGCTAAAAAAATTCCACAACTAGGCATACTCACAATTCCTCTATATTACCCAGGCCAAAGAATGCTCCGTCCATTAGTCTACTAATCCCATTGCGCTGCATTTTCAAGGATTTTAAGGATTCCAGTCCTTGGAATGTAAGACTTTCCACTATTTTAATCCGGTTCCTTTTCAGTTCCCTTTTATAAAGATGACATTCAAATATTAGGACACCTTGCAACAAGCATCACTGTGGGAAGTCAAGAACATGCTGAGACGAACAGCTCAGCTGTAAATGTTGTTTTTACGTTTTCAAGACTGTTACTTACAGAAACTGCACATGAGGCAATTTGAAGATCTTTGGTGGAATCACACTAATCCTATTTCTGTTCAGTTTTATCACCATTAGTGAGCTAGATAAGTTATCAAGGCAACCTGCTTCTAGAGTAGTTATCCTGTTGTTACTCAGATTCCTAAAGAAGGAAGAGGGAAAGAGGCCTTTCAGAACATAGAGAATTTGATGAATGCAATGGCACAAGCACCTCAAAGCAACCACCGATTATTAGAACCCGAGATCTTGTGAGTGACATGAGAAATCTGAATTCTGGGATACCAAGCTAAATCCTTTTTCCCAAAGGAATCAGTGTGAGGACCTGGTTTTTACTGCATGCCCACATTTCAGTTAGACTTAGTTAAGACAATGTCCACAGTGATCTACTAAAACAGGGCAGAAATTATTCCTTGTCCTGATGGCTGATGTACCCGCACTTTGACAACAGCAGTTGCTGTTTTCAATGTTATTTGGGAAAATGCAATACAGAGTATGAAAAATAGTTTATTTCAAGGACATCTGTAGCTCCATTAAGCACTGCTACCAGTTCAAAGCTGTGTAAGGATGCCGACTTTAAGACAGTCACTTAAAAGTAGATGAGGTCTCCAACATTATCGTAGAGCCAGGAATCCCAGACCCAGTAGATCACTCATACTTACAGGTACTTCAGTTGCATCCGTGGAAAAGAAGAGGCTTTAATTTCTGAGATAAGATTAGAACTAAGATCTAGATTTTCCAATGAAAGGTAGACCTGGAGTTGCTCAGCATTTATTTCTGGAATGGTATTGTGCACCCTGAAAAAGATCAGCAATAAATATGATTATCACAACATCTCATCCTTCCAGTTGCACAGCTGAAACAGCAACAGGATTTTGTATATCAACAGTACTAGTGAGCCTCCTGAATGGGACATGCACCACATGCTTCCAAAAGTGTTAATTCCTAAAGCAATACTGCAAATCCAAGAGCTATTTGCCACCTTGACATATGAATAGATTCAAATTCTGAGGCCTATAGCTGAGCTGGTGGGAAGTGTCATTCCTGCACTGAATCCCTCCCCTTCAAAGCTGCCTGCCATGGTTGACTGCATTTTATTGGTAATTTACAGTGACTTGATTGTCTAACTGATTTGTATTTCTTTAAAGAGTGTTTACATATTCCCTGAAGCACCTTACATGAGCCGTATTTCAAGACAAAAGATGTTTTCCTACAATTTGATAGCAAAACCCTAACACGGTTCTCCCATTTGTTAAACAAGAAAAAGGCAGATGAGCTATTACTTACAATGAGAGAAGAGTTATATTGGAAGTTGTTTCTCCAAAGTATGGAATTTCACGTAGCTCATTGTAATTCATTTTCCTTAAATAGAGAGAAAAAAATTACCGACACTTCAAAGAGCAGAAAAACCCTTCTGTACACAGTAGAAATAATTCATATCACAATGCATTTAACAATTTTGTTGTATTAATAACACTTAGTAGTCGACAAAAAAGATTCCCCAGAAGCTTAAACATTAATAATTTGAACAATTTAAACAGTGAAACATGCTAGCTTTTCTCATTTTCATGGATACTGTTACTTCTCTTTCTTCTAAAATCAGCTACAGCCAAAACAAACATGCCTCATTTCTCTTTAAAAATACTGGTCTTCTAATCTTTCATGAAAAGGATTTCTGCTCACAAAGCAACAGTTTTATACACAAAATGTGCTGCCAACACAGCATCCATTTTTAATTAACTTGCACAGAACATTTCTGCAAGTCAGACCAGATATCTTGACGTGCAATGAAACATTCTAATTAGAATTAGGTAGGATATCTTCAGACTTTATCCTCATAAAAACCAACTTACACTTCTTGCAGCGTATGGACAGACAAATCAATGCTCCAGTTGGATGATAATAAATGATTATGACTTAAATCCCTAGAGAACAGAGACAAAAGTTATTTAGCTCCTGGAATACCCCCCCCCCGCCCCCCAAAACAACCGCAAAACATGTATGCTTTATGCAATCTCAAGTTTTAAATTGTATTTATGTATATTATGTGTATTATACACTTCCTCCTTCACCAAAGAAAAAAGCTTATTCTAGTGGCCCCTCACAATAAAAGTCTAGACAGTTCTATTTCTCTGTTTGAACCAAAAAACTTTTTGTTAAAGCTTCTTGAAAGGAAGATTGTACCTGACCAGAGCTTAAGATTGTACCTTTAACCCCGAGCTTTATTAACACTTGTCTATCACAAGAAGAAAAAACTTTGCAGGGACATGAGAATAATTTCTAACAAAATGCCTGTTACTGAACGGCTTTCTGTAGCATGATCCCCCTTTTCTCAGCTTTCCAAAGATGCTGACTAGCCAATGCAGGCTTATTTAAAGGAACAACATGCACACAATTCCCAAACAAGCTGGAGGGCAGAGAACCCTCAGGCTGGGAATCTTACATACAGATGCTTTAGCACCAGTTGGTTTTACTTACAGGAATCAAATACAGGAGTTGGACAGTTTCAATGGGCGAGAGTCATTAAATCCGGTTTCAATGGTCACACCGGGTATTGGTGCTATTCTCATGGCTACAACTTTACACGGTATTTTACTTTTGCCTTGGACTTGGTGCATAAACTCAACAGATGGGTCCATTTCTGACGGCTGACCTGAGCGCAGGCTGCCTCTAGCCCGTGACACGAGTCAAAGCATGACCAAAACAGTCAGGTTTGTGATGAAAACACAGTCCCAGCCACACCAGAAAGGACAGGCAGATGTCAGTCCAAAAGGTGAAACCAATTCATCTGTGTGACATTTTTCTGGCACAGTCCAGCACAGAGGTGAATCCCCCAAAGTTCATGCCAAGAGCCTGAGCCGTTGCATCTGAACAGACCTGACACTGACACGGCGCTTGCAGAACACAACTGGTACCCTCACCACAGCCGGAAATCTGTTGGCACATGCAGAAGTAACTGGACACAGCTTATGTCTCTGAGCTATGAAGATGGTGAAGGGTCTAAAGGGGCCATACAAGGAGTGGATGAGGTCACTTGGCTTGTTTAGCCTGGAGGAGACTGAAGTCAGGCCTCACTACGGTCTGCAGCTTCCTCCCAAGCGCAGCTCTGATCTCTGCTGTGACAGGACCCGAGGGAACGGCTGGAGCTGTGTCAGGGGAGGGTTAGGTTGAGTATCAGGAAAAGGTTCTTCCCCCAGAGACTGGCTGGGCACTGAACAGGGTCCCCAGGGGAGCATCACGGCCCCAAGGCTGCCAGAGCTCCAGGAGTGCTTGGACAACACTCTCAGGCACAGGGTGGGATTTTGGGGTGTCATGTGCAAGGCCAGGAGTTGGACTCTATGATCCTTGTGGGTCTCTTCCAGCTCAGGATATCCTGTGCCAGCTAGTTGTTCCAGCTTGGCAGCAAGGCATCACACTTCCCTCCTCATTTCCAATTCTGACATTGAGGAGAGAGCTATAACGGGCCGTTTTCAGCAAAGCTGTTCCCCTCCCATGACCCTCTTTCATGACTGCTGCAGTAACACAGCATGTATTTATTATGGTTAGTTTTAAGATTATCAGGCAGGCAGCAGCTATGCTGACACAAGAAGCAAAATCACTCTTTACAACCAAAACTACCATTTATCTGTTAAAATGAATATTAAAATGTAATTTAGAATAGTTAAAAATATTTCCATTGACAACTAGGTTTGGGCAGCCACAGCACCCACACTCCTCTGTTCCTGCAATAGCTTTGGGCCTGTGCTCCACTCCAAATACAATGAGGGCCAAACCTGACCCTACAAGAACCATTGAGTCTGACTCCTGGCACAGCACAGGACAACCCCAAAATCCCACCATGTGCCTGAGAACATTGTCCAAACACTCCTTGAGTTCTGGCAGACAATTTTTGATCTCTAAGACCAAAACCTACTAGGAGAGAGCAAGTATTGACAACTGACAGACTATTTGTTGTTAAACTTCCACTCAGGTTCAGCATAAAGATTCTGTTCTAGCAATGAATTATTAAAATCCCAGGTCTCACGGCAAGTCAGGCAGTTGTTAATGTATTCTGTTAATTACATCAAGATGCAAATTATACAGATAGAGCAGCAAGTGGGTTTGGAAACAATAAAAAAAAAGGAATCAAGAGAACTTGGAAAACAACTGCAGCCACTGAACACTATTTTGCAGCCCTACTTCCTCAGTACATGTGGTAACTAAGCCAGTCCTAAATGCCAGGAAAAACATGAGAACAACCGAGTATGAACTGCTCATCAGCCTTCCCACCTCAGGGGGCTGAATGCTCGGGACATCCTCTCCAGCTGCCTAGATTTCCCCAAGCCCAGCTCAGCCCCAGGCCCTGGGCATCCACAGGAGCCTGGCACAGCCTGTGGCTGCCCCCAGTCATGCCTGGTGGAGGGAGCGATCATCCCAAATCCTAGCAGTAGACTCTTTCCTGGATGTTTCAAATATGCAGGCACCCAGCCAGTGCTGAGCAGACTAATCTTGAAGCAGTGGGTTTAACCAGAGCTGGGCGTACTAAGTCCCACTCTTTCCAAAGGACCAGAGTGCAACCCATGGAGGAAGGAGATAATGGACATGGAAGGTAACAACACACCCCTCAAGGTGTGCAGATACTCCACTGATGAGCAAAACCAGGCCATGGGTGATGAGGCAGACCAACCTGTGTGTCAGGCACGGCTAGCGGGCACTGACATAGACCTCGGGAGCAAGATTAATATGCAAAGAAAACTGAAACTTGATTTTTCTAAGGCTTTCAGGAAGAATATCATAGAATACTTCAGTTGGAGGGGACCTACAACAATCCTCTAGTCCATCTGCCTGACCACTTCAGGACTGACCAAAAATTAAAGCAAATTATTGAGGCCACAGTCCAAATGCCTCTTAAACACCGACAGCCATGGGGCCTGGGTGATGAGGACATGCTAACATCCAGCTATCCCCCCTAGAAGACTACAGTCTAATTACCAGGTTAGAAACTAAGACTTTAGTTCAGAAAGCCCAGGAAAGTATTTTTCTATTATCACTCAGATTGGGACTGTAACAAAGTTTTCATTACAGTAAGTCCTCTTCCAAGAAGTTTGGTATAATTGATATTTAAACTGGTTCTGACATTATTTATATCTATTTTCTGTTACTGATGCTTTTCTTTTTCAAAGAGACCAACTGATCACGAAACACAGAATGAAATACATTGGCTGATTTTCTGTGTTTAGAGATCATTCAACCACACAGCTAAGATTCCTGCTATCCTGGAGAACCAAATGCAATTCCCTTGCTCTGGAAAAGCCAAAACCAAAGAACCCATCCTTTTAGCAGCCATTGCACTGTAACTGCAAGGCTTGGGCTGTGCAAGATACAGAGCAAACATGCAAAATTTGTATTTTAGAGATTCATCTGGTATTATATATAACATCATCTAAACATTCATTTTGAGCTGAAGTGGTATTCATCTCTTAAGTAAATAAAACACAACACGCACACCAAATTGATTATGGATGATAAAGAATGATGCTAATTCAGCCAAATTAAACATACCGTGGCACTGTAGAGGAGTTGATGCAGAATGCATCAACCATTTGAGCTCACCCAAAAAACCTACTGTGAATGGAACTTGCTGAACTAATTAACTGATACCTAATCGACTTTTATCCACCATCTCTCTGGTTACCAGGAGACATGAACACACTTACTACTGTGCGACTGGAGGCAGCAACCACCAGCATTGTGCTTCCCTCTGCCCCTACACACAACTACACTTCAAACAGGGCTGGCATTCCTTGTTCTAAAGAAACTAATGCTAACATGCGGACATATAAAAAAATATTTCCTAACTCCTTAACTTCCCAACCCTTTTCATCACCCACCAGGTTAGCCACAAAACATATATAACTGCACAGGAAAAAAGAAGTTACAGTCGTCTGAGTACTTCCATCACGAAAACCAAGTTCTGAAAGTACTCTCCTGGCTTTATTTAAAAAATAAAAATGAAAATAAAACCAGCCTGCACACACATACTGGAAGCATCACCTGCAAGTAATTTGAGTTACGAAAAGGAAGAATTTTTAGTCCTCAAAGCCAGTTGAAATGGTATCAGAGAACTAAGAGAGAAAAACACATCAGGGACTTTATCATGTGAAAAAAATTACACTTTGATTAATTTTAAACAGCTGGTATGCATTATAGCTCATTTAGATTCAGCACTGCTAGAGTAGTCCCAGTGAAGAAAAAACATCACCCACACTTCACGTGCCAAAATCCTGAAAGCCACAACAGAGGACAGACACAGAATGGATTGAGAGCAAGCCCTGAGGAGGACTTGGGGATGTTGGTGGATGAGAAGCTCAACAGAAATGTGCATCTGCGGCCCAGAAAYGCGCCCTCCCCCTCCGCCGAAGTCCTGGGCTGATCCCACAGTATGGGCAGCAGGAGAGAGGAAGATTCTACCCCTCTGCCCCACTCAAGTGAGACCTCACCTGCAGAGCTGCCTCCAGATCTGCAAAAATCCAACATCAGGAGGTCATGGAGCTGCTGAAGCAAGTCCGGAGGAGATGACAGAGATGCTCCAAGGGCTGGAGCATCTCTACTCTGGAAACAGGCTGGGAGAGCTGGGGGTGTTCAGCCTGGAGAAGGCTTCAGAGAGACCTCAGAGCCCCTTCCAGTGCCTAAGGGGGCTCCAAGAGAGCGGGAGAGGGACTTTGGACAAGCGCCTGGAGTGCCAGGACAAGGGGGAAAAAGGCTTCACATTGACAGAGGGCAGGGTTAGATGTGATACGGGGGAGAAATTCTTCCCTGTGAGCATGGTGAGGCCCTGGCACAGGGTGCCCAGAGAAGCTCTGGCTGCCCGAGCCCTGGAAGCATTGAAGGCCAGCTTGGATGGGGCTTGGAGCAACCTGGTCTAGTGGAAGGTGTCTCTGCCCATGGCAGGGACATGGAACAAGATGAGCTTGAAGGTCCCTTCCAACCCAAACCAGTCTATGATCCCCTTGTTATTGTTTGCAGCATGTCAGATTGCACAACATAGCACTGTGCCAGCTCTCCTTCCTCCCACTGCACGTTGTGCCAAGCAGCTTGAAACACACCCTCTATCAGCTTGGAGAAAGATGCAAGTATTTGCTGAAGCTTGAAAACTTGCTCTTCAAACAGCGTGGGTATGATTTTGCTTACTAGCCTCCTGATGAACTGCCAACTCCCTTTTTCAGGCACTGACAACTTCCCTGACAAGTTATAATATCCTCATACCTCTCTAAACATGAAAGGTTTCACACACCAGTTGCCGTACTTCTATGCTGAAATACATGTTTTCTCTTAAACATTTTCAACTGGTGATTGTGCAGGAAAAGGAGAGAACCACAGAACGTCATAAGAGGCAAGAAGGCGACAAGCTTCCTTGGACATATCCAATTTTTAATTCAGATCAGACACTTGAGTCCTGCTAAAGGAATTCCTGGAGTTAACTGGACAGTAGTTTGTATGTTATGGTACCTTGTCAACAGGCTTAATTTTCTCTTGATCTGGAATAATGTCATTTTTATCAACTAGGAAGAATGATAACTCCAACAGGGACTAAGAACTCTGTGCACAGAAGCAAGTTTTGATATCCCTCATATTCCAGCACCTCTTTCACACGAATACGCTGTAGCCAAAGGTGACAAAAGCAGTGATGACAGCAAGAGTCAAGGAAGGACAAAGGTTTGACCTGTGTGAACACTATTTAGCACACTCTTATTAAACCCTTTGCAGCAGAGACTAAGGGTGGCTCTTAATTGCTTTGTGGGATTTCTTCAGAAAAACAATGGCAGCAAATGTCACAGGGAGTCCACAATGGTTTAACTGAGGGAAAAGGAGAGCGTCATTGAGTTGCACAGCAGCAGTGGGATGCAGAAGAAACCAGAAAGCAACAAGAAGTTGCTGAGGTCGGGGCTGGAAAGAACATTTCCAAGCACAATCATAAGGGACCATGTCCTAAAGCCTGACTTGAAACAACATTAAGTCCTGGGCTGAATGGCATTAACAAGTGATTTCCTAACCACAACCTGCCCGTGCTCCACCCTTCTCTCACTTGTTGCCATCACACGGTATGGCAAGACAAGCGTGAAACTGCGCCCTGGGACCCCGGCACACGGAGCCTTCGGGGCCAGACCCTTTTTCTCTCCATGGCCCCGCTGCAGCCGCTTCGCTCCAGGCCCCACTGCCGTCGCCGCTCTGGGCTCCGTGCGAACACCCCGCGGACAGAATCACAGAATCAATTAGATTGGAAAAAACCTCCAAGATCACTGAGTCCAACCTATGACCAAACATCACCTTGTCAATCAGACCATGGCACTGAGTGCCGCGTCCAGTCGCTCCCTGAATATCTCCAGGGATCGGGATTCCACCACCTCCCTAGGCAGCCCCTTCCAATGTCTAATCACCTTTTCTGTGATGAAATTCCTCCAGATGTCTAATCTGAACCTCCCCCGGCGCAGCTTAAGACTCTGTCCTCTTATCCTATCGTTTGTTCCCTGGGAGCAGAGCCCGACCCCCACCTAGCTGCACCCTCCCGTCAGAGAGTTATAAAGAGAGATAAGGACACCGAGCCCCAGCCCCGCCAGCCCTTTCAGCCCCGCCAGCCCTTTCAGCCCCAGCCTCGCACCGTCCTCGCCCCGGGCCCGCATGCCCGCCCCCGCCAGGCCGAGGCCCGCGCACAGCCCGCCGCCCGTCCGACCCGCCGCGCTCACTCACAGTCCCGTGGTGCCGGCGGGCAGCGGCGGGATCCTCCACGGGCCCGGCCCGCTGGGCAGGCGCTGCCGGCTGCAGTCCAGCAGGCCGCGGCGGCAGGAGCAGGGCGCGGTGCAGGGCTCGGCGGCGGCCGCCCGCGCACACAGCGCTGCCGCCGCCAGCAGCAACACCAGCGGCAGGGCCCGCGGCAGCGCCCCGCGGGCGGCCCGCACAGCCGGCGCCGCTCCCCGCATCCCCCGGCCCGGCCCGGCCCGGCCCGGCCGCGCCGCCCCGCCCGGAGCCACGGCAGCGCGCAGGCGACGAGGGGTGGGGCCACGCCGCCCGAAGGCAGGGCCAGAGAGGGCGGGGCCATCACGAGCCCCGTCCAGCACCGACTGCAACCGCTGCGCGGCGTCCGCTCGTGGGCGGGGCAAGAAACGGCAGAGTCACCACAACCAAGGAGGCGGGGTTAGCACAGCCCCGCCCAGTCCGAATCGCACCATCGGCSTGCCGTCAGCGAGGGGCGGGGCCAGGAGACGGCGGTGCCACCGCAAGCCCCTCCTCACGCAGAGCTGCGGCTCGCAGGTGGCAAGAGGCGGGGCCAGGGAGGGTGGGGCGAGCACAAGCCCCGCCCGGCAGCAGCATCGGCTGGTTGTGTCGCTGGGCGGCGGTGCCTGCAGGGCGGGGTCAGAGCATGGCACTGGCTCTGGTCCGTGCTGCTCAGCAGTTGGACAAGAGGCCATGGGCAGAAACTGGTGCTCAGCAGGTTCTACCCGAACATGAGGAAGAACTTTACTGTGAAAGAACAGGTTGCCCAGAGAGGGTGTGGAGTCTCCCTCACTGGAGATGTACCAGAACCGTCTGGACACAATTCTGTGCAATGTTCTCTGGGATGACCCTACTTGAGTGGGGAGGTGGGACCAGATGACCCACTGTGGTCCCTTCCAACCTGACCCATCCTGTGATTCTGTGTCCCCATGAGCCAGGTGCTGCTGCCAGGGTATTATCCCATCCCTGGGCTGTAGGTGCAGCACACACCACCAGCCTGGGCTGAGGTGTCCCCTCACAGACAGTGGCCCCAAGGCTGTGCAGGGGTCTGGGGCCCATGGCCTGGGTCTGCGTTCCCATAGCCAGCGTGAGGGCAGACAGACCTGCAGGGCTTCACCTGGTTCACGTCTGGGCACTGCCAGTTCCCAGCCTGGCTACCAACACCTGGGCACAGACCAAACCACTTGCTGTGTGCCCAGCACTGTGTGCCCTCTGCAGCCCCTCTGTCCCATTCAAATCCTGCTGGGGGTCTCGGGCTGCTCCCATGCTCTATGGCCACGGCCTTGAGGATGGCCAAGGTCACAGAATCATATATGTTGGAAAAGACCTCCAAGATCATCGAGTAGAACTTACGACTGAACACCACTTTGTCAAACAGACAGTGGCACTAAGTGCCATGTCCAGTTGTTCCTTCAACACCTTCACAGATGGTGACTCCATCACCTCTCTGAGCAGCCTGTTCCAATGTCTAATCTTCTTTTCTGTGAAGAAATTCTTCCTAATGTCCAATCTAAACCTCCCCTGGCAAAGCCTGAGGCCATTTCTTCTTGTCTCATCATTTGTTCCCTGGAAGCAGAGCTTGACCCCCACCTGGCTACACTCTCCTGTTAGGGAGTTATAGAGAGTGAGAAGGTCTCCCCAAGCATCCTTTTCTCCAGGCTAAACAACCCTAACTCCCACAGCTGCTTATAGGACATTTTCTCCAGACCCTTCAGCAGTTCTGTTGCCCTTCTCTGGGCTCAGGTCTCTGGGGAGCAGGGCCACAGGAACCCAGTGGATGCACCCAGGATTTGGTGGCAGCTGTTCTGATGTGTCTGAGGGGTCTCAGTGCCTGGGGTGCCAGGAACCTCAGGCGTTGTTCATGCTGTTCAGACACTGACACCTCATGGCCCCAGCTGAGAAGGGACATGTATGCACGGCTCTCGTGGGGCACGGCTGCCCTCCTCAACCGGCCTGGGGTGGGCCAGGCACAGGCACTGTCCCCCCAACACAGTCCTGCAGCCCATGGCAGACCCAGCCTGCCCAGTTGGTGAAGGGCTGCTGGAGGCTCCATCCTGAGCAGGCTCGGGGGAAAACATGCCCTCTGCCCTTGGGTCAGGATCTGCAGCTCAGCACTGCCCCAGAGCAGGGCAAGGCAGTACTGGAGCTTGCGGTGCCCATGATCCTGGGCCAGCCCCAGCCTCCCCGGGTGGCTGCAGAATGGCTGGGCAGCAGCCAGCTACTGCTGAAGGTGAGTCTGGCTGAGTGGGGAAGGTGGAGGGAGCTGCACACATCCCTGCTCCTCAGAGCGGCTCAGGGCATGGCTTCTGATAGCTGCAGAAAGTGGAATTGGATGCCAGTGGCAGGTGGAAGGAGATCCCCATAGAGCTGTGAGGCTGAACCGCCCTGCCTGTTGCTGCTGGCACATACACAAGGATATAAAGCTGTTAGAGAGTGTCCAAAGGAGGGCCATGATAATGGTGCAGGGTCTGGAGGTGCCATGTGAGGAGCGGCTGAGGTCACTTGGTTTGTTCAGCCCAGAGAAGAAGAGCCTGAAGTCAGGCTTCACCAGGGTCTGCAGCTTCCTCCCGAGGCCAGCAGAGGCATGGCTCCGATCTCTGCTCTCTGAATAGTGATAGGACCCAAGGGAACGTCTGGAGCTTTGTCAGGGAAGAGTTAGGCTGGATATTAGAAAAGGGTTGTTCCCCCAGAGGATGGCTGGGCACTGGAAAAGGCTCTCCAGAGCAGCGGTCACAACCTCAAGGCTGCCAGAGCTCAAGGAGCATTTGGACAATGCTCTCAGGCACGTGGTGGGATTTTGGGATGTCCTGTGTAGGGCCAGGAGTTGGACTCAATGATGCTTGGGGTTCCCTTCCAACTCAGGATATTCTTTATGATCTGTGCAAAAAGGCCCGAGCAAGGACAGGAATGACGCCGGGTGGGAATCTACTTCCTGCATCAGGGTGGCCACTGGCAGTGCTGTCCCTGGCTGTCCAGGGCCACAGGCTTGGGGAGTTCAATTAGGAGCATCTGCTCAGACAAAGTCCAGGGCCCAGCACGGGTCTCTCCAATAATAGTTCCCAGTGCAATTTGCATTTATAAGATTATTGCCATGGCAGCAGAAATTTGCATATTAATAGAAGCCAGTCTTAATTGTTGAGCTGCTCCTAATGTCTTGGAGCAGGAAGAAGCCTGCTGTGATTCACCAAGCTAGAACTGTCACTGCTGGGGGCCCTGCCTTCTCAGCCAATTTCTTTAAATCTCTCCCTCCTCCTCCCTCTGCCAGTCCCAGTCTGGCGCAGCTCTGTGTGGTTGCCCACAGCATCCATTTAGGTGTGACATCCCACATCCCCTGTGTGCCCAGGATTGCCCATGATTCTGTCCAGGTGGTTCGACTCCCAACCCTGCTGACTGCACTGAAGTGGGCACAAACCCTTGCAGAGCAGGTAGCAGTGGCACACCTGGAGGTACAGCCGAAACAACCCTGCTGGAGGTAATTCCAGCCCGGCCAGCAGTGCAGGTGTGGTTTAACATGAAGGAGGCACTCGATCCCTGTCGTGTTCCTGGCTGAGACAAGAGGGATGGAGTGGCCAGGGGTTTGCCATGGAAGGACTTGAACGAGTCTCCTCCCCCCCCAGCACGAGTCGATCCTGAATCCACAGAGCAGGGACAGAAGGCTCTGCTGCAGCCCAGCTCTGCTAATCACCCTCGGGCCACTCTCCTCTCCCAGCACCCGGACCGCTTCCCTGAGCATCCCGAGAGGAAGGAAGCCTGGGATCCTGCTACAGCAGCAGAAAGCCCCCCGCCCCTCCCAGAAGCATCCCTGGCCTGGGCATGCCTCCCTGGCTGCGTGGCAATAGAGACTCAGCGCATCCCATTGCTGTCTGCAACTTCCACAGTGGGTATTCCCCGGGGAGAGGCTTCCCAGGCTCCAGCCCAGCAYGGTTCCCTCCTTCCAGGCGGGGAGCTGAAGCGTGGGAAGGCTCAGACTGTGGTGCTGCTAGGTCTTCGCCACTGGATGGCACACGAACACCGGCAGAGAAGCCTGTGTGGTCTTGGGGTGCTGAGCAAACCCTCGTCGGCTGCGGGCTGGGGGTGTCGGGGGTGCTGCTGGGGAGCGGGGGGTGCTGGGAGGTGCTGGTGGGTGCTGAGCTCCCAGCCCCTCAGGTCTGCTCCCTTCGCGTCGCCCTCGGGACTGTCGGTGGCTGGGTAGGAGCGGGACTCTGACCTTGGCTGAGCAATATCTGCCACACCTCCGACTGGGTGTCCAGCCGCTCCTCAGGAGTACAGAATTTTCTTCCTGACCAGCACTCCCTCCAGATAAGAGCTACCTTACCTCCTTGCTCCTCGCAGGCTGGAAATTCAGGGAGATTTTTAAACCTGCTGGCCTTGACAAACACGGGCTGAAACGAGTTCTTTATTTAATATTGTCTTTCATGCCAGTGACTCTGCTGGAAGGCAGAGGGTGCCAGCCTGGCCAATAATTCACAATAAAAACTCCTCTCTCCCTCGAATCCCTGACCAGCCACTCTTCTATCTGCCCCTGTCGCCCTCTCAGCCCTGTTCTCACCAGCACAGAGGTACCTCTGCATCCCTTTCCTCACCGGAGCATCTCCATCAGCATCCAGGCAGTGCAGGGTGGCCTCATGCTGTGGGATGCCCAGTGCTGCGGTGCTGGGATGGGGCAGTGCCAGACTGCCCAGGCTGTGGCTCCCCTGTGGGGTCACCCTGCCCTGGCTTGCCCCTGGTGCTGCTACCTCATCAGCAGTGCCGCAAGTCCCTGAGGCCCGACTGTGCACAGGAGGGTGAGTGGGCAGCCAGAGGAAGGGACAGGTCGTCTCTCTGCTGTCCTTGGCCCCATTGTTCTCCCATGGCCGCTGTGTCAACAGGAGCTGGAAGAGGAAACAGGGGCTAAGGAGATGCCAAGACCCCTGCTGCTCAAGGAGACATAAGGAGAGAGGGGGCATTTACAGGCTGTCCAGGGGTGGTGGATGCAGGAGGTTCCCCTGTAGTGCAGGAGAGGGACAGCATTGTGTCCCCAGACAGCCTTCCATGTACCATGCTGAGCATGGGCAGTGACTGGGGATGCATGGGAAGCTCAGGTGGTGATTTAGGCCAGGTGTTGAAAAAGATGGAAGTGATTTGCCTGAGAAGCTTTGGAGAGGCCTGGCACTGTGGGGAGGACTCCATCACCACAGACCCTCCTCATGGCACAGGGATGCTCAAGGAGCGAGGCTTGTCCAGGGGCTGGGGCCCAGCTGCGCTCGGGCTGGGGCTGTTGGAATATCCTTGTTTCCTCCAGTCCATTCCCAGGGTGTCTACACCATCCCAGCCCCGAGGGGTGGGATGCAAATTTGTGGTCCTTGACTGTGACTGCCCATGGTCCCAGTATCGAGGGCATGGCACTTGTCTGGGAAGAAGGGATGAGTGCCAGGGGACTGGTGGCACTGCTGCCTCCCCTAGGCACCCCCAGGATGCAGCAGTGTGCTGTGCACTTGCTCCAGGAGCAGGACACTAACCTTCCCACATCCACTCTGCCAACAAACCAGGACTATACTTCAGACTTTGCCCTTCAAAGGGGTGACAAAGTCTAAAGAGCAGCAGCCACGGGCCTGGCCAGGGCTCACAGGTCTTTCTCGGAGCACACACGGCAGACACCCCACTGCCACAATCTCCTCCCTGGCCCCCAGTCCATGGGTTTGGTGGCCAATGGACCACCACCCTGCAGCTGTTGATGGGCAGCAGCTAAGGAGCTGCTGTGTCTGTGTCGTGGACGTCTCCAAGTGCAGCACCTGCCTGTCCTTGGAGACACCTGTTGTCTGGCCAGGAGCTGGAGCCAAGCCTCAGCACTGCCAGCCACGTGTGCTGGAGCCAGGCACCGGTGCCTTGTCCAGCGCTGCAGGTTTGCAGTCGTGTCTACTCAGGGTCACATTAAAAACGTCATCAAAATCCCCAAGCACCCCCACAGCCTTTAGGCTGCCTTGAATCCACACCCTCGTGGTCATCAAGTGCTTCCCAGGAACAGTAAAGAGATCTCCAGGCCTGTTTTCCCAGGGAAATCACTCCAACACAATAGCATCTTCAGCTGGAGCCCAGCTTGGCTCCGCTGACATGTGGCCAACACCTACAGCCCTTCCTCTCTCTCCCGGCAGTTTGTTTTGTTTCCTTCAACATTTATAGGTCAGCTGGAGTCAAGAGAGCTAATGAGCGGGAGCATGGCCCCAGGCACTTCCCAGGCCATTGTGGACTCGGGATGGGGTGGGATGGGGATGAGGACTGCTCCAACAGCACACAACTGGGTCTGGAATCCCTGCATTTCAAGCGTGGTGCAGGTCCAGTTCAGAGATTATGGAACTGACTCACAGTGAAAGTGAAAGGTGAAGGTCTTCATAGTGAAGGTCTATGAAAAAAAAATTAGAACCAGTTTAATATTTATCACAGCATGGAGACCAAACACTGTGTTATTAAACAACAAAATAGAACTGTTATTTTGTAAACTTTAAGCTATATTTAAACTAAATGGAAATTAATTTTTAAAAAAATATTTCTTTATTCAGATTTATGTTCTCACCATCAGACCAGATCAAAGGACTTCCTGGGGAATTTATTTGAGGAATGTTTTTAGGACATACATCTGTGATGCTGCTCTATTTGGGGCACTCAAACTATGACACCAGTCAGAACTCTTCTTGTCACTCAGCATTATTTCCAATGCAGGAAGCAACCTGCAGATCTGTTCTCTGGTGCAGAAAAGTGCCAGATCCAGGCAAGAAGACTCTGACCTCTCCAGCATCTCTGGTAGACCACTGGGGGTGCCCAGTTCAGGGGGAGGTGAAATGCGAAAGCCACCTCCTGGTCCCTTGCTGCTGGTAGGTCCCGCTCAGAGGATCCAGGGATCAGGCTCAGGAGCCACAGCCACGCAGCAGGTGAGCACCAGTGTGAGCATCAGGCCTTTGCCTGCCACCCGTCTGCCCTGCAGCCGCAGCACCTCCCAGCACCGCTGTGGCAGGAGCTCCTCGAGCCAGTGTGGGATCCAAAGAGCACACCGACGTCAGAGCCAGGACAAAGTCTGGCAGGACACAGAGAGGTCTGAAAGGCAAAGTGCTGTCACATGTGCCTGATCCACGTGACTGCCAGTGCAGGACGTTGCCCACACCACCTGCCCGGTGCTCCGCACTGGTGACACACGTGGGGCCAGGACGGGGATGTCTCCCATCAAGCATGTCTCCTGAAGCAGGCACAGGAGCAGGGAGAAGCATCCGTTCCTGTGGCTATCAGGTACCTAGGATACACTGCGTGGTGTGTCCCAAGACAATCCCGGTCCCCTGGGATGACCGTGCCAGTCCCTCGTGGGGTGTGGGGCCGAGTGGGTGCATGTGAGGTGCCCACACACCCCAGCCAGGGCATCGCCTTTCATGGGGCTTTGTCCACACCATCACTAATAATATCAAGGTGTTCTGCCAAGTTCTTTCCAGCAAACCTATGACTTCATTCAAAGTGACAGGGGACCTGATTTATTATACTAACGAGCCAGCGATAAATAAACATGACCTGAGAGAATCCCAATCCCACAATTCCATTCTTGTTTGGCTCCTTGGGGGAGATGAAAGGTTTCCTACAATTTCCCAGTGCTACCCAGAATCTCCTCTACTTGATCTGCCAAAGCTTTCTCCTGCTGTCGAGCCTGGCATTTGATTGAATTGACAGAGGCGGCTTATTAATTGTACTAATGAGGGGCTCAGCAATATGGAGCGGTGGAGAGAGTCCAGTGTGGCTAATAAAATGCTCAAAGCTGAGCAGAGCATAAGGTCACCGTGTTGCCAGGCTACTGGCTAAGCTGCCTGGAAAATGAATATGTGAACCAGTAGGTGACTCTGGGAAAAATATTGCTCCAGAACTCACATAATTAATAGGACAGTGATGCTTTATCTTCTTAGGAAGAATATAGAGCAGGGAGACTGTGAATGCACAGGCGTTGCAGCTGAGCAGCTGGGGTAGCTGGGGGTTGTGGGAGCTATGCTGGGACTGGGGTAACGGGGTCTCCTCCTCTCCCAGCCTTTTCCCAGCAGCCATTTACTCCTGGTCCCAGACATGCAGGAGCGCAGAGCCGGGCTSCAGGAGAGGCCTGAGGAAGGTGTCCACACTGTAACGATTTGGTGTGGCCTGAAGGGAGATTTTGGATATATGGTAACAATAAGGGAACTGCCCTGCATTTGACCTGAGCTAGTTCCCCAAATACCACTGCAGGGAGAGATAAACAAGGCTGATTAGAGCTAACAGTAACTGTAAATTTGGCAAGGGGATGTTCTCGGGATCTCTGATCTCTTGAGACAGTAATTCCCGCTGGGAGTTTACCACACAGCCCCCAAGGGTTTATAGCAATAAACAGCAATATTTTTGCTCCAATAGGAAGGAAAAAGGAAAAGAGAAGGACAAATACTGATCTTAATCTCTTTCTTTGCAACTAGTTTTGGAGCCTCCATTCCAGTTCTCCAAATTGCACCTCACCAGGGGAGCTTATTCTCATACCAGACCATTATCTGAGCAAAGCCCTGGAGCACCAGCCTCTGCCTAAAACAAACACTGGAAAAAAGTCATTAAGCTTTCAGGCTCGTGTGGGACTTGCAGCTGTGGCACTGGGGGCTCCCACGTGCTCCCCTATGCTGTCTGAGAGGCTTTGTGGACTGCCAGCTCTGTGCTGGGAAGCGTCAGTGGGGTCCCTGCACAGAGAAGGATCTCCAGGGGTCTGGACTGTCCCTCCAGCATAGAGCTGCAGGCCACTGTTCCATGTACTGGGCACTGATGTTTTTCCCACCTCATTGGCAGGAATAGCCTTTCAATATGCCATCAAGTGAGCGGAGATTGCCTTTAGGAGAGACAGGTTGATGTGGCTGTGGTGGCCAGCAAGCAGTCACTGCTGAGCCACAGAAAAGACACTCAGACAACTTGGCAGAGAGGTCCCTTACAAAATCCACCTCGGTAATGTCAGGGGAATAAGACAACGTGACAGAAACGGCTTTGCCTGCAGATGGGATCACGCAGGATTTATCCACCTAAACAGAGAGGCCAGTGGAGCTCATCTGACGGCTGTGGGTGTCTCTGGCTGTGTGGAGCTGGATCCTGGCCCTGTTCCTGGCCGTGGACTGGCTCCTGGGGAGGTGCTGCTCACTGCCACACTGTCCTGAGATAAGCCATCTGCTGTTACCCACAGTGGTGGGATGTTGGGGCAGGCAGGAGCAGAGGGTGCCCCAGACCCACATTCCTGAGGAGCTGGTGGCACGTGGCCTGGCAGTGGGGCTCAGACATCACATGCAAGGTGGTGGGGTGGGAGCAGAGGTGGAGGGGCAGGTGGGAGGCAGGGAGGAAAGGCAGCCTCTCTCCATGCTATGCCTCACCCCCGGGGCTGCCGAGCAATGGCTTGGAAGGTGGAGGGGAGCTGGGAAGTGTGGGGGGAATGACTGGACAAGCTACAGTTGCCTTGTCCTGCCCCTGCCAGAGCCCAGCAGGCTTCCTCCTGCTGGCACTTGCCTCTGGCCACAGTTTCATCCTGGCCCCACGGGTCTCTGTCCCACAGGTTCCTGTCCCACAGCTCCCTGCCCCATGGCTCTCTACTCTCCCAGGTCTCCCAGGCAGGCACCAGCCCTTCTCTCCCAAAGTCCTTGTTTCCCTTCTCTGGAAGCCAGTGGATCTGAGGCTCAGGTTTCCGAGGTGGAAAAGCAATTTCTTCCCCTGCAAATTGCCCATGTTTTGTTTTGTTTTGTTTCCTGGCTTTCCTCACACAGGCTTGGAAACCGTGGCTGCTGCCACTGGAGCAGCTATAAGGTGCTGTGGTGGCTCCCCCTGGCACCCAGGACCACCCCAGCAAGTATGAGCCCCCCGTCAGCTCTGCCCAAGCCTCTGGACGGATGGGTGCGGGAGCCAGGTGTCTTTCCCTGGGAGCTGCCTGCATCCCTGGGCTCGGCAAGTGCAAGCTGGCCAAGCACAAAGCTGCCACTCAGAGCAGCATCCCATGCCAAGGGGTGGGTGGACAGCATGGCAGCAGAGAGCAGGGCCAGAGTTAGGGTTCATGGGCTCCACCATCCAGCTGGGACACAATCCCCAGCCTCGGCATTGTCTCAGCCCTGGCTCAGGTGGGATTCTGGGTTTTTTTAGGCAGAAGTGGCTGATATGAATCCCCTGCTCACCCCAGGGGGTCACAGCCTCTGACACCTCACCGAGGCCTGTGCAACATTAGTGATGTACAGAGGTGCAAACTCTGCTCCAGACAGGCTGGTCCATGGATTCTGCCCCATAAGTGGAGTTTCATCTAAATCTCCCCACGAGGGAAGTGAAACTAAAGGTTTCCTGGTGTGAAGGCTCTGCCAGCACTGATGCAGCTCACTGTCCTGCTGCCTGGGGTCTCTTGCGCAGGGTGGACCACTCCACAGCATCCTGCCCTCACCCTCACTGCCCCGACACTGAGGGTACTGAGGGCCTTCCTGCCAAGTTCCCTCTGCCTGGCTCCTCTCCCCAGCTTGAAATTCACTTGGGAAAAAAATACTTAGACTAACAAATAACAACCCTGGCGGCTGGCCAGTGATTCAAAGGCTCCAAAAACGAAGCCGAAATTTGCAGCTGGCCACACTCCCTGCCTGGCTTGGCAGCAGCACTGGTGTCTGAACACCTGCCAGGGCCAGGAGCGACCGTGGCACCCGCAGCAGAGCGCGCTGAGCCGGCCGCGGGGCATCGTGCGTGCCCTGGCACCACTGCCGGGCTCCTGAGTGTGGCTGTACCTGTGCCCCGGGCTTTATTCTCACAGAAAAGGATCTGCTGGCTCCAGGGAGCAGCTCTGCCAGGACAAGGAAAATGCCCTGGAAAAAAAATGTTTGCAAACAACAGTGCTGCTGTGGGAGGTAGGGTGCATGCCGGAGCTCTCTGGGTTCAACACCGCAGTGTGCTCAGCATTCCCGCATCCTGTGGACTCGCGGCCAGCCAGACTGGCCCCCGCCCCACCCTGAGCTGGCTGGTATCACTACCTGAGCCACCTGAGCAGCAGCTCAGCCGGGTCGGGTGCTGCCGGGGTGGCGAGGGAGCCGGAGCTGGCTGGGCAGGGGGGTCAGTGAGGTGCTGGGGAGAGAACAGCTGGCCGAGAAAACACAACAGAGCCTAGCAGAGGGTCGGGGGCTCCTGCAGAGAAACACAAACTTTGATAATCTTAAATGACACGGAGGCAGAGAGGTGCAGGGGAGTGGAGGAGCTGAGCAGGAGGCTGTTGGAGGGGCAGGGCACTGGGCTGCAGCCCCCTGGCCTCCCATGTCTAGGAAGGGATGTCACGTGGAAAGGTAATTGGATCCTGGGATTTACGGAATGATACTGTGGATTATTTCACAGCCATCATGTCACAGGGTAATCTTGTTATGGCATTACAGAGCCACGTGCATGCACAGCCCTATTGTGCCCATGGCTGGTGACACATAAGGACCTGCCCGGGATGTACCTTTGCTGAGGCTTGGTCTGAGATCAGACAGAAGAAGAGGGGTCAGTTAGTCAAGGGTGGCTGATGCCAGCTGGGACCTGGGGTTATCCAAGGCACACAAGAGGCTGGGACATGATGCCACAGCTTTGTGGCAGAGCGCTGACCCCCCGGGTGCAGGAGGAATGCTGGCAGGTGGCAGCATGGCCATTCCTGCCTTGGTGGTATTGGGGCTAAGGTCTTGCCCTGGCATGGGCTCCTGGGGCAGAGGCAAGAGGCAGCCACGCAGCTTGGAACGCAGCAGAGGTGCTGGGCTGGTTCCAACAGAGCTCAGACCCGTAGAGGGAGATTCTCCATCCTGGGAGACCTGAGCCCCAGGCATCCCGGGGTAGCGTGGTCAGGGCATCCCACAAGGCAGAGGGGGCTGGGATGCTGCAGGAGACCCGGGAGTGGGGTCTGCGGCTGCCGCTGGCCCTGCGACAAATATGTCCCGCGAGCCCAGACCACGCGCTTCCCTTCCCGCTCCCTGCACCACAGTTGGCTGCTTTTCCAAGGCATAACAGAAGCAAATCCTGTCTCTGAGGCAGTAAAAACACAGCTCACCCCCGCGAGGTATGTAAGAATAGCAGATGAGCTGGGGCAGACAAACAGCCTTGACCGCAGCTTCCTGCCACGGCCCCAGCGAGATGGAGCCTATTGAGACCGTCCCTGTGCCCCTGCACTGGGGCCTGGAGCCAAACAGGGACGGGGGCGGGACTCAGGGAGCTGCCAGGAGGGGAGGGTGGCTGGTGCGGGGGTCTGAGATCTCGGCCCACCAGGGCTGGTGCCTGAATCTCCCAAGACAGAGGGTGGCAGGAAACTCTGTCATCCTCCTTCTCCTCGTCCCTCATCTCTCCAGCTTGGGATAGGGAAGTGAAAATCACAGGGCAGCATCAATAGCTGCCACCACCCGAGCCATGGCACTGGGCACTGCATGATTAATCATGTTTGGTGCTTGTGCCCTAATGAACTTACACCCAGAAAATAAGTATTTGTACCCGGCAGCAACAGGTTTAAACAAAAACAAGCTTTTCAAGTGTGTTTTGTTTGTGCCCAGCTGAAACATGGAAATCCAAAACACTGCAGATCAGCCAACCCTCCCACAGCAGCTTTCCAGCAGGTTAACTTTGAACTGGGACGATAACAAATTATCTGCTAAACACACATGTGGAGGGAGCTCCCTGCCAGTGTGTCTGACTTATCTTTAGCTGCTTCTGCTCTAATTTTCTAATTTTCTCTGACGTTTTGTATCAATCGATACATTTTGTTCCTTTAAGCCTGTAAACCAGGGAAAGGGTAGCAGCGCCTTTATCTTAAGATGAAGCATGACCTCCTGCTTTAAAACAAGAGCTGGCTTTATTTATCCTCAAGCTGGGCTTGGGGAATAACAGAAATGCTTGTTGTCCCACAAAAGACTAGCTTATTAGCTATTATTAGAGCGAGGATGGCAATTCGGAATGAGCAGCTTATTAGGCACACTTAGCCCTGTTCTCTGGTTATGGAAGATCAGAGATTTGTAACTGGGGTTGTTGCAAATATTTTCTACCGAGGGTTTTTGCAGCCAGTACGGTTCACCCACCTTGTGCCTATGAAGCAGTCGAGCTGTGGGTGGTTGTGCCACCACGAAGGGTCAAAAGTCGGTTCATGGGGCACCTGCCCGGGGTGAGGAAGCAGTTCTGGCTTGTACATAAGACTCATTAAATTGCTTTATGTAATTCCTCCTGCCTGTAGAGCTCAGTCACCAGAGTGTGTGTAAACCCAACACAAACAGCACATGGAGAAGGCAGGACTGAATTTGCCAGTGAGAGCAAGTTTTAACGGAGACTTCACAGTATCCAAACCTTATCTCTGGTAACGTTGACGTGGAACGCAGGACTTGAGGTCTGTAAGTATATTTTCTTCCCCAAAACAACCTTCTTTCTGCTCACCATTATGGACAACACTATTTCAGAGAGAGAAGAGTGGGACCTGATCTAGTGGGTGGCATCCCTGCCCGTGCAGAGGGGTGGAATGAAACGATCTATAAGGTCCCTTACAACCTGAATATTTCTATGACTCTATGATTCTGTGATGAATTGCAGAGTGGGCAGAATGGGCAGAGCAAGCAGGGTGGGCAGAGTGGGGAGAGCATCCCAGTGGGATGGGGTGGGAGGTGGGTGCTGATGAGTGGTGGATGTGGCAGTGAAGCAGCAGCTTCCCAAGGACAAGACACCTGCATCCTGCCCTGAGCCTGGCTGCTGGCAGGGCATGAAATCCCGGTCTCCGTGGTAGCAAAAAGCAAAGTCCCCAAAGCCTGTCCTGGGCCCAGGGCTGCCTCCGGCTGTCAGTGTACTTTGGTGGTGCCGGACTTAGGCCTGTGTTTGTGCAGGGAAGGCACCTGATCCACTTCAGAAAGTGCCGGCTCCAAGCGAGCTAGCCATGGGCACTGCTCCCTGCTCCCTTCTTCCCAGGGTCAGGAATGATGCTGGGCTGGGCCTTGGGAGGGAGCAGAGCCTGCAGGGTGTCCTCCCTGCCCACAACTGGGGGCTGCTCCCTGTCAGCAGCACGCCTGTGTCAGGGCACACAGCAGCAGTGAGCTCCTCTCCGGGGATCTTTCCTCCAAACAAGCACAGTCAAACAAAGCCAGGGGGACAGAGGTTTTCCTGACATTGTCAGTCCAGGCTCTTTGGGAACAGAACAAGAGGGGTTTTGGAACAAGCAGCACAAATATGTATTTACATATGCACACAATAGGTTGTGTGCTCACAGAGCAGGATGGGAGCACACCGTGGCCATCCTGCCATTGGGCCTTGGCAGCAAGGGAAAGATGGAAACAGCAGCACTGACACACTCAGCCATGACAAAACTGCCAGTGTCGGCTTTCCTGTCACCCCTGCTCACCTCCATGAAGCCTGAAGGGCTGCGGGCTGGGCATTTGAAGGGACAGGCGGCTGCGCTGGCTGGGGCGTTGCTGGCAAAGTGTGGTGCAGATGCCACCTTTCTTTTCGTTACTGATGGGCTCTGGGGGGTTATTTTGGGGGAATGTTCAGGTATTGAGCCAGCCCAGAAAGGGAGAGTGGGGCTGAATGGTCTCATGTTGCTGCTATCCATGGGGGCAAGAGGCGTCAGGGCACCTGGGAAGGGATGCCAGGAAACAGTCACACAGACTAATGTCCCCTCTGCCTTCTCTTGACCTCATGAGTTCACTCCATGACACAAATATGACTCCTCAGACACCCAGTCTGAACCACCAGGAGCTCACGCGAGGGCTCTGCGTTCCTCTTACTGGTGCATGTCCCTTCCTTCCTCACTGCAGCTTCTGCCTTTCTTCCCTGGCAGTCTTCCAGACATAGAATAGCCCAGGCTCCACAGCATGGGGATCTGCACTAGTGCTGGCCTGGCAGAGGGAGAGGGCTCAGTGCTTCCCCTGAGAATGGTCAGGTGCTCAGCCCCGAGGGGCTGCACACGTGGCCCTGGGGTGACCCTCATGGCCCACTCCACCGGTGGCTTCCTTCTCAAGTGCTTGTCATCTTGGCCATCCCGGTGCAGCCGCACTGACAGTCAGGGCTCGCAGGTGGAGTGACAGGAGCAGGCTCCATGCTGTCCACGACCTGTGTGCTCAAGCCAGGAAATCCCAGCCGTCTGGTACTTGCCAGGCTCCAGTTTAAAAATACCTAAGGAAAATAATCCTCCGAGCTCATCAAGACCAAAGCAATTCTGGGCAGGTTTCTGGACAAGTACTGAGGGTTGTGTTTCGTCTCTTCTCAGCGGGCACTTGTCTCAGCATTCGCTGTCTCCCTGGGACTCATGCGGTCGGGATGTCTCGATGGCCATCCCGCCCATGTTGTGGCTTGGGAGGGGAGCATCAGGCCAGACATCCACAGTGTGCCATGGGGCAGAAGTGCTCAGCCCTGTTTAGCAGCAGAGTCGCCTGATAGCAACTGAGGCCATAGCGTGTTTGGGAGTGAGGTGTTTCATGCCCAGGCCCATGGCACTCGCCCAGGCCAGTGCTCTGGTCCCCTGTTTCAGCCTTCTCCAGTGCTGCCTGTCTCCACGGATCTCCAGATTCCACACATTCATGTCCCAAAGCACCAAGTGGGTCTTGCCAGTGATTCCCTCCAAGCTGGGAGCACTGAGGCTGGCAGTCACCAGAGACAGCAGGAACAGATGCCCCAGTGCTATGGGCAACCCTGTGTGACTGGGTGGTGGGACCAGCACGGCCAGCGATTGAGAAGCATCTCCATGGGTGTCAGGGCCAGCTGGGCAAACCTCTTGGCTCTCAGGCTGCCTGCAGTCCTTTCCCTTCCTCTTCAGACCTCTGAGAGCGCCTCAAGCTCCCCTGAGATTATGCAGGACCAAAAATGTCAAGTACTACAGAGAGAAGCCCGGCTTTGTGCAATATACTGAGAAAACATTTGCTATAGATGCTGCAAAGCAGGACCAGAACTGGAGCACAGCCCAGAGCTCCAGCTCATCCCCATGGTGATACTACCCCGAGCTCACTGAAGGTACCATCCTCACAGAAGCAGCCCAGTCACCAAACCCATCAGCAGTGGAAACTGATACTAAAGATGCATTGTATGGAGAGGGAGAGGTGATGAAGCCTGTTTGGAGATCAAGAGATGAGACTAGGAATGCCGCCAACCTCTTGACAGCCAGGGATCATGCAGGGCAGGCTGAAACCAGGCAGAAACAGGCTCTCTGGGCAGGGGGGATATAAGGGAGAATGAAATGCAGGTGAGGTAGTGTTTTTGACATATGAAGTTATTTGGTGCAGGATATGGTTAAATTATTTGCAGAGCCCCCACCTTTTCCTCCCCACCCCAAGAACAGGAATAGAGTAATTAAAACAGCATGTTCTGGGACAGCAGCGATCCCGTGGGAGAGCTGGACACCGTGAGAGGTACACCCATTGCCATGGCCTGACCCGATACCCTTGCCTCTTGCCTCGGGGGTCCCCAGCTCTGCTAGAAAGCTTTTGGATAAAGATGATCCCAGCATCTGGCACATGTAGCAGAACAGGATCTTGTGCTGGTCAGAATGGTTTGGGCGACCCCAGCTCGAAGACAACAACAGTGTGGCTGGGATGTAGTTGGGTGTTCATCCAGCAGCATCACCTCTGTGTCCCCTACAACACATGGTGATGCTCCATTCTGGTGGGCTGTTGCTCCCCGAGGTGAGATTCACCCCCCAAGCCCCTCGTGGCAGAGGAAACACCAGCCCCTTCCCCTGTCTGCATGGAGGGACTGGCAGTGCTGGCTATAGACCCTAAAGGATGAGTTACCTGCTGGAGTGGAGGACTAGTGCTGCCAAGACGTGTTTGTCAGGCAGCCAGCACTTGGGAAACGAGGAAGGAGAATGGGGAAAGAACAAGTCACCGCACTGGGACCATATGGGATAGCAATCTGCAGGGAAGGACAGCAGCCCACACACTGCTTGAAGAGCAAGCAGAGACCCTCATGAGTGAGTCCTCACAGAGCATTGTATTAGTATTGGAAAGAACAGCCTCACTTTCCTCTGGTCCAGGAATGGAGAGGCAGGAGGAACAGAGATGCTATTTCTTGTGCCAGATAAATTCCTTGGCAAAAGGTGACATGCTTGTGCAGGCTGCAGCATGAGGGGCCCACGGAACGGAACCAGAGGATGAGGCCCACAGAACCAGCTCTCACCCCAGAGGATGAAGAAGAGGCACAGTGCAAGGGACAAGGGAGGACCACAGCAATGGTGACATCTCTTAACATTTGCCATGTGGTCAAGGATCCATTATTTCTAGGCAAGCTCTCCAAGGAGAGGATGCTTCTCCTGGCAGCAAAGAACAAGCATGGCAGCTGCTGGGATGTAGCTGGAGCCAGCACAGCCTTTTCTTTCTTGGGCAGGAGGCAGCAAAGCCAGGCCAAAGCAAATGCAGCACGCAGAGCTCTCTACAGGGCACAGTTACCCTCTTTCCATCTGGAACAGCAGGACCAGCTGACCTGCTGTCACTTGCCTCTGACTGCCACCACCCCACACCATCCTCCTTGCTCCCCTTCCCCTGGAGTTCAGAAGGAGGTGGCAGTCCCTTTTGGTCAGGCCTCCTGAAAAAGGCTGCAGGAGATTATCCTCTTTCTGCTGGCCTCACATCATCTCATGACCCAAATCACTGTCTCACCGCTCACTGGTCACACTGTGCCCCAACAGCCGATTGTGATAAGGAATTACCTCCACTGACACTAGATAACAAGTATTGGGCTCTTCATGCTGGCAAAAGCAGGCCTGTCTGACATGGCCACAAGTGTCAGGATCCAAGGGACTTGAGACCACTTTGGGGAGACACAACCTTGTTAAGTGTTGGTCTGCATCCCTGGGGGACGTGTGTGTGAGCCTGACACAGGCAGGGGCAGAGCAGCAACGAGGGCCCAGACAGGTGAAAAGTGTTGACCTAAACGAGCATGAAAATGAACACAACCACAGAGCTTTTCCGTGGTGTTAGTGGCCATTTTGAATATCTTAGCAGGACCTTTCTTCCTAAGGCAGGTTATTTTCTAAACAATGACAGAGGCTGTTACACCAATACACCCCTGAACAATGTCGTACCTATATCATCCACGGAGGAGAACCTTCATGTTCCTCGAGGACAGTGATCCAATGCCTTCTCTTCCCCACCCATTGTCACGGGGTAAACTCAGAGCCTGGAAGATCAGTTGAAGTGACATGTGAATCCAAATGTTCAGAAAACCCTTTTCCAAAGCCTAGTCAGGAAACTAGGATGAATATCTCCATAGAACAGACTTTCCCAAGAGATTTCCAATAATTCCTGGATTTGGACTCACGTTGTTACTTCTCTTATCAAGCAGGACATGCGTATTCATGACAGATGAGGACTAGACTTCTACATCTGCTAGAGACATTAATTCCAAGAGAAATCAGAGCTAATGATTATGTTTTGAGATTACTAGAGGTCCTTAGTGTTTACAACGGAACACAGAAAACCTGAACTCATATTGGTGTGCCGAGGCCTCTCTCACATTCTGGAAATGAAATGGTTTGGCTGTCCCGGACACTGAACTTGATTAGTGTCCACAACAAATGCAGCCAGAAGCAGGACTGCAAGTCTGCTTAGCGTTGCTTTTCAAGGACAGCTTTGTTGCCCAATATCCTGAAACAATATCCTGTTTTCCTCACAAGAAAAAAATTCCTAATGGGATTAATATTAAATCCGTCTTTTAAAGGAGACAAAAATACAGCAGCACAGAGCAGGAAGGACTCCTTCCCATTTTCTATAAGATGGAGAAGCAGCAGGAGCAGCAGGAACTAGAGCAGCAGAGCTGTCCTACAGCTTCTCACCTGCCCTTCCAGCCCATCGCTGCTCTGGCAGCTCACTGCTCACCTGGCCTCTGCCATCCCTGGCCTCTTGTTTTGCGCATTGCTCTAAAACCCACACATGCCTGGGGCATCGCACATCAATGCCAAACGAAGGACATGCTCTCTGGCTTCATTCATCCCAGCAGCACCGGGTCTCCTCAAAGGAAGCTGGAAGCCCGTGTTCTAGGTGGGATACCCCGCAGCACTTCCCACTGCTCAGCCCCAGCGGAGCAGAGCCCTTGAGCCTAGATAGGATCTTAAAGAACAGCAGAGCCAAGTGGCATGTTGAGTTTGATCCAAAATTGCCCCTTTGAATTGTTATTTATCTTGTTGTCTAAGCAAAACAGAGCGCAGGCCTCTCCCTGCTCAGTCACACAGGAACAGATGGATCAAGGGATCCTCCCACCCACTCGCTCTTTGGGTTATGGTGTCTCGCCTCAGAAGTGGGTGAAGGAGTTGGTTGTAGTCCCTGGTCTTTTATTGAGTGCACCTGGTCCATTCAGTGCCTCAACATGCTCAGAGCACACCCATGAGCACGCTCGCTGTGATGGAGGAGCAGTGGTTCCTTTGATATGGAAGCACTCGCGCCTCTCCACAGCTGCTCCATCTCCATCTGCAGAGTGTCACTTTATTCCCTACTTTCCCTCCCTTGGCTCCCCACCACACCACTCTTCTTGTGGCTCTAAAACAAATTAAAGCATTAGACATGCGACCCAGAAAACAATTAGCGTCATTAGACTTTGGGAGACAGCAGCCGGAGAAAAACATTCCCAGGTAACAGTCCCTTTGTGCAGGACTTGGGACATGTGAGGAGTGAAGAACACAGGAAGCACAGCTGCCACAGGCTGGTTTGCATCCAGAGATGAGGAGCTCAGCTCGAGATGGGGACATGCTGCCAGCAAGGGCCTCTCCCCCACGCTGAGGTGTTGGGCACGCAGAGTCTGGGACTGTTTTGTCCTGCAAAACCAAATTGTGAGTGGCATGCTGAGASCATCCAGCTCCTGATCACATCCTTGAGCACGCAAGTCCAGCTGAAGTAATCGTGATCCACCACAAATGTCCCCCCCTGGCAGTGTGTCCTTACCTTCATGGGAGCGCAGCTGCCAGCGTGGGCTGGCAGCACTCAGAGATGTTGTGCTGAACACAAAAGCACAGTCGTCAGGCAACAGATTTTCATTTTAATGGATTTTTAAATGCTGAAGGGTTTTAATACAGACACTATGCAGCGCTTTGCACCCAAAGGGGTCCAGGACCCCCGGGGGCAGGGCCAGGTGCCCCAGGAGTGGGGCCAGGACTCATGAGAGTGAGGCCAGGGCCCCCTGGAAGCAGGACCAGGACCCCAAAAGTGGGGCTAGGACCCCTAAGAGCAGGGCCAGGACCGCCAAGAGTGGAGCCAAGCTCCCAGCGGTGGGTCCAGAACCCCTGGAAGCAGGGCCAGGACCCCCAGGTATGGGGTCAGGGCTCTCGGGAGCGAGTCCAGGACCCCCGGGAACGATGAGGCCCCGGCAGTGAGGGGCAGGGGGACCCCCTGTTCCCGCCCGACGAGTGGAACTCCCGCGCCGGGTCACTCCGTGGGACAAGCTCAGGGAAGTTCCGCGCCGCCGCTGCGCCGGGCAGTGTCATCAGGCCCGGCCTGTCGGCACACCCGGCCCCGTTAACCCCGTCCTGCCGCCACCGGGGGCCCGCAGGGGCCGGGGCCGTACGTGCCGGGGCGCACGGCCGAGCCCGCCGGCCGCGGGGCTCGTGGGGGCGGGCAGGGGGCGGGCAGGGGTCGGGGGGGCCCCGGCGCGGCGCACGTGGCGCGCGGGGGGCGGCGCTCGGCCGGGCACATCCCCTCCCCGCCCCTCGCGCCCCTCCGCCCTTATAGCGGCGGGGGCGGGGGTGGCGGCACTTGGCGGCAGCGGCGGCACCCGCAGGTAGGGCCCGGGCGGCCCACGTGGCGCGACGGGACGGGCGGGCGAGGGGGGCCCCGGGGTCAGGCCCCCGGCTCTGGGAGCCCCATGCGCGTCGGCGGCTTCGCGCTGCCCAGGGCCACCGCTTCCGGCCCGGCGTGGGGGTCCCGGAGCCGGTGGTGGTCCTGGGCCGTTGCCGAGACTGGGGGCCGGTCGTGCAGCTGGTCGGTTCCATACTGGCGTTTGTGGCTGTGTTGGAACCGCCGCTCCGGTATCCCCGCGCCCCCGAACTGAGAGGGGAGCCGTGTTTTGTTCCCGCGCTGGTACAACCGCGTGGTGCGGATCCCATAGTACCCTGTCCCGACCGCCCTCATCCCTCCCTCAGCGGCAGGAGCGCCTCGGGGGCGGGCGTCCCCCCGTGTCCTTCTGGCGAACGGTGAGGATGAATGGTGGTGGCCCCGGGCGGCCCGGGTAGGCCAACTGCCGTGGGGAGGGGGTTACCTGTCCCGGAGAGCTCCTCATCCCCCCGGCCCGGCCCGTCGGGCCGTTCCTCCAGCGTGGTTGTGGGGCCTCGCGGGGGGAGTCCCCGCACCATTTGAGGGTGCTCGATAAACGCTGGGGCGCAGGGAAGAGGTGATAACTGTGTGTGTTTGGCCCTTGATAATGGCAGGGAGGGCCTGGGAGCTGCGTGGGAACCATGTCTGGGGAGTGGGTCTGCGGTATTGGGGTGCACGGGCGGTACTCCCCATCCCCATGGGAAACACTCCTGGAGCCCTCAGCCCCTGGGTGGGCCCTACATCGCGATGCCGCTCGCACCGGCCTTTAGGTGATTGCTCTTGGCAGCTGCTCAGAGCTGGACCTCGGGCGCTCGAGGCTGCTCGGGTGTGATGCACCCAAGTCCTTCAGCGCCGTGATCCCCTGCTGGCTTTGCAGAATGCACTGCGGAACCGTGCTCTGGCTCCGGAAAAGGCGCCTTTAAAGCCTATTTCTGCCTTGCTCAGAGAGGAGGCGGCAGTGAGGTCTTGATGGTGCCATAAGTGTTTGGGGCGTGCACCCACCCTCCACCGTGCGGATCACTCAGCCGGCGAGGTGTTGCAGTGACCGGCTATGGGAAGCTGCAGCTGCTGGAGTTCACTGGTGGCCGATGGTAGCTCACCCTCGCTGGGCAGCAAGGTGCTGTCCCAGAACCGGCACCTACTTGCTCTGGGCCTGGGGTCTGCTCTGGTTGAAGCTCGGAAGCCTCTGGCAGGTGTTTGCTGGCCTCCGGATGAGATGCCCAGCGGGGCTGGGCTCCAGACATGCTGCTGGGGTGCTTCACCCACGGTGGGTGTTGCTGCTCGGGCAGGAGTCCTGCGGCTGAAGCATCGTGGAAGAGTGAACAATGCTTGAGGGTTTGGAAGTTGACCCAAGCGAAGGGAATGAGTGTGAACAGGAGGAAATTGTGAATCACTTGTATCTGCAGCAGGAGAGGTGGGATTTGTGTCCTTCCTTGGAACAGTAAAGGAGCTGAGTGGTCACACCCTGCCCTGTAAGGATGGGCCTTTGCACTAGGGTTACTCATGTTCTCCAGCTTTAAGTTTCTTCTGAGGAAAAAGATGGGTTTTCTTAGTTGCACCACAAAAAACCAGGTCTAATGATTGTGGTTTTGTGCCTTTTTGTGAGCCTTAAGACTTTTTGTGGTGCACAGGCATCCCATTTTCATGCTAAGTGAGGTAATTTAGTGCTGTTGGATTCTCCTGGGTGTCTTTGCACTGATGTTTCCTTGGCTGTGTCTGGAAGGAAAGGAGCAGGGCTGAGAAATGGGCCAGGGCAGGGAACGGCTGAGGTGTGCTGGGTGTAGAGAAACCCCTCAAGCTCCTGATGGTGGCTTTGTTGGGAAGGAACTGTCTCACTCTTAGATGAATCACTGGGGTGATGGATCTCCTAATTACAAACAAGTTCTGATAGTGTATAGCAAATTTCCCTGCCCCAAAGTCGTGGGGGTGCCTGTGCCTGTTCTGGCCCCTTGGAAAAGTGTGAAACATCGTTCCCTTCTGGGAGGTGTTATGTGGAAAAGGTGTGAATGGTCGCATGTGCTTTCTCTTGGCTCCTATTTAGCACAGTTGGCCTGATTTATCTGGCAGCTAAGGTGGAAAATACCCAGTGACTTTCATGCTGTCATTTTATATCTCCTTTATGAGGAGTTGAAAAGCTGCACGTAGGCTTGGGAGGTGCATCTCATTAAGCCCTCTAGTGCAAATCTATTGTTGCACTTTTATGGCTTTTCCTATTTCCTCCTCTGGAATCAGCCTATAACAGACTCTTAAGAAAGTGGGAGCCTCTCACCAGTGGTATCGGTATGACTCACTTTCAAATGTGCCTTTAGAGCTGCTGCAGAGTAGTTGTACTGTAGCCAAGGAAAATCTACGTGGGGCTGTAGTTAATTGCTGAAACCACAATCATCGGAGTTCTACTGGGCACTCGGTGTGACCTCCTCTCCTACCTCCATCCTAGTGCCGCCTTGATCCTGATTTCAGGGGTGGGTCCTCGGTGTGAGTGTCCCGCCTCCTTCCCTGTGCAGTTGGGACCTTGGTGTAACGTCCTCTCCACTTTCCCACCTCTACCCTTGTGCTTTAGGGTCCTTGGTGTGGATCTCCCACCTCTGTCCTGGTGCTTCCTCATCTGTCATTTGAGGCCTCGAAGGCAACAATAAGGTGGCAGTGGCTGGGATCAAAACTCAGACTCCTGCTCATAGGGAAGGGACAGCCAGTTATATTTGATGCTGACTGCTGTGACTTTTTGGGGTTTTGCAGCCCCCCTGCTCTGCCAAGACACCCGGAGCTGTCCCTGCCTGGCATGGCAGGTGTCTAATGAAAGAATGCCGATGCTATTCCACACCACATTTTTCTCATTCTGAGGATTTCCTGGCGGGCACAGGGTGTCCTGGGAGTGTTCCTGAGCAGTGCTGGTGTGGGGAGGATCAGCTCTGTGTCCTGGCAGAGCACGATTTGTGCTAAGGGTGGGATTGTGAAATCCTCTGCACGGGCTGAGCACCCCCTGTCCCCTTCTGAGACTGAGGGGCTTGGCTGGCAGGTGGTGCTCTGGGAATCCCTTTCCCTAGGGATGAAGGAACAGTTAGAGAGGGGACTCCAGGTGCTGTGCCTGAAGCTGATGAGAGCCCAGAGGACATGCAAGAACTGCTGCAGATAATGTTCTTGTAACTGGCCTGCAAACCCCTCTGGCTCTGGCTGCAGGGTTTTGAGTCAGAGGTGTCTGGGAAAGCCACGGCCACAGCCAGGCTTTGGTGTAGAAGTAAGCCACATTTTCTCCCTTGGGCTTGTTGGTAGCTTGCTTAAGCTTGACTTCATGCCTTCCCATACTAGTAAGACACTTGGTCCTTGCTCAGACAGGTTGAGCATTGCTGATGCTAACAACCAGGCACAGGAGCCACAGATGGGCGCTTCTCTGGTGGACGCAAATAGTTGCTCATCTCTCTCTAGTTGGTTGGCTTGCCCCAAAGCTGCAATAAACCATCCCAACATCTTGCTTTTCAGGGCAGCTCACAGTCTTTCATGCCCTATGACATGCTGGGAGCGTTTTGGGGACTGGGAGCCTATGCCCACCAGAGAGACCAATGGTGAGTCTCCAGGGAAGGTTCGTGGTCCTGCCCGGCGGGGTGAGCAGGATGATCTGTGCCTCTGCAGGCAGAGGCTTGTGCTGCCGGTGGTGGAGCTGGAGGAGGGCAGTTGCCAATGCCGTGCCCTGTGGCGTCTGTCTGTCTGCGTGCCGGCGTTGGCTCATCGGGCTGGCAGACAGGGGCACGTCTGGGGGTATGTTGGCCGTCCCTGGTGGGGAGAGGCACTGAGCAGGCTGGGGTGCTTCTGGCCAAAACCTTGAGCTTGCCTGTGCGGGCTGCTGGCCTTGAGTGAGCCCTGCCTGTGCTGCTGACCTTGGCTCACCCCAGCAGTGAAGGCTGGGGCTGAGCAGGGCCTCAATCGACTATTGTCCTGGTGCAGAGCCCTTGGAAGCGCTGGGGAGTCACGTAGGCCATGTGCCGCCAGGTTAAACCCCGGCTGTGGGTGCTCACTGGAATTACAGCTCTGTGCTTAATGCTCTAAACCCGCTTAAAACTGGTGAAAGTGGTGTCTCATTAACTCCTGACAATCTCTATTTCATCTTACTTCAGGCCGGAAAAAGGCCAAATTTGGAGCCACAGAGCGTTATTGGCTGTGAACAGCTGGCAATTGCCAGCGCCTTCACTTCCCCCCCAGCATGAGGTCTTGGTTTAGTTTCAGGGACCAGAAGGGATGTTGGAGGGGGTCTGACATCTCCTCATGTTCAGCAAATGTCCCATGGGATATTTATGAACTTGTGCTGGACACTGAGAAGAACCTCTTGTGGTGAACTGGACTTGGGAGGTTGTGGTGGGAGGGGGTGGGTGTGTGTCAGGCGCTCCTTTGGCTAATTCTTTCGGATGGGGCTGATGGGAATGGGCTCCCGGGGAACAGCATCCCCCTTTCTGCTGGGGGCTTGAGGGAGGAGCCCCCTCAGGGACTGGCATCTCTGCTGCTAGCAAGGGGCAGCTTTGTGCCCATTGTGCCTGGCCTAGGTGTTTCACTGTTGGCATTTCCAGGCCAAAGGCTGAGTCTGGCTGACAGAGGCACGAGGGGCCCAAATAGCCATTGGATAGCCAGGACATTCCTGGACATCTTTTTGCCATGGAGATCCTGCTCCTGACATTGATGTGTCCATCTCTGAAGCTGGGGGAGCAGAAGAGGAGCAGAAAGAGACACCAGGGCTGGGATGAGCCACTGTGGATTTCACACCTGCCAAGATGCTGGCTGAACCTCTGTGGGCAGTGGCACAAGCCTCTGTGGGCACCAGGCTGGTGACAGGTTGTGGGAACAGGATGTGGGGCTCTCTGCCTGCCCTGCTCTAGCTCCCAGGCACTCTGAGACTCTTGCTTTGTGGGAAAGGCTTTGAGAGCTCACAGGGCAGCAGATGCTGCTGAGTGTATGCTCAGAGCAGGGAAGCCTTGAGCTGGAAGGATGTGTGAGCAGAGGCAGACATGTGTTGTGCCTGGGCATGGCCTGTGCATGGGTGGGGGGATGTCCCTCTTCCTCTGACCCGAAAGGGAGTGGTGTGAGGCCACTTCCATAAAGGCTTTGCCCCAGAAATACTTAAAAGCATTTGCAGCACTTCATAAATGTGAGCCTCTGTCTTTCTGTGCTGGAGTCCTGCCAATCTGAGCTTTGAAAAGCACAGCAATTTACAGCATTATGTAACTAAAAGTCTTGAAATCATACTGTTCCAGGCCCCTTTGGAGAAACGATAACTGATTGTGGGTGGGACCTGGGAGATAGAAGGGCTTTAGTCTCCTGTGAGATCTGTTTCAAGGTGATACTGTCCTCATTGCCTCGATTCCTGCTCCTGCTCTTGCTGTTGCTGTGCAGAGGAGGGTAGCTGTAGGCTACCCATTCCTGTGGATCAGTCAGGACTTTTATAGGGAGCAGATGTGATACTCCCAGTCATTACTTGGTCTCATCAGTCTTAATTACTGCAAATATGGTTATTTTATTTCCTAATAGGGCAAACTGTAGCTGGCTGCTTGGCAGCTGTGAATTTGATTTCTAATCACGTCTTACATGTTGCAGCTCTTCCAAAACAGAGATGGAAATGTCATAACTATGTGTTCTAGGTGTCTTTTTTTTTTTCCCCTCTTTCTGCAAAAGGGAGGGAGTCTTTCCAATTGGGCTGGCTGCCTTACATGTGCTTTATTTTTTTTCCTCCCTCGTTTGAAACTACTTCTGTGTGGGGGCAAGTAGGAAATCAGCAAGAAGCCTTAATGCAGTTGAAGGATGAGCTTTCTAAAACTGGTCTTAATAAGGATTTTCAATGAGTCAGGGAAAAGTGTTGTGGCATGCAGAACTCCTCGTGTAAACCCTCTGGCATCAGACTTTGAGACTCTTGCTTCATGGTCTCAAAACTTTGTTCAGCTTAAGGTTTTTCATTGTGCCTCAGCAATGCAAGAGAGGTCATGTCTAACCTGCTAGAAGCCTTTTATTTTACAGAGAGATGCCACCTCAGCACCTGCAGGAGGGGGAATGCTGCTTGCAGGGGAAGAACAAAAGTGAACCAAGCCACAGTCATTTTGGAGCAGTTGAGCTCCTTGGGAGCAGGGGAAGAATTGAACGAGTGTACATGTCTCAGGAACAAAAGGGAAAAATCCCCAGCACCTCATCAGGACCCCCTAGCCTTTGCCTTAGATGGCTTTTATTGCCTGTAGTTTTAATTAGTGCTCACAAGCAGATTGTATTCCTTGCTGGGAGTTTTTATAGCCAACACCTGGTAGCTTCAGCTTTTAAAAATGCTTTGAGTAAGTCAGTGTGGTTGGATGATGCTTTAAGGTTCACTGAAGGCTGTGAAAGCTCAGTGTGACTCAAAGCAAGAGGTGGCAGAAACTCCAGTGTGCAGCTTGTGTGGGGAGGGGATGTTCAGCAATTCCCAGTGCTCATGGTGGGTGGGGTGGGCTGCTCTGTGTTCCAAGAGACCAGAGTGCATCAGGAGCCTCTGTGGAGCCTGGCACTTCCCTCCATGGCTCTTGGAGCCAGGTGGGTGCCCACAGGTGTGTGTTGGCCTGGGGGTCTGCCTGCAGCCAGACACTGCTGATAGAGGCTCACCTCAGTGAGTCCCGGAGAGGAAATCAGAGGAAATGGGCTCTGGCTCCTGAGTATAGTACCGCTGTGGACGTGCCAGGGGCAGCGTCTTGTCAATGATTCCTTTGTTGTAGCGGTGGGTGGCTCGGAGCTGCTCGTGATGGTCATGTGTCACACTGGCCAGGATGCAGGAAAATACCCTGTCAGTGAAAAATCATTGTTTGGGTCAGGCTAAACCAGTCTTAGCAGCTTATGGAAATGGGCCTCCCCTGCTTTGCTTCCTCTTGCCCCGTGTGGGTCCGGGGCATCACCTGAGCATGGCCAGGTGTCGGGTGGCTCTGGCAAACCTGATGCTGTATCAGGTAACTGCTGCCAGTACCTCCAGTGCCAGGTGGGAGCAGGATCTCCCCATGACTCTGGGCTACCGACTGCACTTCATCCGGGACACCGGGATCCTGGTCTTGGAGGATGTGCACCAAAGTGACACGGAGTGAGTGAAAAGGCAGGAGCCCATAGCCCTGTAGTGTGTGCCAGGTAGATGCTGGCATGTCAGCAGCTGTGGATGAGATGGTAATCGCTGTGAGCTGGGGCAGATGCAGGCTATAAATAGGAGGCTGCACCTCTCTGAGCCAGCACCACACTGGTTTGAAGTTGTCACTGTGCCTGGTATGACCTCAGGAGCTCTGGAAAAGGCTCTCCTCCTGGAAGGTGGCTTTTTCCTCGAGTCCAAACCTGAGCATCAGAGAGCTGCAAAGCGAGGGATGGCTGTGGTGAAGGAGACTAATGTCCCACCTTGGCTGGTGGCACTTGATATGGGGGGGGGTGTCTCTGGATGTGAGGCTGGGGAGGGCTGCAATGCATCAGAAAGTGCCTTCTAAAATCCCTGGGGGCACACAGGAATTCGGGGGTTGGTAGCAATTCCTGTTGCTTTGCATATTGTGACCCTTGTTTGTGAGCAGCTGCTCTGGTTGTACTTCCTTGCTGGGATGGCTCGTGCTGCTCTTGGCTGCCTGGAGCAGCTTTCGTTTGGAGTAACCGTGGCTCTGGGGTGTGATCCAGCTGTGCTGCAGCTGCAGTGTGGGCCTATGCGTGAGSAGCCTGACCCTGCTGGCCTCTGGATTGCTCCCAATCAGCCTCTTGCTGCTCAGCCTCTCCGAGGGGATTCCGCACTTCAGCAAGCCTGAATGACATTTCCCTGTTTATTTTGTTTTCTACCTCACTTCTGGTTTTGAGCTTTTTAGGTGAACTGTTTTTATACTTGGGTGCTTTGTGAAACCTGCTGTAGCCTTTTTGGTCCAGGAGGAGGGTTTGGATGCAGTCGGGTCAGGAGGTGCCCTGCCAGGGCCAAATGCCCAGGGAACCAGGCTCTGCTGGGACTGCTCTGTGTGGATCCACCTCCCCCTTCCCTGGTGGCATATGGGAGCCTTCTTGGTCACTGCTCAGGCTAAGTTTAGCCACAGCCTGTGACCTTTATGGGTGGTGGATGTGCTGTGACACCTAACTGCCCTTTCTTAGCAGAAATAGGGATGTCCCATTTGGCTCATGTGTGGGGACTTATTTCCCCTCAGCCTGTCTGCATTTAATAACCTTGGTGTGTTGCTGCTCCTGCTCCAGGTAGCCTGGGGCTTCCTGGGATTTTGCAGTGCTGAGGTTGCACTCCTAGAGATGCTGTGGGAGCTCTGCCCATGTAGATGAGCCCTGGCTGCTGTCACAGACACTGCCTGCCCTTTCCAGCTTAGGTCAGGTTGTCAAGTCTTAAATTTGTCACTTACAAATGCATGCCGACTGGGGCTCTTAAAGGCCAGCTGCAATCTGAGCGTGTGTTTTGGGGTGGCCCACTGTGCTGGTGATCTTTGGGTGCTCTCACCTCACGTATCAGCTCACTTGAAGGTGGTGGGGGCACTGGTGCAGTGCCAGCCTTGCGAGCAGGGCTCAAGCTATGCAGTTGTACACCAGGAGCCGGGATGCAGCTTTCTGCTTTCAGCTGAGGCTACACTTTGTCCTTTGCAGATCTTTGATCCTCAACTGGGTGATCACCAACTTGGTTCGAGATGCCACCGGCCATCGGAGGCCCTGTAGGATACACTCCTCCTGAAGGAGGATGGGGATGGGCTGTGGTCATCGGAGCCTTTATCTCCATTGGATTTTCCTATGCCTTCCCCAAATCCATCACAGTATTCTTCAAAGAGATTGAGATCATCTTCAATGCGTCCAGCAGCAAAGTCTCCTGGATCTCCTCCATCATGCTGGCTGTTATGTATGCAGGAGGTAAGTGGGCTGGAGGCAGTGGTACATGTGCTTCTGCATCACAGCACAAGGTGCTGCTCCCCTGCTGGGGCTGGTGATTACCACCTGGCTGTAGTGACAACAACCAAAACTTTTCTAAAAGTTGCAATTCTCTCCTTATGCGAGAGCAAAACATCCCTTAATGAGTTTCTTAAAGGGGGTTGCTCAAAAAGTTCTATTTAATGCCCAGAATGCAAAAACTGGGTTAATCTGTCCTCCTCTGCAAAGCTGTAAGTAAAATCTTTCCGGGGAATTACGACTTGTGTAATTCTGCCCTTGTCCTTGTTACGGTGGGCTGTGGATGCTGTGACTGCTCCCAGCGCTGTCATGAAGGCTGGGCAGCTGCTGTGCCACATGTGGCAGCCCTGCTCCCAGGGGCACTTTCTTTCAGATAAGACATTGATTTTTATTTTTTTTTTCCCCTACTTCAGGGAACAGTGGTTTTATCTAGGGATCCATCCCCAGTTTCTAGTCAGCTCAGCTGTGCTTGGAGTGCACTGAAGCCTCGTGCTGCCTGTTCCTCCTCGCTGGTGCTGAGCAGTGCCATAGGCAGCTGTTTGGGGATGGCAATGTGCACTGGAAGTACAGAGACATGAGCAGAATAAGGCAAAACCACTTAAACTAAAACAGCTCCCCTTCCCTGTCTTTCAGAAACTGCCTTTTGAAGGCTTCTAATTCCTAAGCTGTGTGCTTTATGCATGTTTTTAATGGGTGAGGAGCAGGCAGACCATTCCTGGTCTCCAGACCCCGAGGTCTTGTATGTGCCTGCAAACACAGCGTTGTGCTGGGCTGAAAGAAATGCTCGCTGTGAGCCTGCTGTTGTGGCCACTTCAGAGGCAAATGGGAGCTTGTCCTGCCGCCAGTCCCCAGCTGGCGAGTTGCCCGCAGCCTTGTTGCATTTGTGCATCCAAAGGAGCTGACGTCAGCTCCCGGCTGAGCACGAGGCTTTTCCTTTGGGGGAACAGGCTCTGCTTTGTCCTCGCTCAGCTAGCGAAGCGACTAGCACATTTCCCCGCTCCAATGTTGTAACAAGCTTGTAAACCGTGTAACTGCCTTAATGAGACCTGATCTGGGCCATTCCTCCTCTCCTAATAGCTCAGAGTTGGTTCCTCTGGGTGCCCTGGGGGCAGCGCTGTCTGGAGCTGCCTGGCAGCAGGGGTAAGAACTCCCTCCTCCAGTCCTGGGATTGTGGTTGTCCCCATGTCCCCCTCCCTCCACGCTGATACTGTCTCTGCTGCTTCCACTGAACTGTTACCATTAAATTCCAGCAGCTGCTGGACTTGAACCACATGCCCGTATGCTGGTGGCAGGGGTGCTGAAAGTACCCCAGACCTGCCTGGGTGCATTTTTTTCACCCAGAAGGTGGTCAGGTACTGAACAGGCTCCCCAGGGAATGGTCACAGCCCCAAGGCTGCCAGAGCTCAAGAAGCATTTGGACAATACTCAGGCACATGGTGGGATTTTTGGGGTTGTCCTGTGCAGAGCCAGGAGTTGGACTTGATCCTTGAGGGTCACTTCCATCTCAGGATTTTCTACAATTCATTCCCCAGCTGCTGGAGCACAGGAACTGCTGCTGCCCCACTCATTCCTGCCTGAAAGCAGACCCTTTACAGAGTCTGAATTGCACTGGAGCAGTCCCAGTGTGCATCTTATTTTCCTTGTCTCCCAGGACACCTGCTTGTTTGGAGGCCAAAACAGTAGCTCATGCTCTGGCAAAATGTTTTGGGCTGATGGAATCTCACAGAGCTGGGGCACCTCAGGTCCTGGGCAGAGATGTGTATGATGGAGCAGCACGTTTCCCTACAGCTGCCTTGTGTAGTCACCATCAGGATGCATGGATGTCATGGTGTCCAATGCCCCTTTGTCAGCTCCGTGTTGGGATTAGGGAAGACTCAGATTCCATTACTTATATTTTTTTGACAGCTTGAACAATCAAGTTAGATCAGGTAATGTTTAGTCCAAAATGCTTCATGTGATTCTAGAAAATAGGAGTGGGTGTGAATTATTTCCTTTTAAAAAAAAAGAGGGGGGGGAGAATTGCCCCTGGGGCACCTGGCACTGCCCAGCTGGATGGCTTCCTGCTGATTGCCCTTCGGAGCCTGCTGCTCCCAGCTGGACTTCCCAGAGGAAAGGCCGTGGCTGCCTTTAGACACTGTCCGGGGCCATCATGTTTGCTGAGTTCAAGGTCCAGGTTTTGCAAAGTGCTGAGCACTCTGTGGGGAAGCCTGTGGGACTTGTGATGCGGCAGCTCCCGGGTGCTGCTGCTTCTTACAGGACCAGGGCCATGGCCCGTTCCTGGTGGCATTGAGTTGGAGCGTCTGGTACCACTCTGGATGCAGAGAGCAGGATGCCATGGGGCTGGGGGCAGCCTCTGCAGCTCCAAGGCTTCTGTAACCTTCTCCAGGCTTTGTTTGAACTGGGCAAAAAGGTCAAGTACCATCCGAGGACCCATGAATAACATGTTGACAACCTCCCTGTCTGTTAATGGCAAAGCGAGGTCTGTTAATATTCAATGGATGTTCATTCAGTGTATTTAAATACATTTTAGTGTCTGTAGAGCATGCTTGGCAGTATCTAATCACTGTTTGCTTTGGATTAAAGCTCCTGATAGTGAAGCACTTAAAAGGGCAATTGGGCCCTGTCTGCCTTAGGGGTAGCAGTGAAAACAGAAGCACCCCTTCTCCTGGGGCAGTGCTGCTCCTCCCCGAGCCCTTCACCTGCGCCCAGAGAAGATGTTTCCTCACAGCTTTGTCCAGTCTTAATAAGAAACCTCTGACTGGAGATGGGCAGTTGCTGTGCAGTTGCCCTGTTGCTGGGACCCCAGCCCATGGTGGGTGGGTGGCTGCAAGTAGGGCAGAGCCCAGAGCACAGCATGGGGCGGGTGGCTTCAACCTGTCCCAAAGCCCTGCCTCTGTGGGCAACTGGTGCCCACAAAGCTCCTATTTCAGCCCACAGAAGGCAACTTACTCAGAGAAGTCAAAGCTTCTGTGGTCTAACAATTCTCACTCTCTTATGGTTGGTTTAGATTAGATATTAGGAAAAAATTCTTCCCTGTGAGGGTGGGGAGGCCCTGGCACAGGATGCCCAGAGAAGCTCTGGCTGTCCCATCCCTAGAAGTGTTCAAGGCTGTGTTGGATGGGGCTTGGAGCAACCTGTTCTAGTGGAAGGTGTCCCTGCAAATGGCAGCTAGTTGGAACAAGCTGATCTTTAAGGCTTCTTCCAACCCAAACCATTCTGTGATTCTCTTATTTCCAGCTGCCTCTGAACCGCTTACCCCAGGACCCTCACTGGGTGAAGCGTAACTATGTGAAAGCTGGAATCCTCTGGCAGTAAAGCTGCAGTGTGCTTGTGTGTGTGTCCTGTCTCTCATACAAAGATAACTCGCCTCTGGATGCATCTCCTTTGTTTGCCCAGGTCCCATCAGCAGCATCCTGGTGAACAAATATGGCAGCCGGCCCATCATGATCGCAGGCGGCTGCCTCTCCGGCTGTGGGCTGATCGCAGCCTCCTTCTGCAACACGGTGGAGGAGCTCTACTTCTGTGTCGGGGTCATAGGGGGTAAGTGGTAGCTCTGCCCCAGTGGGACAGCAAGAGGAGCAACTTCAACCCAGTGATTATTATTTTTCTCTGAATTTGCATAAATTCTGGTTCTTGTCACTGCCTGGGTGCCTCCTCCTTAGCTGGCAGCAGGGGCTGACTCCTGCTCGTGCAGTTGGGAAGCGGGTGTTCAGGCATTGGAATGGACTGTCCCTGCCACTGGTGGAATCAGTGTTCAAAAAGCATGTGGATGTCACACTTGGGGACATGGGTTAGTTGTAGACCTGGCAGTGCTGGGGGAATGGTTGGGCTCCATGATCTTAGAGGGTTTTTCCAACCTAAATGATTCCATGATTCTAAGTTGGAAATGGAGCTGTGAACCCCCAGAACTGAACATCGGTTCAGAACTGGGACTCATCTTGTCCCACCAGTCCTTCTGCTGGTGGTGTCCAAGCCCTGAGCCCTTCATCTCTCTCCTGCAGGCCTTGGACTTGCCTTCAACTTGAACCCTGCCTTAACCATGATTGGCAAGTACTTCTTCAAGAAGCGTCCACTGGCCAATGGGCTGGCAATGGCCGGCAGCCCCGTCTTCCTCTCCACCCTGGCACCTGTCAACCAGCTCTTTTTTGGCATATTTGGCTGGCGTGGCAGCTTCCTCATCCTTGGCGGCCTCCTGCTGAACTGCTGTGTGGCTGGATCCCTGATGCGGCCCATAGGTCCCAAGCCAGATCAGATGAAGAAAGAGGCCAATAAGGAGGTGCAGCAGGAGGCTGGTAAGGCAGGGAAAAAGGATGATGGTGACACCAGCACGGACCTCATCGATGGGAAGGCCAAGAAAGAAAAGAGCTCGTTCTTCCAAACAATCAACAAATTCTTGGACCTGTCTCTATTCACACACAGGGGCTTCCTGCTCTATCTGTCAGGCAACGTGATCATGTTCTTCGGATTGTTCGCTCCCTTGGTCTTCCTCAGCAATTATGCAAAGAGCAAGAAGATTGCTAATGAGTCTGCAGCCTTCCTACTCTCCATCCTGGCCTTTGTGGACATGGTAGCCAGACCTTCCATGGGACTGGTGGCAAACACCAAGTGGATCAGACCCCGCATCCAGTATTTCTTTGCCATCTCTGTGATTTACAATGGAGTTTGCCACCTCTTGGCCCCCATGTCCACCACCTATGCTGGCTTCTGCATTTATGCTGGCTTCTTTGGCTTTGCCTTTGGCTGGCTGAGCTCAATCCTGTTTGAGACCCTGATGGACCTGGTGGGAGCTCAGCGGTTCTCCAGCGCTGTTGGCCTGGTGACCATCGTGGAGTGCTGCCCTGTGCTTCTGGGACCCCCTATGCTAGGTAGGGTGTGCTGTGCCTGGAGAACTCACTTGAGGACATAGTTTAATGGTAAACACAGTAGTGATGCTGGGTTGATGGTTGGATTTGATGATCTTAATGGTCTTTTCCCAACCGTAATGATTCTATGATTCTTTGACTCTAGCTGTCTTGCCTGGCCTTGCTGAGCAGTGGTGGGTTCCCTTGAGCCATGGGCAGCCCTTTGCACTGAGGCAGCAGTCAGGAGACCACCCCAGCATCTGAGGAATGGCTGAGGAAGTGGGGTCTGAATCTCTGGCATGGGGTGGGGGAGCAGGGGATAAAGGAATGTGGGACAGGTCCTTGCCTGAAGATGAGGGTGATGGGCTTGGGCTGCTCTTGGGAATATCTCCATGACCTGGAGCCACTCTGGGGGTCTCGCTAAGCTGTACGCTCTTGTCTCTTAGGGAAGCTCAATGACATGTATGGTGACTACAAGTACACATACTGGGCCTGCGGGGTTGTCCTCATCATCTCCGGGATCTATCTCTTCATCGGGATGGGCATCAACTATCGCCTGGTGGCAAAGGAGCAGAAGGCGGAGGAGAAGGCAAAGAATGAAGGGAAAGAGGAGGAGACCAACCTTGACGAGGCTGAGAAGCAGAAAGAGGCAAACAATGATGTGGCCCCCTCTCCTCAGAAGAGTGTGGAGGATGGTGTCAAAGAGGAGGAGAGCCACATGTGAGGGACCGGTCTCAATCCCGGAATGTTGGGGAAGCGCTGCTGCCCTGGTGCGGCAGCTGGGGCAGAGCTCTGCTGGCGCTGGGTGGCTGTGAGAAGTGTTTAAACCAGGTGTTCATTTTTAAATAGGCTCTGAATTGTCTTTCCATCTGTGTTCAACAAAGGTAACAGGACTACACATGCAGTATCCTCATGTGTCCAGGGGCAGGGGGGCTTTTATAGTCTGGCTTTTTAACAGTAACATGAATGTACTAATATGTGCCTTACAGTTTCCATATCTCGCTGAATCTGGATGAGCCTTAACTCTAAACCGTGCTTTAGGTCTGTATTCTGCTAGGGGGTGGGGGGGAGGGTACACTTGTGTTGTGGGGAGTTTTGTTGTTAAAAAGCCATAAAAAGCAGGATACTCGATTTGTTGAAGCACGATGGGCCTCAGGGCCAGCCCTGGATGAATACTGCTTCACACGCTTCTTACTGCAGGCCCTCTGCAGGGGGGAGATCCAGTCACGGGGCAAGGTGCTCCTTGACCCCCGTGCCCGGTGCCTCCTGGCTCTGTAGATGGTCTTTAGGTATGTTTTGAAAACACTTTAGCTACTGTAGTTCTTTAAAATCCCTGTTTTTGTAGCTGTTCTCTCATGGGATATTCAGGTTGAAGAAGGACGGCTGCGGTTCTTGTTGGGCAGCATCACCCACTCTGGGGCCGTGGCAGCCCTGCTGTGCCTGAGCCATCCTCGGGGGAGGGTTGGGGTACCCCCTGCCTCTCCACTCTGCCTCAGTGGTGCCTCTTCTCAGTGCTGGGTGATGTGAAACGGGCTCAGGTTGAGGTGCTGGTATTCATGCTGCCGTGGGGCTGTGCTGCCCTATACCCCCTGTGGGGTGAGTTTCCACCAGAGCATCCCACCCAGCCAAGTGTTTTGGGTGCCTGACCCTGGCCAGAGTGGTGGGGCAGGTGGAGATGGTACATCCCTGAGACTTTTTCTGCTTTTGCTCTTTTATCTGTTAGAGAAACCTCTTTTACTTGCTTCTGTTCAACTGAGATCTTAAGGCAATGGATGCTGAACCTCTCACATCTAGGACACGTAAGGGGGAGGAAAGAATTTGTACGTATTTATTTTTTATTTTTTAGTGTTGGAAAATATCTCAACGTACGTGGAGCAGGTTAATGGCTCTCAAGTTCTAGTAAATGTTGATCAGAATTCATGTTAAGAGGCTGAGTTTTTTCAAATAAACTTGTTTTTTTTACAATTTACCCATCAAATGTTGGACTTCTCTCTCAGAAGTGAGATTCTATGTGCCAGATGACATAGATTTAGGGTCAATTTTGGGGAGAGGGTGAGTGGGACTGTGGCAGGACCTGGGTCTCCACTTGCTGCTCCAGCGCCCTGTGGAAGCTGGACACATCCTGAGAGGGTGAGATGCCCCTTTTCAGCTGCAGGAGGAGGCTTTGGTTGGTGGTTGGTGTGGCTACAGCATAATGTCCTCCTCATGCACTCTGGTTTTAGAAACCTGTAAAAAAGCCTTGAGAACTCCCTTGATTGCAAGGGGAGAGACATGAACTTAAAAGTCTGATGGGCAGATGCTCTTGCTGTCTCTCTGTCCATGCTGCCTCCCTTCAAGCTGAGCGGGACCACATTTGTGTGGGGCTGAAACTAAATGAGGGGTTAAATGAAAGTGGTCCTGAGGGAGTCATTCTGGGGTCCCTGGATGTGTGGCAGGGTTAGGCCCTGCATTGCAGTTGCACTCCTTGCTCTCCCTTTTCTGCCTTTTTTTGGTCTAAGTATCTCAGAAAGCAGCCTGGATCGTTGGGGTTTTGTTAATACTGTAAGAGTCTAAAGTCAAGTTAGTATTTTGTACAAGAGGATGTTGTACAGTACTGAGCTGTGATATTGTAAAGCCAGGTAGTTGTATTTTCATAGCTGGGGCATCTCATGGACTGCAGGGATGGGCTCACATCACAATAACCCACCCCAGGAAGCTGCCCCTGTTATCCAGGTTTTTGTAGGTACAAACACACATCTGTGTGTGGGGTGGTCTCTCATGGGATTCAGTCAGTGCTTCAGGAGGACCTCGGCTCCTTTGCCAGACCAAGCATTGGTGATGCCTGTTGAGAGAAGCATCTGTCCTCTGCAATGAAGGATGTGCTCAGCCCTTCTCTGCTGGTGCCCACCTCTTGTTGGCCTTGGGGGTCCTGTCTGGGCTGTGGCACCACTGCAGCTGACATGGGTGTTCCCGTAGCCAGTGCTGCTGGGAAAGGCTCACACAACCAGGGCAGGGAGCCAACTCTGCTTCTAAGGAAAAAAGTGTTTAAATAATTTCCCGCTGCTGGGATGTGGCTGGCTGGGAACACTTCAGTAGTAAATCCTGGTTGTGTTCTAAGGGTGAGCTCCATGCCCCATCTGGAGCTGGGTGTCAGCCCTGTCCTGGCTCTGGGATCTCCTGTGGGACTGTTCCTAGGCTCCAATGCTGAGGAAATGCAAGTGAGGGACGAAGGTGTGTGTTGGATTAGGAGGAGAAACTTACTCTTGCCTGTATTAGGCTACAAACTATTAATTGCCCTGATTAGGGTAGAGCACAGTCCTTGCTGTGTCTGGCAGGCCTGGGACCCCCATGGGGCATGGACTCTGCCCACTGGGCAGGGGCTGTCTCTGTGCCTGCTCCTCCCAGCTCAGCTCACAGGAGCAGCAGGGTTATATTTAGCCACGTTATTTCTGCAAGCAAAGTTATCTGCAGTGCTGGCAAGTACAAGAGCTGGACTCCCAGAGCCTCTTTCACTGTTACGTACCCATGAAACAGGAGCTAAAATTAGGCACAGGGCTCAGAAAAAGCAGATGGGAGCCCTGGCTTTACCCATGGTGATGGGTGAGTGGGCACTGGATACTCAAACCAGCCCTTGTGTCCCAGGGATGCCCTGCAGGCTGAACCCATGGGACTGCCTAACTGGAGGAGATGGAGATCTGGGATGATCCCGTTGCAAAGGACGACAGTCCATCCATGGGCACATGTGTGCTTCCCTGCTCCCCAGGACAGGAGCTGTAAGCAGTGGGAGTATTGCTGGACAGATTCCCCCCATTCTTCCACAGGTTTCCTCTACGCACCCGGCCACGTCGCCTTCCTTCCTCCAAGGGTAGCAAAATAAAATTCTCTTCATAGCGGGCAGAATTGAGGAAATACTTGGGAGCTAATTCCTCTGCAGTTTGTTTTCCCAAACATCTGAGGTTGCCAGCCAGAAATGCTCAGCAGCAGCCCGGGGGGGTTTGGGGGCTCCCAGAGGAGTAGGCGGGCGCTCCAGCTGCCGGCTGGGAAGTGCTGCCAGCTGCTGACTGCAGGCGGCAGACAGGCCTGTTGATGGTGGGAGCTGGGATGAGGCAGGCAGCCCACAACTGTCCTTTCTTCCCTCTGGGGGAAGTTCACCGTGTGAGCCCTCTGGATACAGTGGTTACGGGCTGGGAAGCTGCTGCTGCCTCTGCTGTGGTGTCTATTGCCTCCCTGGGGGTGCCCAAGTGCACCTCAACCTCAATGAGTGCCTTGAGCCCATTTTCCCGGGTCTGGGGGGCAGGAAGGGCCTGCTATGGTGCCTGTGGTACTGTGAGAGGCCAGGCACCCCCACAGCCCTTCACGCGTAGATGCTCCCAGCCTCCCGAAACAGCCTAATCCTCCCCACAATGCGGCACAATCCCCTTCCCGTGGAGAGGGGAGCTCGGCCACAGAGCTTATTCATGTGACAAGCATGAGGAGGTGATCTGGGTCCCTGCCTGCTCCTGCTCCGCCCAGGGACTTTATTCAGTTCTTTTGGGAGATTTGGGTTATGCTGAGTGTGCAGCTCCGTCCAAGCACTCTGGGCTGCTGCTCTGCAAACAAATGCTGCTGTTCCCAGCTGCTGCCAAGGCACTGGTGGGGCCATGCCGGGAAGGGCGGGCAGCTGCTGGGAAAGGCCTGTCTGTCCCGTGGCCAGCACTGTCTCTGGCTGTGACTGTCTGCCCTGGCTGGGGCAGGGAGAATCATAGAATCATGGAATGTTTTGGGTTGGAAGGGACCTTAAAGCTTACCTCGTTCCACCCCCTGCCATGGGCAAGGACACCTTCCACTCGACCAGGTTGCTCCAACCCCTGTCAATCTGGCCTTGAACACTCCCAAGAAATGGCAGTGCCACCCACATTGCTGCTGCTAGCTGCCACCTTCCCGCTGCAGGTAGGTATATGGGGATGACCACAGATCCACAGTGCCCATCCTGACTCCCACATAGGCTTTGAGATGAGCCATGGCTGCCGAGACACTTCCTCCAGCATCACTCAAACCACGCTGCTTGCAACGGAGGAGCAGGAGAAACCTGCAGGAGGAGCTTCTGGCCCTCGGGGAAGCCTTCCTCTTTCTCTTGCCTTGGGCTGCCTGTGGGACAGGGGTGTGTCTGGGCTTGTGCCCTAGCACAGTGCAAGCACCATTGTGCAGTGAGCAGCCTGATTCAGCCCTGATGATGGAGAGCCCTGCCCGTGGCATGGCATGGGGATGAATGTACAGGAGTGGGCAGATGGACACGGTCACAGCTCAGCCTTTGCAGCCTGGACTGGGCTTTGTGGGGAAAAACAACAGCCCCTTAATGTAGGAGCAAAGCAGAATTACAGGAGTCAGAGAATCAATGGCTGCAGGATGATCATCAATTATTTTCAGTGCACATTATATTCTGTTAATGAGAGCCCTTTGCTGTGTTAGGGCAGAGGGGGTGACCAATGTCATGCAGCCATTCCAGAGGAGGTGAGGGATGCCCCAATGCCACGTGATGATGGGGTGCGGCACACGCCCGGGGTGGTTCCACAGGGCATGGGCTGTGTTCACTGCAAACACCACCAAGGACAAACTCTGCTGCACTTTGCCCGGGATTTTCCCCTGGGTGGACCCAGGACCTTTGCTCTGCTTCATGAAGAGATGGTGGCATCCCTGTGTTGCTCAGGTGCAGCTTTAGGGAACAGCCCTGTGGTCTGGGGTGTGTGGTGATGTCTGGGCAAGGCTGGGATGTTGCTGCCATTTCCCTGTGGGGTGCTCAAGGTGGTCCGAGCCAATGAGTTAAAGGAGCAGTTTGTGGGAAAAGCTGTTTGGAAGCACACAGCGGGCAGGCTGGTCCTGTCTGTGCTGTGAGCTGGGCTGTGCACAGTAGGAAGAGGCTGCATTGGCCCCGTGACGGGTCCAGGCACATCCTGAGCACCCCTGGTTTTCTACAGTGCTGGCAGATGGAAAGTGCCTGCAGCCGCTGGGGACAAGTGCCTCAGCCAAATGCCCATCTATGCCCACCCCTCTGCCCACCCTGCACTCTGGGGAACGGAGATGCTCATGGCAGGAGATGCTCATTGGGGCAGGCACTGATTTCTTCTCTCTAGTGACCAGCAATAGGACCTGAGGGAAGAGCTGGAGCTGTGTCAGGGGAGGTTTAGGATGGATATCAGGAAAAGGTTCTCTCCCCAAAGGATGGGCAGAACGGCAGCAGGCTCTCGAGGGCAGTGCTCAAGGCCCCAAGGCTGCCAGARCTCAAGGAGTGTTTGGACAATGCTCTCAGGTACAGGGTGGGATTGTTGGGGTTGTCCTCTGCAGGGCCAGGAGTTGGACTTGATGATCCTTGTGGGTCCCTTCCCGCCTGGAATATTCCGTGTTTCTATGATTTACCCCCTGTAAGTCAGTAGAGCCTCCTGGGGCCAGAGAGCATCATCTGCTCGTCCTTCCTGGGCTGTCAGCATCTCAACAGCAGCTTTTAGTGCTGCACTGTGATGTTTTGCTGTGGCTTGATATGAAGTTAATTATTGCTATTAATCATCAGAAGGGGCTGTGCTGGTGGCTTGTAGAGCCACACCAGGATTTACAGCCAGAGCAGCCAGTCACTGGTAAAATTAGGGCTGGGGCAGGGCATCGGTGGCCTACACTGGGGGAAGAGTTTACAGGCACGAGCAGGGTGCAGGCAGGAGGCTGCACAGTCATTCCAGAGTCAGATTGAGCTCCATGAGCACCCTCTCGTGGCAACCACCCCACCCATGGCCCCTCTGCCCCAGCAGCACCCCTGCTCTGAGTTCCCACTGTGCCCCAGAACCCGTGGCGGAGGGGGCTGGACGCGGCATCCTGGCAGCTCCCACAGCTCAGACGCTCCTGCTGGGACTGGTTCCCACAGTGGGAGGATGAGGTGGGAGCACAGTGACACGGGGTGTGGGGAGACTCATGAATTTAGGAATGCAGTGGGGGCCAGGACAGGATCTTCCAGGGCCTTTGGGCAGGGATGTGCTGAGTTATCCCAGACTCCTGCACCTTTGACTCTGGGCATGAGAGCTGGGAGTAATTGCACTGGGAAAAGACTAAAACAGAACAAATCAAACCAGTATGATCCTGGCCATGATTAACAAAATATTAATTAATTACATACCCAGAGAAAGAAAGAAAGATTGCTAATTACCTTTTATGGAAAATTAGGGGGGAAAAGACAGAAAATGAAACATGTTTAAAATTTAATTAGAGGGTGCATGTTGTGCATAAGAATGAGCCTGGTTTTGTCAATTTAATTGTTTGCAATTACAGATCAGTGTCTCATTTCCATCTCCTCCCTGTCAGACTGCAAGCTATATCCCTCCCCCAGTGGTGCTGACCTCCCTGCATCCCCCATCCAGCCATGCTGGCCTTCTGCCTCTCCACCACCCTGTCCCTAGCCACTGGCATGGGGTGTCCAAGCCCGGGGAAGCCGAGCAGTGTCACAAGGGCTGCTCAGCCAAGAGCCAGAACTGCTCCCACATGCAGATGCAGTTCCCGAGCCCCCCATTGACCTCTGCATCGCTCCCTTTCCTTTGATGTCCATGTCAGGAGCACCCATGACCCACAGACAAGGCCATGGTGAAGCTCACAAGGCTTTGAACTGCACTAAACAGTGTCAAAATGAAATCAATCCTGCAGTCAAATGACTCAGTAATGAAGAGTCGAGTCCCCCACTGTGGTGTGACACATCTCTGATATCTTCGTTGCCTTTATCTGCATGGGGGGAGCAGATTACTCAGTGGCTTTTCATCCAAGACTGCAGCAAATGGGCTGATGATTATCCCCTTCCCAGAGACATCCCAGAGGTTAATCCCTTGATCCACCCCAGTGCACCAGGGCAGAGGGGAAGCTGCCAGTGGAGAGTTTGGTTCTGTGCTGTCAGCAGGTGCTGTCGAGCATCGCCAGTATCCGCTGCTCTGCCTGGCTGTGTGTGCTGCCTGTGGCACGGGTGGCAGCGGCAGCCCGAGGGGCACCCAGTGGGCTTTGGAACAATTTTCCAGTGGGAGTGGGGCCTGGGAAGAGTCAGAAGCAACGCTGAGCTGCCTAAGATATCAGTGGGTTCCCTTGTGGGGCTGTACAGGACATTGCAGCTGGTGACGGCTTCAGGTTGGGGCAGAGAGCAGAGCAGCGAGGGACTAATGCATTAGTGACATTTTAAAACACTTGCTCTCACCCAGAACGATTCCTGCTCCTACATCAGGGCAGCCCCAAGCTTAGGAAAAGGCTGAGAAGCCAGTCAGTACACCATGTCCTGGCACAAATCCTGGCTGGCACTGGACCACTCCTATCCTTCTGCAAAGTTTAAGGGGAGAAGGGAGGAAAAGCCACATCTGGCTGCAGTCCCAGCATCCCAGCAAAGGCTCTCAGGCAGCCTCAGCTCTGCATCCACCCACGATGTGCAGACACATTTACAGGTATCATTCCCCTCTGTGTGTGTCATCACCAAATGTGCAGCTCCCTGGCCCTGAACAGCCTGTGCCAGCCAGATCTCATACAGTAGCTGAGGAAACAGCTGAGCATGTCTATAAAATAGTTGAGGAGCTCTCTTTCAAGTTTCTTCCTGCACAAAGGGAAGAAACAGTAGGATGGGGTGATTTATTCCCAGTCCATGTGGGTAGCAGTGGTGTCTCTCCAGGAAACATCGGCACTGACCAATGTATGGGGCAGCCACAGCTGCTCAGTTTCACCATCAGGATGAGGTTCAGATCAGTGGATGCATTTGTCAGGCCTTAGCCTTGGAATTTTTGCCTTGGTAGGGTCAGTGCTGCCTGTGAACCCTTCTCAGAGTGGGGTCTGTGCTGTCCCATGCTGGGCACCACATGACCCTGTCCAGGCAGGTGTCAGATACTGGGGCAGCTGTGTCACATCTTGTGTCAAAATGGGTAAGGTCTCCCATTGGTTGCAGCTGTAAGTATGTAATGAGTAACATACAAGTCAGAGCAAAGCTAATTACAAGGGACACTTGTGCTAAAAACTGCTTTGGAGCCCATATGGGGATCTAATAGCTGCCAAATATAAGGCAAAGCAAGCCATTCTCTGGAAATGTCTGGTTCTTGCTCAGCCAAACACTAAGAAATCATTATGTTTAATTATAGAATATCACCCTGGAATACCAGTTTACTAATAATTTATAATTATTTCTGAATGCACATTATAATCTCCTGGACAGGGCACTGACAGTCACCACAGGCATCTGCCAGGCACTGTTTTTCCCAGGAGTTAAGGCTGCCTTGGTTTGTAATCCAGCATGATCAGAGGTTCCTGCTCTGCCAGGACACCACTCAGGCAGTAATGGCTTTGGCTCTTTGCAATATATTGTGGTGCTGGCTGTGCACCCACAGCTTCCCAAAGGGTATGGTGGGGTGTCCCACATCCCCAGGGCCAGGGCAAGAGTGGGACAGGGTAAGTGGAACGGGGCAGTTCTGTCCCCTCTGGATACGTGTGCCAGGGGCTGTGGAGCTGTTGGTTGTTGGGAAGTGTGTGTGTGCATGGGAGAACAGCAGCAGTTCTGTTGCATCCACATGCATCCCAGCCACCATCCTGTGTCTGCTCCTGCCACTGCCGTGGGCATGTGGGGCCGGCATGGAGCCCGTCGTGGCCATCGTCCCTCCTCAACAGTCCACGTGCTGCCCACATTGCTGTCTCCATGTAGACTCAAGCTTTTTGTCACCAGAGCATCTCCTGCCCATCACTGCAGACCCCAGGACCCTGATGAGGGCTAATCATCGAGGGGGTCTCTGAGCTGTTTGCCCCAGCAGGGAGGACTCTGGGCTGGCAGACAGGGGAGCATCTCCACGGTGCTGGGGGTCAGRGAGGAAACAGGGACGCACAATTCCCTGAAATAGCTACTTGCTGCCATGGCCGCATTGATGGCAAAGTGAGCATCCATGAATCAGGGTGGGGGATCCCTACATGGGGGGCAGGACAGATCCTTTGCTGTGTTGGGTGCTGAAGGAGGGGAGCAGGCGGGGACGAGTGAGGATCACTTCTCTTCTGGCAGGGCCAGGGCCAGGGCCAGGGTCAAGGTCAAGATCAAGGTGAAACCTCTCCGTTCTCCCCTGCCGCTCCCCGGCCGTTCGCGGCTGGGCCGCCAGAGGGCGCCGTGCGGCCTTGAACAATTTCAGAGATGGTGTATCCGCCGCTTCCACGGACAACCTGGGCCGGTGTCCCACCAATTTCCCCCCAAGATCCCACCTAACGGCAGTGGGAAGCCATTCCCCCTTGTCCTGTCACTCCAGGCCCTTGTCCAAAGTCCTTCTCCAGCTCTCTTTGAGCCCGTTTAGGCACTGGAAGGGGCTCTCCCTGGAGCCTTCTGCAGGCTGGGAAGAAAGGGCATTTTCTACGGCTAAAGTAAAACACTTGCTGCTGACACACCGTGGTCACGCTGGTACTCTGGCTAGTTTGTTGTTAGAAGTAACGTACTTAGTCTAGAGAAGAGGAGGTTCAGGGGGCACCTCAACACTCTCCACGGGGGGTTGTAGTGACATGGGGGCCAGTCTCTTCTACTGTGCCTGCAGTGAGACGAACAGAGGTAATGGCCCTAAACTGAGACAGGGGAGATTCAGATTAGACATTAGAATCTTTTTTTCACTGATAGAGTGGGCAGGCATTGAAATAGATTTCCCAGGGAGGGGGTGGAGTCACCATCCTTGGAGGTGTTTAAGAGGTGTCTGGATCTGGCACTGGGTGATGCGTTTTAGTGATTTAGGGGTTACAGTGGCAGTGCTGGGTCGACAGTTGGACTTGGTGATTCTATGATTCTATTCTACAACAGCTTTCTTTAGCCTTGAACTTAAAAAAAACCCCAAACTAACCAAAACAACAAAAAGTGGGAAAAATAAGTAACAGCACTCTGAGTATGCCTCTGTGCATGTAGAACAAGCAGGATAAATGCACAGCAGGATTGAATAAAGAAGTGCTGGTCTCAGTGACTTCAGAGAGACAAGAAAGAAGGAATGAAAGCAAAGTGTGTGAGGGGAATCAAACTTCACACAGATGGAACACTGAGCATCTCACTGAAATGACCTTCACCTGTGGAGCCTAGAGGAAACCCACAGGACTCAGCATTGCCGTCCCTCAGCTGTTCCTGGGGAGCCCAGAGCAGGCGACTGGCCCTGATACTGGTGGAAATTAAAACTTCCTCAAGGCAGGAAGTCCGTCCGCTGCCACACAAGGACCTGAGCACACAGCTGGCACCACTTGACACACAGCGTTACTCAATTTACAGAATTTATGACCTCCAGCACTTCCCATGTTTTCTCTACCCTCTGCTATTAATCCATAATCCATTATTATAACCCTTAGGAAATGATTTATGGATTTTATCTTCAGTTTTCATCTTGGAAATGGTACCTGTCAGCATCACAGCTGGCTCCAGAGCCTCTGGGCTGGGAGGTTCGATAGAGATGGTGGGGAAGGGACAGAGGGGATAACAGGGCCACCTGCCTGGCAATGAAGGTGTCCTGTGCCCCAGTGCCCCTGCACAGCACCAAGCCACAGATCTCTTGTTCCTGCCTACACCAGAATGCTGTGGAATGGTCTGTATTGGAGAACAGTGGGCAGGAGCTGGAAGCAAAGACCAGTAGCCCAAATTCCAGTGGCCACCGGGTTACTGATCTGTATAAAATCATTTTTCTGTCACTGCAGCCACTGCTGGCAGCATGAGCACAGCTGTGCCATCGGCTGCTGAGTGGGTTACCTCCAAAATTAATGCACAATCGGCCGGGGCAGGGATTATTATAGGAAAATTATGCAACTAAGTAGGTTGTTAACAAGTTGATTTAAAATTCATAAATGAGGGGGGAAAACATAATAGGGCAGAGAACGGCAGGCTCAAATTAATTTAAACAGTTTGATGAGGAATCAGCGATGTAGGGAATGAGATAAGGGAGGAAGATTAAAGGGAGTTCCTATTTAAAATCAATTTGAAAAGGTGCCAGAACCCGCTCCATTGAGACTTGGTCATTGTGAGCCCTCATCACTCCTTTCATTAGTTCCAAACTCCTCGGCTGTAATTAGAAGATCCCAGACAGGGGGGAAGGGGGGAAGGGGCTGCCCGCCTACCAGGGGCTGCAGAATGGCTTTTCTGCCCCAAATAGATTTGCTCAGGACCACAACAGCCTGGATCTTGTGCCAGGGGAAGTCGGAAGGCACAGTTGTGTGTGAAGAGGACCCAACTGGTACGTATGAGGATGAGAAGCTCATGGGGAAGGAGAGAGGAGGATGGAGATGACAGAGCAGCAACAGCTCCAGATGATGGGTTTGTGCTGTGGGGGCACAGCAGCCTCAGGAAACCGAGGAGGAAAGGAAAGATGGCTGCAGTGCTTCTGCCAACGACTTCTCCACCATCATCACACGTGTTCTCATGATGGGTTTGCATAAATGAGGCTTGGAAGAGCAGGCTGAACATATCCAGTGACTCCTGTCCTGGCTCAGGACACAAGCAAAGCAGGTGGAGAACGCTGCCAGCTCATGTCTTATGCCTAGTCCTTACTGAGAATGAACATTTGCATTTTTAAAAATAATTTGCTAAATCATCATAGAATCCCAGAACAGTTTGGGTTGGAAAGGACCTTAAACCCCATCTTGTTCCACGCCCTGCCACGGGCAGAGACACCTTTCACTATCCCAGGTTGCTCCAAGCCCCATCCAACCTGGCCTTGGACACTACCGGGGATGGGGCAGCCACAGCTTCTCTGGGCAACGTGTGCCAGGGCCTCCCCACCCTCACAAGGAAGAATTTCTGCCATATATTTAATGTAAATCTGTCTTTATCTAGTTTAAAATTATTCCCCCTTGTCCTATCTGCCTGCGTAAAAAGTCACTCTCTCTCTTACTTATAAGCCCCCCTTCAGGGGTGGGAAGGGGCTCCAAGTTCTCCCTGGAGCCTTTTCTTCTTCAGGTTGAACAGCCTCAGCTCTCTCAGCCTGTTACACTACTTTCATGTTAAGCTTTGTCACATCTCTCTGGAGAGGCAGCTCCGTGGCACTGCTGCAGGGATGATGCTTGTGACCACAGCCTGGCTTGCTGACTTCATCTCAAATAAAGTCCTGCTCCCAAACTGCTTCCAAAAGAGACAAACATAAAACTCAATCACAAATATTCCAGCTTTGTTTTTACTCTTGGTGACTTGTCAGTTTGGCAAACACTGTGCTCATAACCGTTAATCACCCAGGCTCCGTTTGTGCCAGCCGGCTCCTCACCTCCCCAGCTGGCAGGTCAGAAATACTTTCGCTGTGTGTTTAACTTCCCAAATGATTTATCAAACACAACCCCCAATTAAATTGCCCTTCTGTATCCATTAGCCACCATATTGATGTTCTTGCTGCCTTCACAGACGGGTTTCAGACTTGGTTAAATCGTAAATATTATTGCACCTCTCCCTAAAATCGTGCCAATGAGCCTGCACTGAGCATCGCCTAGGTTTGCCCCACTCTGCCTGTCCCCAGCTCTATAGGACATTCCATTTGAGTCCTTGGGCTCAAACCTCAGCTGCTGGTGACAAACAGGCAAGAGGAGGTGCGGAAATACCAGATATCTCACCAAATACAAGGCTCCTCACTGCAGGGAACCAGCAGAGAGGGAGGTGGAGGCTTCTGGTTGCTTCCAGCTCCGCTGACAAGGGCCACACTGGGATGTGCCTACAAATGGGCTTGGGGGTCGTGGCTGTCCAGTGCCAGCACACGATGAGCTGGGATCTCAAAACATTCCCAAGCTTCAGAAATGCTGCAGAGCATTTAAATAGCTGGCTGGTTTATCTCAGTGCAGGGTTAAACGGCACACAAAAGGGAATTCAGTGACTTGCCCCAGGCTACACAACACATTGATGGGAGGCTGAAGATTAGAAGCCAGGTGTCCTCAGTCCCTCTGCTCTGCCCTTCCCACCAGATAAGGCACCTTTTCTAGTCTTCTTTGCATCCACAAATCTCAGTTTAATTAGCTTTATCTCTCTTCCTGTGGCCTCAGAGACTGATCTCTCTCTCCATACCCCTGAGCTGTGTGTGCTCTTTGCAAAGACCACCCTCTTCAGCCCCAGGAGAGGCAATAAATGAATCTACCCTTTGGACTAAGGAATATTCTTCTTAATTCATTGATACACTAAAGCGTTTTGTCTAAATTCCTCACAGATGCATCCGAGTTGGCCAAGTTTCCGTCTGTAACCCTGTGCTACTTCATGGTTACTTGGAAATAACACATTAAGGAAAATACCCATATTGTGTCAAACTATCTGGGAGCACTGAGTCAACAGCAAAGATAATTAGATACTAACAGAGTTATTCCATATTGTCGTCTGAATTGTATTAAACAAATGCTCTGCATCAAATCAAAGTGAAAAAAATGCTGCTTAGGTTTTTTTGTATCCACAAAGCCAAACAGCCTTTATTTGCTGCTGTCCTCACAGCCCAGCCTCTGGAGCCTGGAATGCTGGATGGCCACTGGATGAGAGACGTCCTGAACCCCTCTTTCCGTTACCCACAGTCCTGGTCATACCATGGGAGCACGTGGGTGTCCATGGGTCTGTGCTGACCCCACCGGAGACACGGTCTGACACTGGGGGGCACCAGCCTGCAGCCAGGAGATCTGTCAGAGCTCACACAGGAGGGGCCATGGCATAGAAATTAATCAATTTATTTATTTACCTAATTAAATTGGAGTGGTGCCATCAGAGAGTCAGCAGAAAGAGGAATGAAAGTCATAAATAAAAGAGGAAGGTGTAAACTTTGTCAGTGCTCCCATGGGTGGGCTGGGAGGGTGTTGGGGGCTGCAGGGTAGTGTGGGGTCCCAGGGCAGGAAAAGACCCTCTGCCTGGAGCATGGGGGTTTCCATGGGGCCATCAGGAAGGCTCCTAATCTTCAGGAGTCCCATCCAGAGCCTTCCTGGGGCCAGCATGTGTCTCTGCCTCTGCACAGCTTGCCCGGCTGCCCACCTTCTCRGGGGATGATTAACATGGGGCAGTAGAAACTCCTCTAGCAGCAGCTTTCCCTCAGCCCTCTCATTCCTTAAAGCCTGCTGAGGAGAATGAAAAATTACCCATGCACATCCCTATTATTTCCACATTAATATTTTCTAATTTAAAATGCCACAGCACATTAATCTAATAACTTCTTCCCTGCCTTGGCCCTCCAGCAGGTTTGGCACATGCTGGGTAATTGCCGTGTCTCCTTCGCCCCATGGAGCACTCCCAGACACCTCATCCTCCGTGGGCACGGGGAAAGGGCTGGGAGGCTTTGTAGGTACCACTTGAGCCTTTCTTACCTCCCTTCTTGTGCCCTATCCGGCAAGCAGAGGTGAGGTGGAGTGCCTCCAGTCCCCGTGGCTGCCAGACCTCTGGTTTGTGCTACATTTCCTCTCTGGATCTGGGCTGCAGCTTTGCAGGGACAGGGAGTGCAGGAGTGTTTGTCAGCAGGCAAACACACACACCTGCAGCTCAGGAAGGAGGGAAAGGTCAGGAACCTGCTCCTATGGACACGGCATGACAGGATGGGATTTGGCAGTGCATGTGGTGATGGGCTGTGATGGGAGCAGCAGGAATTGCAGACTTCAGAGAATATTTGTGGGCCTAAGTGACACTTAGCAGTGGTTTCTGCTCTGGTCTAAGGAGGGGGGATCCACCACAGTGCTGGGGAGCAGGGTGGGCAGCCCATACTATGCCCCAGTGGGAGGCAAGTGTCCACCTCACAGGGACAGTGTCCACTGTCACGATTCCCAGTCACAGCTTTGAGCTCTAGGCGCCAGGAAGGTGAGAGGGTCGACGCGCAGGCAAGGAGAACCACACAGACGCTGACAGCTCAGGCATCCTGGCACTGGCAGCCCCCTGGTCCCCCAGCTGCAGAGCATCGCTCAGGGCACCCCTGTGGGTTTGGCTCATTGGGACATCAGATCTGAGCAGGAGGAACCTGCCCCCACGGGCACCTCTGCTCGCCACGCTGTGCCCACCTGCACTGGGGAGCCGCATGCACTGCCCTGGCTTTGCATTCCTGGCACATCTCTGGCTAATGGGTAACTGCAGTACTATAATTCCATAATCACTACCAGAGAGACTGGTTCCTGCCTTCTCATTTAAAATGTCACAGCTTGTGTTTGCTCTTTTATGCTTTGTACTTTCAATGAGCTTCTTCTTCCCAGGACCCATTAGCTGGTTTAAAACTTTGTAACAATCATTAGGGAGTTGTCCATGCTAATTGTGCAGGGAAGAATATTCCTGCCAAGCTCCACCATTGCCTCCCTCCTCCTCCCCTGCTTATTAGGTGCATCGCTCCTGCCCTGACACCCATCCCGCCCGGCACAGGCAGGAACCCAAGCAGGGCAGGGATCCTGCTGGGTGGAGATTAGGAAAGGTCCTTCCCCCAGAGGGCGGTCGCGAACTGAATAGGCTCCCCGGGGCAGTGGTCAAGGCTCCAAGGCGGCCAGAGCTCAAGAATAGTATAGACAACGCTGTCAGGCACAGGGTGGGATTTTGGGGTTGTCCTGTGCAAGGCCAGGAGTTGGACTCAATGATCCTTGTGGGTCCCTTCCCACATGTATGATTACAGGGCATTACAGCACAGAGACGCCCTGCAGAGAGTGGCCTGACCAGCAGGAGAAGGTAGTTTCCTAAGTTTCTGGCTTCCTGCAGGACTTGCCTCTCTGAAGAGCTGAAAATGAGACATTTCAAAAATGAAAGCTGCTTTTTACAATGAAAAGCATAAGCTGAATCCGTAATGACTGCAGGGGCACAATGCATTTAATCCTCCCAAGTAAGAAGGAAGATCCCTACTAATCCACACTCGGTTCCAGGAGGAGCAGGTGGGAGGGATGTGGGGGCATTTTGGGGAGCAGTCGAGTTGCAGAGCTATTTCTTCTTGAGTGGAGTGAAGGCAGATTGGAGAGTCAAGGCCAAGCATCACATCCCAGCCTGGTGAGGGCAGGATGCCAATGCCAGGCTAGACATGGGTGCAGTGGTCAGGAAATATTTGTGACACCGTGGCTTGGGGTGTATTTCTCCTCTTTGCCACCCTCCTGTGTCTTGCGTGCCCCCGCTCTTGTCTTCCCAACTTGTTTGCCCTTGAGAAAGCTCCTCACCCCAAACCAGCTCTATTTGCGAGAAAAACAAACCCGCTTCCTTAGCTGGATACTTTTCCACTGCTGCTGCTCTTCAAATGCCAAATTAAATAAGTTATATGAATGTATTTGATACAGTGACAAGCTGGAGGAGACCTCTAGTGCCCGGAGGATTACTGTCTAGTCCTTGTCCTGTTTGTGGAGCAGGGGGAGAGTGCACCAGTCAATCACACACTCACTTTTGTTGCTCATCCCAGGCCTTCTTTACCAGTAATGAGACTGGGAAGTGAAGAAGAGTGGGTCTGGTGGCAACTGAACACTGTCTGACTGGTGCTAATCAGAAAGGGGAAAATACACATCTTTTAACTGGGTTATGCAATCAGATCTGACAAAAGGACGAAACTCCTTCTTCCTGAACAGCGATTTGTTGTTGCCCAAGTGAAGGTGTGCTCCCTCTCTCACTTTGTGCCATACCTTGTTAGCAGACTTATTTTTCTGTCTTGAAGACAATTATTTTCCTCTGGGTCTAAACACATCCCAGGTCCTCTTCTGTGTGCTTCTCAGTCAGTAACTCCAGCTTTTCTTTCACCAGGGACAGCAAAGACTACAGAAACCCCTGACATTTCAAGGTTTGCACCAGTGTGACCATATTCATTCACCAAAAGAGGACACCAGACACTTTCAATGCAGGGAGAATTCTCATTAAGTGGTGATTTTCTGCCATTTCTTCTCATACAGCCCACAACCGTCAAAGGGAATTAATCTCCCCTGCCCATGTGCCTCTTGGGGCCACCAGGCACTGCTGCCAGTGCCCCTCGAGCCAGCGTGGGTGGTGGGTGAGTTCCCTTGGAGAGGCTGGGATGGCTCCTCGGAGCCGGCTGCAGTCAGCACTGCCTCAGCTGCGAGTTCCTTAGGGACATCAGCCTGGGAGTTCCTGCTTTCCCATCCAAACCCATCAATCCGGCTTCTTGTCAAGATGACTGAACGAGTCGAAGTGATGAAGGTCAAGTAATCACTGAGATGCTGAACAGTGCTGTTGCTCCACTGCCTCTACCTATCTCTTTAACCTTCCCAGGCCCACTTCTGTTCTCATTCCCTGCTGCAGCCCTGCTGTGCACTCAAGGGTCTGGCCATGCCACCAGCCCTGGGAACAGCAGCATCAGGACAAGTTGGAGTGCTCACAGCCACTTACTTAGGGCAGAGCCTGGAGGACAAGGTCAGGAGATTCCCAACTCCTGGCACAGCTGGGGGGGGCTGGTGGTGCTTTGCAGTGAAGCCGTGTTTTTTTTAGTCCTGGGAATCAGAGACTTGCATGCCCATATCGAGCATCACACATTTTTCTCCATCATTATTATGGGTTTTCCCCACCATTATTATAGATTTCCCCCACCATTATTATGGGTTTTCCTGTCTTTACTCCCCTGGGCCCTGCTGGAATGGTCAGTGTATGACCAATTCAGTGTTGGTTACAGGGTAATGGCATTTTTGACTGTTTAACAACGTAAAACAACTAAATATTCTTGCCTTATTAGTATCTCGATAATAACTCGTGCTGTTCTTTTTTGCCATGATATTGTTCTAAACCACCATTGCATGATGCTGCCACTGCATGTCACTGTTAAGACAGTGACAAAAAGAGCCTGTATGAGGTTTAGCAGGGCAGAGGGGGTCTCAGTGCCTCCCTGCAAGAGCTGCCCTGTTCCCTTCCCTCACCGCGGTGTAGTTCCCTCATCAGACTGGGTGATGCCAACTCTGCAGTGGAGGGATGGGACAGGGACATGGCTGGTGGCTGTGCACAAGTGCCTGGGAATTCCCACACACTGCAGATTCAGCAGATCCATGGAAAGAGTTGAGCCCAGAAATCCTTGCCCTGAGAGGTCCAGCAGAGGGAATACATCATTTATGTCCAACTTGCATCCCTGCAGAAAGAAAACCCATTATCCTTGCTGAAACCTTCAGGTCTCGGAGCATTTCAGGTGTAATTCGGTTTCTTAAAGCAAAAGGGAAATGCATTCCAGGTCCACAGGGCCGGTGGCAGCAATGCTTCCTGACACTATTCCAGTTAAAAGCCTTTTGGAGAGCAGGATGGCAAAGGGGAAGCAAGTGATGGCAGAACAAAGGGGTGCAATGCTGCTGCCATTCCAAAGGCATTGCAGCTCCATGGGCTTTAAATATTTATAATTATTTTTCTCTGCGCCTGAATTATGAAACACTGGGTGTGTGGTTTACTGCACAGGAGTGACTGAGCTGCATTTTTTCTGAATGAACAGGGTGCTGTGAGGATTGCCAGGGATGCATCCTGCACAGCAGGAGTGCAGCTCGGCCAGCCTGAGCCCCGCCAGAGCCATTAGTCCAGCCTGTGACCCTGGGGATACCAGAGCTTGTTCTTCAACTCCCGGGGCTCAGTTCCAGCTGTGAGTAGTGCAGCCCCAGCAGCACATTCAAACAAGCACAGCCAACAGCACTAGGCGCTCTGTTCACTTGGCACAATGCTCCCTCCGGTGGTCTCAGACTGAGGAGGGGCTCAGCATAGCTCCCTCCTCTTCCTTCCCACCTTTAAACCTGACCAAGGAGCGCTGTTCAGCTAAACCTTGCACACAAGCTGTTCTGCAGGTACAGGTTAGTCTAAGACCCAGTATTAACTGAAGGGGATGAGATCATCGAGACAAGACCCGAGGCAAGGAAGAGACTGGGAGATGCCTGAAGTAGTCCAGCCTAAGCCTTTGAATGCAGAGCAGGATCCACAATCCTACTTAGAAACYGATTTGCAGCCCCGAGATGATAGAGAAGGCTGGGTGGAGGCAGAAAAAAGAGTAACTTGGCTGCAAATCACCCTCTGTATTTTTAATTTGCCTTGTATCAGCAGGCTGCAGTCCATCACACAAAGCAGCATCCTGGCCAAGTCCTGCTTGCTCAAGTAGGAAGGACCATTTTGGGGTCCTCGGGGTGGCAGCAGCTTCGAGGACCAGACTTAGAAGACGCCCCATCCCTGGAAATGTTCAAGGACAGGTTCGATGGGGCTCAGAGCAACTTGGTCTAGTGGCAGGTGTCCCTGCCCATGGCAGGAGACAGAACAAGACAAGCTTTAAGGTCCCCTCCAACCCAAACCAGTCTGTGGTTCCATGATTCTATGATTAGAAGAGGAGRAGGCTGCAGAAGGCACCAAAGGAGCCCCTGGGTCCAAGCTGCTGGAGGAGGCAGGTTCAGGCTGTGTCCAGAGCAGGTGGTTGCTGATAAGGAAACATGCAGGAAGAGCTGAGCTGACAGTGAATCACCAGTTGCAATTCCCCTTCACACTTTAAGGCTTATCCACAGACAAACAGGGAATACCCTCTTCTGAATTCAGCTGCCACTAGAAAGGGCTCATCAGCCTCTCTTGGGTGCTGCAGATAAAGAACCAACCTGTCCTACACACGGTGCCGGCAGCAGGAAGACAGCTCGTGCCAAGTGCTGGCATAGAGATGTGCCAGCTCTGGACGGGAGCTGGGGGCCAGCTCAGGCTGGGGACCCAGCGCTGGGATTTGGGAAGGGATGCCCAGCCTGCCAGGCACTGGGCAAAATCCTGTGCTGTGGCTGCCAGGGCTCTGCAGGAGGGAGGAATCCAAAGTGGGTTTGCAGGGGATGCAGAGGACATGAAAGGTAGGATGAATTTGAGGACCCAGAGGCAATCTGTTTAAATCGGCTAAAATGGCGAAGGCTGAAATCTATGATTACTTTTGCATATATTACTTTGAAATGCAAATTCTAATGCCAGCTTAGATATCTGATCAGTGTCTCAGAGTTGAAGGACAAAGGGCAGTTAAGAACTTGGAAAAAAATCCATTTCCCCATAACACTTTGTAGTATCAGGCAGTATTTAGCCCTTGTTTCTTCTACCTGGCTGAYTGCCATAAATCCAAGAGTGAGAACTCCTTTGTACTTTGCAAATAGCGTGGGGTTCTGAGCGGTGGCTGCTTCTCACTTCATCCCATTGGGATTCACAGTGGATACCAAACGCTGTGGTACCAGGAAACTACAAGGCTTTGCCTGTTCATCACAGGGAGTTCCCTTTTTCTTCTCTGTCTTCTCTCCCGGATTACCTAAAGCTGCTGTTTTTTCTTTCATTGTTAATGTTACTTACATCGAGGTGGATTTGCAGACTCCCAGTCTCTGTCCTGGGCACATGCTCCTCTCCAGCACACACCCCAGAGGGGTGTTAATTGGACATGGGGGCTGTTAATTAGACAAGGGTACATTGGCACTAACACGTGGTAATGTTCAGTCCTCCCACTCTCTGCGTGTGAACGTGATCAATAAGCAATTCAGCCATTAGAAATAAAGCTACTCCTATTATCTGCTGATCAATAACTCATTAGTCTTGGACGTACCTGCCTTGGAGCACCTCTGGAAGGAGAGCAGCTTGCAGCAGGCAGAGAAAGGGCAAGGCAGAGGCTGCAGCAATGTCTTCCCCTCCAAATCCCCTGTGAACCTTTGGTGCCTGAGGACAGTGGGATTTTCTACACCCCAGGTCCGTATCTATGATCAATATGCAATTGTAAACAGCTTTTTATTATTGCACACCTCCAACCTCCCTGTCCCCCCTGCCCTTCTGCCGCTGCTCCCCACTGGCCTGACTGGAAATGTTGACAGTAATAAATGGCTGGCAAAGCAATTATACACATTAAGCTGAGAAGTATGAAGCTGAGGTCAAAACTATTTTCTTTCTATAATTACATGGAGGGTAAATTCGTTTTGCCAAGAGTAAAAGTGACACAGAAGGTCACCGTGAGCAGAGAAGAGGGGGGTGGTCAGGCTGCCCCACTGAGAGCTGCCTCCTCAGCCATCCCCCACTGTGCCCCAAAATCAAGGTGTTCAGCTGGTGCATTTAACCAGAACACTGAACTGTGAGAAAGCCCAAACGCAGGCAAGAGCTTTTTGCCCCATTTATGGTTTCTCTTTTTGCTTTCAGACCACTTCCCAGCTTCTTCAGTGAGAGCTGAGCTGGCTGTCCCGCTCTTTGAACATGAGCCAGCCCTGAAACAAGGCTGTTCAGTCTGAAATCAGGTTTATTAAACTGTAATAGGGTTTGTTACTCTGCTAATGCACCATATAAAAAAAGCTATGAAAATCAACTGCCAGGTATAATGACCTGCTCACTTCCAGCTGGAGTGTCTTGGCCAGTTTATGACTGACTTTATCCTCTGCAGAGGAGGGAAAAGAGCTTCATTCTGCACAGCTGGGATGTTGTTCCCATCCTGCCTCATGCCCTGCTCCTACCTCCAGGCCCCACATGCAGCTGGGGTGGCCCTGAATCATCCCCAGGGATGGGCTGGGGAGCAAAGGTGGCCAGAATGCCCATCACCGTGCTCCTTGAATATGTGACCTTTGTTGTGGACAATGTTGGCGATTGTGGCATCAGAGGTGAACTTGAGCTTCCAGAACCTGAGCAGATTCAATTTTTTCTGGGTATTAACAGAGTCTCCCTGGGAAAAGCATGTCATTGGCTTTTCAAGCACTGGGTTGCCTTTCCCTGGATCCCATCTGCAGGAATAAGCATTTTCCACAGCCCCAGTGCCTCGGGGAAGGCCTTTGAGCAGAGGTAGCACATGGCAGTGGCATTTGCTGTCCCTGGTATCCATCATCCATCACCCATCATCAGTGGGAGTTCTCTCACACAGTCCCTGGTACCCACTAACCCACCATCAATCACCCATTACTAGTGGGAGTTCTGACACACATTCCCTGGCCAGGGAACAGCTCACCCTGGCAGGGGCATGGGGCCAGGTGGGAGCATCAAGCGACAACCAAGAGATGCGTCCTGGAGGCATTGGATGGGCATGAGTTGAGCACAAAACCCAGGAGTCTCCCGCTGCTAGGCAAGGTTTCTCCTGAGACCTCCTCCTGTCTGGCTCTGGAGTACGTGATTGTGGCTGAATAATCACCTGTCCTGCCCTGGGAAAGCATTTCCACTCCCTAAAATTAGCTTTGATGAGTTTTTGCTTTCTGTGAATCAAAGACCTGAGACAATAAATCACTTTCCACCTCCTGCCCGTGCAGTTAAAGTGCCCTGCTTGAAACAAAGACCAGGAACAGGAACTAATCTCTGTAACAAGGTCTTCAAAATAATCATCACTGTCCTGCTGTCACACTGAAAGAGCTGTTCTGCCACCCTGCAAACGGAAAGGCTCCTGCTCCAGGTGTCACCAGCAGCAAGGAATTGCACAATAGCCCTGCAGCTGCCCCCACACTTCCTGCTCTGCCCCTTCCCACTTCCTCACTGTGGCCAGAGAAGGGGAACAGAGCTGGGGTAGAGTCTGGAGGGCAAGTTCTGTGAGGACCAGCCAAGGGATCTGGGATTGTTCAGCCTGGAGAAAAGGAGGCTCAGGGGGACCTTCCCGCCCTCCATAACTCCCTGACAGGAGGGGGCAGCCAGGTGGAGGTCAGGCTCTGCTCCCAGGGAAAAAGGGACAGGACAAGAGGAAATGGCCTCAAGATGTTACAGGGGAGGTTCAGGTTGTATATTGGGAATAATTTCTTCACTGAAAGAGTTGTTAAGTGTTGGAAGGGGCTGCCCAGGGAGCTGTCAGAGTCCCCATCCCTGGAGGTGTCCCAGGAACAACTGGACATGGCACTCAGTGCTCTGGGCTGGTGACAAAGGTGGGGATTGGTCACCAGCATCACAGGTTGGTCTTGATGGTCTTGGAGGTTTTTTCCAGCATGATTCCCCATGCATTGGGATAAGATTTGGGGCAGCAGCTGCTCCTGGAATCATGCAGTGCACTGGAGGAGGAGGAGAAGAAGAGAAGGAAGAAATCATTCCCAAACTTTCCAGGCATCATGCTTGTGCCAAGCCCTCAGCCAGGGCAGGGCAGCAGTCAGAGCACAGCTCCAATGCTGTGCTTGCCAGGGACAGGGGTCCATGTCTCCCCAGGAGCCTTCTGCTGCAGAGGGAGAGGCTCAGGGGGACACACTCCCCTCCCCAGCCCTGCCACTGCTGCTGTCTCAGCTGGCTGGTGACCTCTTGCTATCCTCAGGGTGCTAGAGTTAACATCTGGCAATACCTAATGAAACTGCAGATTATGAATGACTTCCATGCAACATTTACAGTAAAAGGGCATTTCCCACAGCTGTTTAGATTTCAGTGGAAGCATGTGCAACCTTTCTGTGGGATCCCCAGGGCCTCACTACGGTAACAGCATTCAATAAGGAAAATTCAAATCAACTCCTTTCCATTTTTCCCCTCTTTCTTTTTTAGTTCACAAACCATGAAGGAAACAGATGGGAGTTGAAGAGAGATTGAAAATGACAAAGGAAGTCTAGAGACATTTATTTCCACTCAGAACAAATTAATTAGCATGTCTGGGGACACCTGATTAAAGTTCCTGACAGAGTAAGGGAGCTAAAGCACCATTTCCACTCTGTGCAGGGAATGCTTTTGCACACTCCATCACCAAAGCAGAGCTGCTGGGAGGAGGGGACCCCAGCACAGGCAGGGCCAGGCTCATTACCCGCTGGATGGGATCTGGGAAGCTGTCATTAAATCCTAGAATGGTTTGGGCTGTGAGGTACATTAAACTCATCTCCTTCCACCCCCCTGCCATGGGCAGGGACACCTTTCACTATCCCAGGTTGCTCCAAGCCCTGTCCAGCCTGGCCTTAAATGCTTCCAGGGATGGGGCAGCCACAGCTTCTCTGGGCACCCTGTGCCAGAGCCTCACCACCCTCACAGGGAACAACTTATTTCAGCCACTCTGCTTTCCAAGCTCCCAAAGCCCCTAAAGATTTTTTTTCCAGGCTGGGTTATTCTGAGGGGGTTTTTAGAAAGCCAAAATAAAATAAAAAGTTTTCAAGTTTTTAAAGTTGATAGTTTTTGATATTGGGCTTTCTCTCCTTCTTCCCATTTATTTTGCATGACTGCCAAAGGGGAAGAGAAATAAAGAAATAAAGTGTTAAGACAGTTAAACCTGAAGTCAAAAGGAGAAGCAGTGGAAGAAAGACTGGGAGCAGCCTTTAATCTTAGAGAAGTTCCACTTCAGGAGATGCCCCTTCCCCTTAGCAGGCAATTAAGGCCTTTATTACGGAGCCCGTCATTAAGGCCCATCTCCTGTGAGCTGTTGCTGCACCAAACGCCTCTGAAGCTGCAGCAGAGACTGGTCTGACAAGGAGCAGGGGAGCACAAACACCATCAGGTCTCAATAATCACCTCTAATGGGAGTCCAGTATCTCAATTAGGTGCTAATTGGGCGTGAAACTCCAGGTCCTGCCCCATATAGCAGCAACTGTTTTTAATTTTGGGAGGCGAGTCACCACCCAGAGGTTTTCAAATGGCTCTGGGTTTCATTCAGCTTTATTTCATGTTCTTTTGGGTATTTCCAGGCAATTTCTGCTTAATGCGCTTATGGCTCAGACTGAGCCAGGAGGGTTGTGGTACCCAGTTTGCTCCAGCAAGGATGCAGGTGGTAGGTAGTAGTTTCCATGCTGGGATGTGCCACAGGGATGGCAGGTGCTAAATGGGGTTGTGGGGGGCTTGGCACGAGCCCCTTGTGGCTGCTGGACACCACATTACCACCCTAGATTTATTAACCCACTGCTCATCTCCAGACTGCCCGTCAGCGAAGAACAGTTGAAGCACCTAAAGGTTTGTGTTTGCAAACCAGGGCAGAACAGGTGTTTCCATCCCTGCCTGCAGGCTGGGATGTAGGAGCACGGCTACAAAACCAAATGCAGCTTTCCAGGATTCCCAGTGTCCCTTCCTGGTGCTGCTGCAACCAAAGTAGGAGAGTGGTCCCTGACTTGTGACAGTTCCTGAGGCAATCACTCCCACAGGGTTATGATGCTGATGCCAAGGTGTGCAAACTCCTCACACTTATCCTGGGAAATGACAGCATAATGAGCCATTTCCATTTGCTGTCTCCTGATCTGGCTGGAAACATCACAGCACATGGCAGCAAAATGCTGTGTTTAAATCCATAATGACTCCTGGCACCATTCCTAATATAAATCAAGGGGGATGTAGTTATGGGAGAGAACATTTTTATGACCCTATCTTCATATCATCTGTCAAAAAGACAATTTGGTCTCTGCAGTATTAATCTATTTTTATCTAGACATGTGCACTTGTTACTTCCATGCTATCACCTTCCAAATGGTGAAATTTATTTTTTCCTTGTTAGCCTCAGGAATTGCTTCCATTCCCCTGGATGCTGTGGGTGGGTAACTAGTCGATACACATTTGTGGCCTGATGTAAAGCATTTGAAAAGCCTTTTGAAACACGCTGAGTGGGTTGAAGATGGCAGAGAGTAGAGTGGTGAACTCTCAGCATCCCTGGCCCAGCCCGGCACTGTGCCCAAACCTGGCGCAGGAGCTCTTCCAGTCAGGACACAATTACCTGAGATGAAACAGAAGGGTCCTTCCTAAATTAAATATATATAAAATCTGCAATTACCAAGCTGTTTTCAGCAGAGAATGCTGTCCATTCCTATTTGTTCCCACTCAGTGGTCCCTCAATTTGCCACTACTGCTGGGCCTAAAGTACCTCCATTATTCTTTGCTCTGAGGGGACCTTTACCAACAACCCCATCACCCCTCACCTCTTTTTCTCTCCGGCTTCTCATTCCCATTGTCCATGACATGCAAGTGAGCATGGATGTAGCTCAGCTCATGATCACAGAGAAGAAGGAAGGGAGGGGAAGAGGATGAGAGAGGGAGAACGTATCAGTGTATGTGTGTGGGCATTTTTTTGTCCATCAATAATTTCTGTTTAAAATTCGATAAACTCTGTGAAATCAAGTTTCCTTATTTAACTCACTCCAAGAGAATGCAATAAAGCTGCTTTGAAGGAAATCTTCCAGAGACTGCAGACATGGTAGGTGGGGGTAGAACCATCCATTTCCTCCCCAGGGGAGGGGAGGGCACAGGCAGTGTGTGCTGGGGCTGAATCTGTTTGTATCAGTGCGAACTTTCTCTTTTGTCCAATAGTATTTGGAAATTTGCTGTCTGCAAGAGCACAAGCCCTTAGAAAAGCAAAAGGAAAACTTTGCTTATGAAGCATTTCATGCCCAGGGTGATTGGATGCTACACCAGGGCTGCAGGAATGAGCAAACATGGTGACCTAACCCATGCATGGGGGGGACACATGGACCTTCTGCCACTTCCCTCCAAGAGCAGGGCATAAATCAGCCTGTCAGCACAGGCAGGGCTAAGCAGAGGACAAGCTTTTTAAAAAGCCCTGTTTATTCATGTCACCATCCATCTTGCTGGTCCCCAGGCCCCTTGAACCATGCCAGCTATGCCCTGTGATGGGAATGGTGCTCCCGGTGTGCTGCCCTCCTCCTGCCCAGCATCCTCACAACCGTCCTGAGGAAAGAATAAAAATAATAATTACAATATAATGATGTAAGGCCCCAAGCAGCTTGCTCAACAAGACTTTTAAAAGGGCTTATGGTTATTCATGTACTCTGAGTTAGATGCATGGGAGAAGTACTGAAAACATACTCTCAAGAAGTCAAAACAATAAGAAAAACTTTACTGGCGACCTTAGAAAATCAAAGAACTTTGGCAAAATATTTAGAGCAGCATTCAATCAACATAAAACACTTCTCAAAGCATTAACTTAGCCCATTCAACTAAACAAACTCTAAGCCCATTCAATTTTCAATTACTTAAAAATTCTGAGAAGAGGGGATTAGAAGAAGATAAAGAGAGAGAATATATAGAAAGGAACAAACTACCACTCCTGGTTGCAGTGGTGTTCAACTGATAGAAATTCCAGGAGGAGGTGGGGTTAAGACATGTGCTTGCTTGCCTTGTGTTCCGCTTTAAACACCCCTTGGCCGCCCTGGGCCCTTCCCCAAGGTGTGACTTCCAGTCATTTGGCCACTCAGGAGCTGGGTTAGGGGCTCCAGAGGCAGGTGTGGAGCATTGCCCCTGTGTGCCAGGGACTGGCAGACGCTGCGGGATCCAGGGCTGGGGTGGGCGGTGTATGGGGAAGGGCATTGTCTCACCAGAGGCAAGGCCCAGTCTGCCTCTTCCCCCACACATGCACCCAAAGAAATGTTTCAAGGCAGCAAGCCCTCCAGTCTCTCACAAATGATAACAATAACACCACCAATAATAATATAAATAATARTAACAGTAATACTAATACTAATGCTGCAAAAGAAGAAGGATTGGTGACTTTTGCTCAGTGCTGTTTCCCCAGCCAGTTGAGCTGCTTTCAGTGCCCAGACATAGCCTGGCCCCGAGAGGCTGGGACATATCCCAGAAGCCACAGAAGAGGCAAAGTGTTGGTTGCACTTTCGTTGCCGTGACTGCCGTGACTGTTTCCCATTCCTCACTGAAAGCTGTGACAACCCGCCCTTCAGGGGAAGTAATCTCTACAAGGGCCTCTACAAAAGCTGTTCCAGCAGACCAACAGCCTGAAGCTACTCTGTTCTTTCCCTCCTATTCTGTGAAAATGCCCTTTGGGCATCATATTGTCTAAGTGGAAATTTGCCCATTTTTCCTGGAATAAAATCTAGTAACAGGTATGGCGTAGCTTCCCTGTGCCTGTATGTTTGCAGAGGGACACCAGGATAGACTCATATCCCTTAACTTCTGCAGCCTCTGCTGTTGTATAGCAACATAGATATGGAAAGCATAAGGGAATAACAGAAATAATGATTTCTTCAAAAATATATAATTTGGAAATGGCTTTTCTATTTCCACTTTATTGGGTATTTTTAGTTGAGCAGCTGTTCTTCTGGTGTTGATATAAAGCTTGTTTCTTTCATTCCTAAAGAAAGAAATGCTTTATTCTTGTGGCTATAGAATTCAACTTTGGAGGTCACTTATTGTTTCCAAGTTCAATGCGGTCTGGAAGGAATCTATATTCTTCTCATATGGTTCCTGGGCATGAAAGCAATCTCTAAATACTCAGAGGATAAAATTAGGTCAAACCTGCAATTCCACATGGCTACTGCCGAGGGAAGCCAGCACTCCAACCCACCGCTTTGTTTCTGTCAAAGCAGTTTAGAAAACAGCAATGGCAAATTATTTTGCAATAAATAGAAACTTACAAGCACAGATGGGCTGCAGCCTCGGGTTTTCCTTCAAGCTATTCCCCTAAAAAGAGATTGGAAATTTCAATTGGCTGCATTAAATTGGTGAGTGAAGGACAAGCTGTTTCACATACAAATTATTACAATTGCGTCATTTACAAACCCCTCTCATGCAGCAAAGCCTTCACGTGTCTACCAGCATAGGGCTCAAACCTCAAGATTTCCCTTTGCATGTGGGTTAAGATGGTGTTTAGTGATGGGAAACAGCATCCAGCACCTCACAGCTCCTACGGAATGGGCCCTTCTCCCTCTGTCTCTGTGAGAATTGAAGCAGGAGCTGAAGAAGTGCTGCCAGTATTTGCTCAGAAGTGGTGGAGCTTAGCTGCTTCCTGGTGAGCTTGGAGGAAACGCTCCCCGGTGCATCATCCAGGGCTGGCTGGGGTCTGCACGGCCAGATCCACTCTCTATTTTCCCGGGGAGGATCATGCAGTCATTATCAGTAAGGCTGGAAAAGATGTCCAAGATCATCAAATCCAGCCTTTGGCTGAATACCACCATCCCCACTAAGCCATATTGTGGATGGGGGTGTCCCGAGCCAGCGGTGCTGCAGAGACACCCCTTCACCCGAGGGCTGGGTGAGGGCTACACGTCACCCTCGAATAAACCCTTAATTGCTGCATCAAAGCATTTCCCTTTCTTCTCTGAGCTGTTTATCTGGAAGCCTCCATTGTGTCTGAGGCTAATTACACTGTGATCACTTCCAAGGTGGATATTACAGTGCTTTCCTTGCTGCAGCTGGGGGATTTTACAAAATCGTTAATACCCGATTCTGGAGAAAATCAAGCAGTCTCAACGTTCCCCAACATGCATTAAAAAATTTCACACAATTCAGCATTTGCAGGAGTTGCAATTAGCTAAGACAGTGCCGAACCTCCCAAAATAACCAGCTCCTTTCTTTTCTGTTGCTTGTTGTAACACCCAAAGGTTGTTAGACATTTTCTCACCATCAGATTGTAGTTAGATTCAATTGGTATAATAGAGAATACAAAGCCAGTTTCTTTTTAACCTTACAAATCTTACAAAAATCTGTGTTTCCTCCAGCCACTTGGATTTGAACTAGCCAGAAATGCTGACAGAATTTTGCTATATGAAATCCAGGAAAATGTCAACATTCATGGAACATACACCTGCTTAAGTTGTCTCTTTTCGTGCTCAGAAGCTCAAATCCTTTACAAAGTTAAGCTGACACACAAACTAGAATTTATGTATGTATAGATATACATACACAGTCTACCTTGTCTCTCGCATTTTCTATTTCATGTGTCAGCAACCCTATATAGAAAAATATTGTGTGTATAAAGAATCTTTGCTCCGACTGTAAAACTGCGGGTGTGTCTGGGTGAGAAACATTATCTGTTTAACTGTGCAGAGCAGCACTACAAATTCATATAACATGAGGCAACATTATTACATGGCTATTTCCCATGGAGTTTGGGCAGCTTCCTGGCAGCCAGGATGCTGCTCATTTTCTGCATGAAATGGTGGAATTTCGGCAGGGATTGGCCAAGGCTTCATTTCTTCCACAGTATTCCTGGAAGTGTTCAAGGCCAGATTGGACAGGGCTTGGAGCAACCCGGTCTAATGGAAGGTGTCCCCTCCTATGGCAGGGGTTGGAATGAGATGAGCTTTAAGGTCCCTTCCCACCCAAACCATTCCAGGATTCTATATATCCTCTCTCTTGCACAAAGTTTATAAAACCTTTAATTGCCTAAGCAGCTGGGTTTTTTCCTCATCTGGAGGAAGACATCTGGCTTTCTGTGCCCTCAGACTACTGCTGTGCCATCACCAACATAGACCAACAGTGGGCTCTGCTGAAATCTTGTATATTGCTTGCAGGAGCTGCCAATGCTTTTTTGAATCTGGCAGCCCAGAGTTTTGACCAACAGTAAAAAATAAGCTGTTTAAAAATAAGTTTAAGCAACTCTGTATGTGTAGTTCATTGAAATAAAAAAAATTGCCCACTGCAGCTTCAAGATCTTCTTAATTAATACACATAAGTGATTGATTGACCTCAAAACTTTGTGGCAGAAAATCTGTTCACTTGTCAATCAATTCAAGAAGAGCTGCCATTTAAAAAGGACTAAGACAGATGGCACCGATGAATTGTGCCGCAGTGAAATGAAGCCGGGAATACGATGTCAATTTTTCACTTTCATCTACACGGGAGTGTCACCGTGTTCATTTACAGAACCCCTGTGCAGGGCCATGCACCATATGTAAAACGACTGGCTGAGGCTGAGGGAGGGGGAAGAATTCAGTAACAAATTACAGCAGGAGATGGAAACAGAATGAGAAGTGCTGTACCTGAGATGGGGTCTGCCAAAGGCCGGGTCTGGAGTGTCTGATGAAAAGGAGGAAGCTCAGTGCTGCTTTCCAAAGTGGGTGGCTCTGAACCTCCACATGCTCTTTTGAGGAGTTGGATGAAGCTCTGCAGAACTTTGTAAACCCGTGGGAAAATGTGATTTGTGAACCCAAGTTAAGTTCCCCAATATTATGTGTATAGGGGTGTCTGAGTGTGACGTGCAGCAGCAGAGACTGGTGAGGTGTGACGAAAAGTCGTTTGGGCTCGATAACAAGCAGCGAGGCTGAGAAGTGCTGCTGTCACCCACCAGTCTCCCACCTTTGCTGGAACACTTTGCATTGTAACCTGTGCTTCCATTGGTACCGCTTTTAGGAACAGACAAACAGAACAGACGAGTTCAAGAGCATTGCAATGTCTTGGTCTGTACAAGCAGGTACCTGCCACAGCTCTGCTGTACCTGGCATTGCAGTGGAGATCACACAATCATGGAATGGTGTGGGTTGGAAGGACCTTAAACCTCATTTCATTTCAGCCCCCTGCCATGGGCAGGGACAGCTTCCACTATCCCAGGGTGCTCCAAGCCCCATCCAAGCTGGACTTGAACGCTTCCAGGGATGGGGCAGCCATAGCTTCGCTGGGCAACCTGTGCCAGGGCCTCACCTCCTTCAGAGGGAAGAATTTCTCCCTAATGTCCAATCTAAAACTCCTCTCTTTCAGTTTGAATCCATTCCTGTCACTCCCTGCGCTTGTAAAAAGGTGTAAAAAGATGTTCGGAATTTGCTGGAGGATAGGCAGAGCTGAGCACCATCAGGGCTCTTCGGCTGCCACCTCATTTGCTGAGACCCCTCTTGTTCTGTGTGCCATGCTCAGCTTTGCCCAAATCAGAAGGGACCTCTCTGGGTAGGAATGTCATCCCACTTCATCTTAGACCCTGCAATAGAAAGTCATTTTTCCCAGCTTTGTGTCATTGAAGCTCCTGTCAAACAGTGATGAACTACCCAGAGCTTTTGCTGTTACAGACAGCTGGGATGGTGCAGGTGGGATAGGAAAAGCAGCTCAAAAGATGGGGATAGTTTTACTTGAAGTTATTTCAGAGTCTAAACCAAGGCAAAGTTCCTTTCGTATGACACTTGGAGTTTTCAATAAAAACACTTTATCCCATGAAAGCAAGAACTGCATATAATTAAGAAGTGCAAATGAAGGTGTTTAGCAAAGTGTTTTGCTGCATTTCAAAGGGACACACACACACACAAAATGATCCTTCAAAGGCTGCCAGTGCCCCGAGCATGTGGGAATCTGTCTCTGCCACCTGCTACCCACCCAGCACAGAGCAGAGGATGTGCATACACACTAATTGGTGTTAGGTATGGTGGTTGTTTTTTCTTTAAATAATTTATTCTTTCTCATTTAAGCTTTTTCTCTTTCCAGATGAAAATAAACCACATTAATTTTTCCTGATTTTGTGGAACTCCAGCTCTGTTTACACTGACTCAATGCTTCCTAATTTAAACCCAGGACATTTGTAATTTCAGCTCTATTTGCAACCATTCAGATTTTAATATGTTAGCCTGAATATTTTTGCAGAGGATGCTGAGCACTATTTTCATCATAATTAGTGCTGCAAAAGTTCTGGTTCTGTCAGCTGCACTTTTAATATTTTATACTCAATAGCCAGATAAATAATAACACATTCAGGAGCCCCTTTACTAGTGATACAAATGATCCTGAGACCCAACTAGTGGACGTAACTTTCTATAAAGAGAAATTAAAAGAAAATGTTAAGATTGCTGTCAGCAATATTATAACTCTTGGAGGAGAAAAGTAACTAAATTCTGGCAGTGCCATGGCTTGCACTCTGGCCAACAGGAGGGATCCTGCTGGGATCCCACTGGTCAGAGCCAATCTTAGGAACCCATGGTCCAGATGACAGGGTCATCYGGACCCCGGATCCCCCCGGATCCCCCCGGCCCTACCAGCAACAACCCACGTCCTGTGTCCTTCTGGGGCCGCAACACCTCAGAGGTCCCTACTACCAGTGGGAGCTGATTCCACAGTGCTTTGCATAAGCCCCATGGAGACCCATTCCCTCTCTCTAGGAGAGGCTTTTTCCCTATTTTCATATTTCTCTTCTTTGTGGAAGAAGTGTCCCTGTCATTACCTACATAGCGGTAATACCCCTCCTCTAATTGATTGGACAAGGAGAGTAATACCAGTATCTGATCTACCATTGATTACAGAGACAATTAACTCAAGAATCCACAGACTAACATTCCATGTGACTAGTGGGAAATCATTATCTCCTCTGATAGGAATTTCTTCTTATTTTAATAGTGATGTACCAGGCGTGGCTGGAGCTGCACTCCTGCATTAGTGGCTTCAGCCTTGTCCCTCACTCCACCTCCTGCAGCTGGGGTATCAAGTCTGTCCAACTCTCCCAGATCATATTTTCTGGGCAAATAAAAGTCAAACATTAAATAAACAGGACACAAACATCACGTGTTAAAGCACAAGGTTCAAAAACAAAGTGTCTTTTCCTCGGGAAAGAACCTCCTGTCCCATGCTGGGGTGATGGGCAGCCGGGAGACAGCATGGAGCTGAGGTCTCCCTTCCCCCTATTTCTCCAGCTAAAGGTTTATCTTTCCTTAGAAGAATGACAATATTTACTGTCAAAGAGAAAGTTTCGTTTACAAAGCAGTCTTCTGTTTAGCAAAAACCCAAACACCCAACATATCCAAGAGCACTGCAGACCACAGGCAGCCCCCCTTGGCCAGCCCCTCCTCTCCTCTTTCTGCAAGGGGAATAGTCCTGACAACAGTTATTTTTAATTTTTTAACAGGTCTTACAGGGCTTTTCCTCCCCAAAGGGGAAAGAGATGTGAGTATTTCAGGGCAAGAGGTTGTTGCTGATGAAAATGAACTAAATAACAAATGGGGGCTCTGGCAGGTGGTGGCACAGGAGCCAGTGGAGCTGCTGTGTTTTATAGCAGCTGAGCTCTACCCCCTGAACCATAAACCATGACTCTGCAACACCATGTATAATTAAAATACTAATATCTATTGGAAGTAGATGTGTTTAGGAAGACCATAATCATGTCTGAACACAAATGGAGTTCATTCTCACAGATGCAGGACAGTTTCCCGCAGGTAATAGCTGCAATGATGCTTCCCTCCCTCCCTGCCTCCCCAGAGCCTGGCCTGAACTCTTGATGGATTAAATTAAGCAAAGGCAGAAACAGCTCTCCATGAAAAGAAATACATTCATTAGCAACAAGCTCTGATAGAGCTTCATTAATTTATGGCATCTAAAACCTATTCTTGAATTATTATCTACATTGTTAGAATTTGACTGCTGAAAGCCTATTGGTGGTTCAAGTGCTTCAGAATTTCATGTTCCTGGGTGGGCAGGTCCCAAATTCACCTGGGCTTGTGTCCCCACACCACAATCACTCACTTTTGCAGTGATTTTTGAAACTTTTCCCCCATTTTAAATAGCTCATATGCAAGATATCACCGTGAGAATTTGGTAGAGTCCATTCCCATGAAGTTAATTCCAGTATTTAATGACAAAAAGAATGGATAAAGGGCTCTAGTCATGGCGCAAATACCTGGAAGAAGAGTAGACAATATCCTGAGAATGCAAAGGCGTGAACCAAGTGTTCTGAGACTCAGTGGAGAAGATATTCACAGTTTGCGTTGTGTTTTGCCCTGTGATATGAGAGAAGAAAACAAACAAAATGAATTAAAAGGCTGCAAATTTTTCATACAGGGGCATGCAGTGATAGGACAAGGGGGAATGGTTTAAACTGTCAGAGAGAAGGTTTACATTGGATATTAGGGAGAAATTCTTGACTGTGAAGGTGGTGAGGCCCTGGCACAGGATGCCCAGAGAAGCTGTGGTTGCCCCATCCCTGGAAGTGTTCAAGGCCAGGCTGGACGGGGCTTGGAGCCATCTGGGATAGTGGAAGGTGTCCCTGCCCATGGAAGGTGGGTGAAATGGGATGAACTTTTAAGTTTCTTTCCAACCCAAGCCATTCCAGGGTTTGATGATAAATATTCCTAGCATACTAGTTCAAATCCTTGCATTGAAATTATCTCCAGTGTGAGATGGTATGGAATATTTAATATCAATGACATGCTCCTGCTGCTCCAGTTCACGTGTATAGGAGGCTGCTTAAAATTCGGAGCGGACGCCTCCATGACAGCCCTGCTGCTTCCAGGGAAGTTCCCATCTGAGGACAGTAAACTTCAGTGGAAACCACTGATTTGCTTCAAACCAAACCTTTATTGCAGGTCCTGAGAATCATCGAAAGACATTTGAAGCCATTTGTATGTGGATGTGTTTATTTAATCTGAAGTTATTTGTGCAACTGCATTGTAATAAGATGCGAAATGGGAGATAATTTCACAGAGGTTCTGTTTTCTACTTCTTTAGCAATAAAACACGCTGGTGTCCTTTGCTAAGGCTCAGGATGGCTTTGAAGAGCAGTGACTTCATCACCTAAACCACAGTGGGGTGTTGCCACTCACGGGGGCAGAAACTCTGTTTGAGGATTTTGGTTGGGGAAGTTCTGATAATCATTCAGTCAAATTTCTAATTTAATGATTTAGAGTTGGGTCCCTAGGCATGGCAGAGGTTGCCTGAAACCTAAAATCTTACCAGACAACAAAGTTTTTCTATTATTCTTCTAATCAGATGGTCTTGTAAAGCTTCTGAGTAAAACTAAAGAGGAATGGAGGGGAAAAAAAAAAGAGTGGAAGCGATGTAATGGAAGAAAAGCAGAGATAAAGTGCTGTCTGGAGAGAGGAGTGAGGAAATATGCCCCACGAAATAAATTGAGAAACATGAGAAGATGATGATATCTCATTTATCTCTCATACGTTGCTCTCTCAGTGATTGAGCACTAACAGAGCAATAAAAGGATTGCTCCAAAATCTTCTCTTGTTCAGAATTCACAAGAACACCTAAAGAACAAGCTTTCAGCCCAGCTATGAATATTTTTTAAAGCTTTCCTTAAAAACAAACAGATATTTGGCCTTATCAACTCTGTATCATCTCTAGAAGCTGCTCATGACAAATTTAGGTGGTTAAATTTGTGGGCAATCAAGCATTTAATCTGGGCAGAAGGTGCAATACGAATCCCTCTTTTTCCCCACGCTGTAACAGAGGGACAACCAACTTAACCAGGGAAGGGGCTTGTGAAACAAACCTGTGATCTTGAATGCTCAAGAAGGAATATGCAGCTCATACAAGCATGTACAAATCAGTCACTTGCGTGGGTGCTGTGGATTTTAAACATTCCACATTTGAGCCCAGCAGTGTATGAAGGTCACAGGTACCTTGAGGAGCACCACCACACTCAACCATGCAGCCAAAAAGGTGGAAGAGCCTTTTCCCAACAGAATTGATTCTCTGCAGTAACAAGTCTCCCACTTCCATCTGCTCCTGACTGCAGACCTGTGCTCCCTCCACCCTTACGATGGGGGGTTGTGTTGGGACTTGGGGCATTTATCTCTCTTCCCTGGTGCTGCTTAAGGCTCTCCACAGCCATTGCCTTCATTTAGCCTCTTCCCAAAGCAATGCTACTCCCAGAACAGGGTCACCAATGGGAATTACCCTCTGGAAGGCTTTGTTGGCTTTATGGACCCCAGCAAAAGCCAGAAGCTTAATTCTGCAAATTTGTAGAGAAAACGGAGCACAGCCCACAGATATCTTATGAAATGTGATAAAATCTTCTGAAAAATCACCTAAAAAATCTGGGATGTCCCTTCCTGGGGTTGGGGCTGGCACAACTTGTGCTCTTCCATGGTGAGGAGTGGGGCTGGAGGAGCCACCATGCACCATCCCTATCCTTGGCTGAGACTCAACTCCCAGCAAAGCCTGATTCAGCTGAGATTTAATTGTGAATGTTGAATAAATGAGCCCTAGAGGAGCAATACCTCTCCTGCCTCCCTCAGGCCACACAACCCTGCATGTGCAAGTCAGATAAAGTGTTTTAAAACAGAAGAGTGGGGAGGAGATCAAAACATTGGGCGGCTTCGGGAAGAAGAAACTAAATATTCCTGAGAGTTTAGGAGAATTTTTCTCTTTTAAGAGGCAATAGCTTTTGTAATGGCTGTGCATAGATTTTATTTTTAGGACGGCCTATCTGGAGACTTAATGTTGGCAGTGCAAAACCTCTGTATTTGCTTTTTATTAGAACAATTTAATTTGCATTTGGCTACTATTAAAATTCTTTGTTGTCAGAAAGAACAGAGGTAAATGGCTTGCCTGGAAATCTGTCCCGGTGCCCTGTGCTCTGATCTGTGAGGGGGATCAGCTCTGCAATTGCTCACCTCAGATTCTTCCAAAAATGCTGTTAAATTGAACTCCACCTCTTCTCCCCAAGCGCTGCTGGATTTTGTTCAGGAGCTTATGTTGTATATGAAAAATAATCTCTTCCTGCAGGGAACTGCAGGATATGCAAGTGCCAACAGTTTCCAACACAATGGTCATGGGGCTTGGAATGAGAGAATGCTTTTCCAAGTGAAAATAACAGCTAATCCCAGTTTTCTGTACCAGTCAGCCTCTGAGGGTTTCCCTGTCTGGGAGTGTTTGCTGTTGAAGTTCAATAGACATCACTTTAGGAAATAGTAATAGGATCACTGAATCATGGAATGATTTGGGTTGGAAAGGATGTTAAAATCATCTCATTCCAGCCCCTGCCATGGGCAAGGACATCTTCCTCTATCCCAGGTTGCTCCAAGCCCCATCTAACCTGGTCTTGAACACTGCCAGGGATGGGGCAGCCACAGCTTCTCTGGGCACCCTGTGCCAGGGCCTCACCACCCTCACAGGGAAATAATGCTCATATTTCAATTTATTGAAGAATTTGGGCTGTTTTGGAGATGCTGTAAAGGTCTTACCACCTTCAAAGCTTGTGGAATGAGTTCAAATAAAAATCCAAGGTGGTGCCATGGAAATTCCATTTGAGGCAGTGGAAAACTGCCTCCAGGAGGTGGATGTGGCAGTAAAACTCAGGGATATTGTCGACAGACAATTCTGTTCTGATTGAAATTTGAGGAAGTAATTAGTGGCATGATTGCAGCGCTAAATATAATCAACAATGGCGGCAAACGAGCCAAGCTATGGGGTGTGAGTGATGGTACAGGAATGTTCTCAAAGAGCAGAGCCAAGTCTCCAGTGGTTCCCCTGCAGCCCCAGGGTTTATTCTCACTGCATCACTTTATCTGAGGCCTTCATCTGAGAGAAACTTCTGCTGTGCTGGAATTCCTGACCACTGTCCTATTAACTTCTCCTGTGGTTTAATTCATATTTGCCACCTTCATTAAGTTTTTGTGTCCCCCATGGCTGTTTCTGAGGCTTGGTGGAGAATTTTCCAAACTCCCGCCTTTCGGTGCCTCTTCCTCCCAGCTCTCGTTAGCATTCCAGCACACGTCGGTGGGGTTATGTCTTCAAGGTTAAAAAATTCTGACGGCAAGTCAGATTCCTGGTCTGAAGTTTCCCTTTGAAGTCTTTTTTCAAGCCACTGGGGAAGGAGCAGGCAGGGAAGTGTCATGTAGAGCCCTGACCCACAGCCTCGTGCCCTCGTGCTGAGGGGAAGAGCTGCTGTTCCAAGAGAGAGGAAAAATAATAGGAAAATTATTCACACGGCCTTTTGTTTTCAAAACTATAGCTGTTCATCTGCTCAATATTCATGAGAGGTGACTTAATATGTAACGTACAATAAATTGAAGCATATTTCACTGTCCTTCTGCTCTTCTAGCAGTGCATGACACGCATTGTGAAACTGAAAGAATAGTTAGAATTCATCCCTGGGAAAGAAAACTCAGTAATAACCATTAAAAAATCTTTGTACTGTTTTCTATCATGGAAGAAATTCTGCTAAGCTATTATCAGCAATCAGGCTTTGAGCAGCTTGGGCTGGTTGGAAGGTGTCCCTGCCCATGGCAGGGGTGGAGCGAAATGAGCTTTAAGGTCCCCTCCCACCCAAACCATTCCATGATTCTATGAATAGCAACACACTTCAGTAACTGATGGAAAGTACACGTGTCAGCTGGTTAAACTGACTTTGGTGCATCTGTCTGAGTGCTCCAGGTGATGCTGAAAACTCTCCCTGAACACTTGTGGCCCAACCCAGCAAGAGCTGCAGCATCTCAAATCTGGATACATCTTCCTGGCAGGAAGGAAAAGTGGAGGTGCCTGTATTCACAGGTAATCCAGCACATGGAAAGAATGCAAGTTTCATAATTTTCACCTTATATTACTTTAGGTTTACAAGTTGGAAACATCTTTTATAGTTGTTCCTAAAAATCCAGGTGCTCTTCTGTGCAATGGGAAGAACAGCTCTGCAACCTGCATTTTGGTGTGGGGTCTGGGGGTGCTGCAGGACCAGGACTGTCAGGTCAACCCTGATTCAACAAACCAGTCAAGCAAAATGCAATTTAATATAAATGCTTGACATTAAACATGTGCAGAATTCACTTCAGACTGTGTCCGTTTATTTTTGATGGGCTGGGATCCCCCATGGGGTGTGAAACCTCACCAGGGAGGACCTGGGCTGAAAGAGTTTCCTCATTTTCTGCCAGGCAGTTTGATTTTACAGGGGCATCTGGGCTGGCTGTTTTAAATTCTTTTGATCGATTATTTTTTCAACCATTACTTGCTGGAATTAAGTGAGTTTTGATTGGAAAATAAGCTTAACCAACTGCTTTATTAGTCAGAGGAAACTGCTTTGGCTAATTGACAGAGGAAATATTGGAAGAGAAATCAAGACCTGGAAAATGTTACTTACCAGGAAGAGTTCAGCTCCCCTCAATCACGTTAGCTTTCCATTTTGTGCTGATATTGAATTCAGGCATGTTATAGGCTTTTTTTCAAGGGGAAATAGAAAATTTTCCTAGTAGTGGAAAGTGATTGCTTTAGATTTACTGAAATAAAGATGATTTATCCAAGTTTGTGACTGGGAATATGAGTTCTTGAGGTGTAGAAAACCAACCTGGCTATTTGATTCACTTTCTTATAAAATTAAAGGTTTATTACTTGAGATGGAGAAGGTGGAGGGGGGTAGCACCTTGTTCCCAGCCACCTGACGTCCATGCTGACCCGTTGGTAAAATCTTCTCACATGCCAGGAGGTGGGTTATGCTAATACTGGAATGTGATGAGAAGAGCCTGGATCTGGATGCCAGCTCTTTGCTGGCAGATGAGCAGGTGCACCTGGAAATGGGCAGGCTCCAGTGTGGGCACCACCAGCATGGGCACCACCAGCACCAGCACCACCAGCACCGGCACCACCAGTGTGGTACCCAGCTTGGGTGCCCCATGCCAAAGTCACTGAAACCTCTTCTCTGTGCTTTTATTCTGAACAAAAAGAAAAGCACAGTGGATTTGGCCCCTCTGAACTGTAATCATCCTTCACTTTGGCTGCGGATGGGGTGTGAAAGTGAATCCCCCGCGGGAGCCCAGGGCAATCCCTCCCCCAGCCCATGGGGATGCGAAGCCCAGGAGAAGCAGAGCCCCCGGCCAGCGTTTGCCACCCCAGCGCCATGGGAGGGGTGGTCCCTGCCCGGATGCTCGATCACTGACAGCTCCTGAAAGCCGTGGTTCTGCATGGTTGTTGGCTGCTGGGCTCCCAACGGCACCATCAATCCCAGCCTGTCAAGGCTTGTTGTCCCCTAGAGCAGCCAAAACAAAAGGAAATGCAGGCAGCGGCTATGAAAGAAAGAAGAGAAAAGGAAAGGAAAGCTCTGGATGTGAGAGGAAGGTGAGTCAAGTGATCGAGCTCCACATTCAGTCCAATGGTATGAGGTCCCGAGGGGTTTGCTCAGATGTTTGGTGCTTCCTGGCACTTGGAATCCACCTGATCCTCAGCAGGATGGACCAGCTTCTCCTCCCATCTGCATTTCTGATGCTGTGAACCACCTGAGCTGAATGAGTGCCTGTGGTTGGATGGGTTCACATCGAGCTGCCTCTCCAGATCGAAGTTTCATGGTCCAGGTCATGAGTTGTGGACATGGCACATCCTCACCTTCTCCTGCCCAGCTTCAAAATCCACAGAAAATAAAGCCAAGAGCTCTGAGATGCTGATGCCTAATGTCTGTTCCCTACAAGAGAGGCCTTACACTGGATATTTTGGATCAATTGTCACACTGCCTGTAATATCATTGTATATACGTACTGAAACTGAGAAACAAACATTTCAATTCATGTTGTACAGCTTGGCCTGAAGTTTCCTTTACGGTGAATTATTATCTTGGTGATAAATACATTTTGTCATTTCCTACATTATAAACATTTATTTCTAGTACTAATTAGAACAGATTAATTGTCACAGAAGTTATATGTGTCTGTAAAATCTTGCCGTTGTTTCACTAAGCACTGTGCAGGCAGCTGTGCCCCCACAAATCTGGGATACAGGAGCAGATGGCAGGTACAATTAGCCAGCAAGGCTGGGTTACCCACTTACCTGCATAATTAAGGAGTTTGTAGAAAAACGTTCAGCTAGGGCAGAAATATGAATATTACGTCTCTCTGCCTCTGCTTTTGAGCCTTATGTTCACTGTTGGCTTTTGAAAGCAGAAGTACAAGGGATGGAGCACAAAAGGAGCTTTCCAATTGCTCATGTGCTTGAGGGATTTTTGAGGCTTGGGTGAGGGTTTTGTTGGTTGGTTATTTGTTGATTTAATGAGGGCTAAAAACCTTTTCCTGTTGCTTTCTGGTCCTCTGGTGGTAACCCGAAACATTATTTTCAGCTGTGTTTTCTGAGTGTTATTGTTGAGCATGGCTGTACCCGACACAGTCAGTAAATGCTGGGGAATACAATTATATATAAAACGTTTAAGACACAAGAGCCTGTGCAGCAATCCTTAGCCACAGGGCATGTTTTTCCCTCCGGCTTTGAACCCCAGGAATGTGGGATGTTTCAGCAGCTTTGCCATTACCAACACAGGCAGTGGGGATGGTTTGCTGGGCACAGAGATGACTCTGGGCAGCAGATCCTCCTGGCACCATCAGATTTATAACCTACATGTGTCCTAGTGCCTTAAACAGAGTGTTTTGCTGATGGGAAACCTTTTGGACTGCTTCAGCATTCATTGTAAATCACTCTGGTGGGTGCATCCCCCTGTTCCTGCTGCAGAGGACAGCAGGGACACAGCTCCTGCAGACGTCCCCCTCCCAGCCAGGTCCCAGGGCTGGTGCAGGGCACGGGGCAGCCTGAGGGGATTGTTTTGTCTCCTCTGCTCCCAGGGGTCTGTCCAAAGGGGTGGGTGAAAGTAGCTTTGGTGCCAGAGGTTGGGATGGGAATCAAAAGAAGAAAAAAATCTAAGACTGGAGATAGCAAATGCAGACACAGCTATGCAAACCAACCCTGAAATTGTGGCATTTGGGCCTTCTGATGCAGCACAGCATCTTGGCAGGGGTGAGCAGAAATCCCCCACATCATACACAGAACTGTAAATGGGATCCCATTTCTGCTTCAACTCCTTTGCATGGCATAATGTGGGTTCAAAATAGTCAAAATGCAAGCCAAAAGGAAAATACTGAGCTTCACATTAAAAGTCTTGCCTAATTTTGTCTTGAAAGATGTTGGATCACATTCCTATTGTGGTTATAGTCAATAACTCTGTTCATGAAACCATACAATCCTGTGAATGAATCCCAGAACACTTTGGGTCGGAAGGGACCTTAAATCCCATCCCATCCCATCCCATCCCATCCCATCCCATCCCATCCCATCCCATCCCATCCCATCCCATCCCATCCCATCCCATCCCATCCCATCCC
>JACAXG010000148.1:1649059-1819419 GCA_018881555.1 Amblyornis subalaris | reverse complement strand
CCCATCCCATCCCATCCCATCCCACCATGGGCAGGGACACCTTCCACCATCCCAGGTTGCTCCAAGCCCCGTCCAAGCTTGCCTTGGACACTTCCAGGGACGGGTCAGCCGCAGCTTCCCTGGGCACCCTGTGCCAGGGCCTCCCCACTCTCACAGGGAAGAATTTCTTCCCAACATCTAATCTAAACCTATTCCAAGATATATTACAGAATCATCTGCAGAGAGAATGAAGCTCCCAGGCAGACTCCCGGTCTGATGAAGAAGCAGTGCAGCTCAGGCTTTAATGCCCAGTGTTCCTCAAAGAGTGATGAACTTTGAGCTGGTAGCAGGGCAATTTCTTCTCTGGACCTCATTTGGGCCAAAAATGACAAATGTAGCTGTTAATTTAATTGTCAGTTGAACTGCCTTTTGCAGAGCTGGCCCAAAAATCAATGCATGGAGTTATGTTGGCTGCATGTATGAGCGTTATATATAGCCCAAAAAAACCCATGCCTGCTTTTAGTCAATTGGAAAACAGTGTAAGATGATAATAAAGACTGAACACAAATAGGCTATTTGGCTGAAATATCTGTAATTTAAATTGTGAATGTTCCCGCTTCGCCCAGGGCAGAAATGGAAGGTCGTGTGCTACTGCTGGAAGCACAAGGATGGGGCAGGGCAGCCTGGAGAGCAACAGCGAGTGTGGTGATGGATCTGCTCTGTGGGAACTCACATGGGGGGCAAATCCATGCCTGAGTGGAGAAATGTCCCCGGGAAAGGACTGTGAGGTGTGAAATACAAGCCCCAGAGAACTGCACAGTACTGGCTGCTGGGGTGAGTTTTAATCACAGAATGGTTTGGGATGCAAGGACCTTACAGCTCATCTCATTCCACCCCCTGCCATGGGCAGGAATACCTAACATTAGACCAGGGTGCTCCAAGCCCCATCCAACCTGGCCTTGAACACTTCCAGGAATGGGGCAGCCACAGCTTCTCTGGGCAAGTGGTGCCAGGGCCTCACCACCCTCACAGGGAAGAATTTCTTCCTAACATCTAATCTAAATCTCTCCTCTTCTATCTTAACACCATTCCTTCTTGTTTTGTCACTATCTGCCTGTGTAAAAAGTTGTTCTCCTTCCTTTTTGTAAGCCCCAAGGATGCACTTGGTGCCAGCAGTACTGGTGATCCTGGCCACTTTGCCAGGCAGGACCCAGCTGGGCTCCCAGCTCATCCCCGGGTTGGTTGTTCCTTATGCAGGAAAGACATGGGAACACCAGAACCAGTTTGGTTGTCGAGTGTATTATTTGCCATGAGCAACATTGCCCATGTTTTGTTGCGTGAGCTATTTAGACCACTTAATTTGTTTCAAACTAATTACTTCTTCACTATGGCAGCATGCCTACTGCGAGCACAATTTCAAACAATTTTTAAAATTTTATATGCAATATAGTCCTTGAGCTTTGAGCCAGATTTTTGCTTAATAATTTAATTTAAAATTCATGTGAACCCCCAAAGAATCACAAGCTCCCTCTGGGAGTCCAAATGTGTTTCTCTCTGAGCATCACTTGCATCGCCCTCCATACCTGAAATGTAATGTAGTGCTCGATGTGATGTGAAAATGCTATTTTCTCGTCAAGAGCACAATGTCAGAATTATTTTCATCCTGTTCTTTAAGATACCTGTGCTTTCCCATCCTCAATTAAATGTCAGGTCACACTGGGTATCCAATCAAAGCTGGAACTTTCAGATCCCATTTCACACAAGCATGGAGAGGAATGTTGAATTTTTATCACCTTTATTTTTGGAATTGAAACATCCAGATGTATCTGGAGACTATATAACCTGAGGAATAACCTGAGAACTGATATATCCAGCCCATGGAAAAACAAAGCTGGAGCAGCCTGCACCCACCACCGCATCCTGCCCCAAACAAACTATGCACAGATCCCGTTGCCTCCTTCATCCACTGTGTTCCACTGAATTAAGTTCCAAGATTAAAGCAATAAGAAAAYAAAATTGAATTAAGCTGATGAGAACGCAAATAATGTAATTTGTAATTAGATCTTTTGTCTTCCTGTTTCATTCCCTGCTCTTTTATAGTCTTTCCAGCTTTTGTGTCTCCTCCTCATCCTTCTTTTGAATTTGTTTTTAAATCCCTTGTTAAGCTCTGAATAACACATCTGCATTATGTAACCCTCAGACAAATAATTAAACTGGAGGGGCCATGGCATCTTTCCCTGGCATCACTGCTGCCTTGACCCCTGGTTTCTGACAGCAGCATCCCACAAATCCTGAAGGCAACAAACCTGGTGCTCCCAGGGCACTGCAGGCAGAGGGTTCACCCCAGAAATCGAAACAGGAGTGTATGGCAGTGTTGGAAACCAGCCTGGATTGTTCTGCCAAGGCTACAGGGAAGGCTGGAGAACAGTTGGGGGAGGATGCAGCTCCCAGCCCTGTGCCTTGTGCTCCCCCCTACCAACCCTCCATCCTCGCTGGGCTGGGCAGGCAGTGCTGGATCGGGGTGTAACACCCCCAGAAGGGGTTCTGTACATTTCTTTCCATTGTCACCCCAGGAAGAGGCTTAATCAGCCCAAGCCCCTGGTCTTTGAGAAGCATCACCAGCACAGAGATCTGAGCTGACCAACAGGGATTTGAGCAGGGACCAAGGAAAAGAGGAGAGCAGCACTGTCCTCTCATTGCTCAGAGCTCTGGCTGTACAAAGGGAAGGCTCGGATCAAACTACCTCCCAAGAACTGCCTGAATTTGCCTCAAAGCCCAGCTTTTATAACCGCTTTTTTGTAAGTTGATAAAGATGACAGCTTTATCAGCATCCTATTCCAGCTCCTGCCAGGCTGGTTTTATCAGCCAGCCAACACTGCTCCCATTCAATCCTACCTGGATGCTGTAGCTGTAGCTTGTGTTCTGTGATTCATACTTTTGGTTTCCCTAAATTGGATTATTTCAATCCGAGGCCCTTTGGGCTGCTGCAGACTGTTCTGGCATAGTGCTGGGCTGCAGCTCAGTGTAACACACAGAATTTTCGGCTCTGATCCCTGTTAGGGTTAATCTTCATCCACTTCCTTGCAGAGTAGATTGAGCTAAAGCTCTACGGGATACCCTGCCCTGTTCACCCCACAGGAATCCCCCTCTTTCCTCTTATCATTCGTGTGGTTTTGAGCCAGCCATGGGGCTGCAGGGCTGGGCATGTCCAGGTCATGTTCTTAACCAAACTCTGAACTTACTTACAAAGAAAATGCCACCAGGTTAAAATGAATTTTCCCTTTCTGAGTGAAGTTGTTCTTGGTTCTTCTGTGACAGCTCACCTCCCATTCTCCACACTGACAATAACCCCATCCTGGGGCTGATCCTGGTGGGACTGTATCAACATCCCAGCCCTCATCCTGCCACTTTGTTACTCAGTAAATAGTATCTAAAATGTTATTTTGTTGGCATATGAACATGGTAAATAGGATTCAAATATTTGATTGAGGGAATCAAAATGTTTTTCCTCTCCATGCTCCTTTACAGGAGTTTGAGTTGATTTTTAGTTTGTCATTGGTAATTAAGAGTGGAAATTACTGCTTCTAATTCCTCGGTTTATTGTCCTCTGGTGCAGACCAGTTTCTGTGGTATCAGGGGATTTTCCATCTGTGCCGTGCACTCACATGGGTGGGAGATGATGTGGAGTTCACTGTGTAAAGAACCATTAAAAGTGACTCCAGGAGTCAATAAGCTCCCAGCTTCAGTTGTGTTATCAGTATTGATTCAGTTAATAATTATTTATCTTAATCCCAGACCCCTGGCAGCTGCTGGTTTAACCCTTTGGAGGAGGCACGTTATGGAGGCATCTGCGTGGCTTCCAGGCTGCTGGAGGTTTTCTCCATGATGAAATTTCTTAGAGATTTTCTGCTGTGCTGACCCAGGTGCCCTCCCCTGACGATGGATTGGAAGCTGAGATAAGTGGCAGAGCAAGTGGCACCTCGCTGGGACGGGGTGTGAGTATTGATCCCACTCAGTGGGGCTGGGAGGGACCGGAGCATCCCTGTGCTGAATCCCGTATTCCCTCCTTCCCCATCCAGGGAGTGTCCATCACTGCACTGGTTTCTCCTAAGACATTTATGCAAGGCATTACTGGGCTTGTCTGTGCCCTTTCACTCCCCTTAACCTCCCATACACCTTCCTACTTCTTTGACTCTCCAGTATTAAACACTAATTTCCCATTTATTCTCAAGAAAAAACATTCTTTAATTCCTAATAGCTTTCCTGAAGCCATAACTTGCTTTGTCTGCTGTTTAATAGGGAATCAATATTGTTGTAATACAATGAAATTTACATTGATTTGTCTCATTTTAACCAGCAGCTAAACCAATAAGGCATTAGTCCATGTGCTCCTGCCAGAAGGCCCAGTTGGCTTCTTTAAGCCTGATGTGTTTTTCTTTGCTAATAATTAATTACAAAAATCTGGCATAAGGCTTGCAAAGGGGATTATGCAGAATTACTACTTGCAGCAGTTTTCTAAATTAATGCAAAAGTGGAACCTCTCAAACTGAGATACCTTTTAAACGTGTGCACACTGACAAGTGTGCACTGGACAAGGATGTTCATCTTGCTAAATCATCATAGAATCCCAGAATACTTTGGGTTGGAAGGGACCTTAAGGCTTCCTTCCAGCTCTCCTGCCATGGGCAGGGACACCTTCCACCGGACCAGGTTGCTCCAAGCCCCATCCAACCTGGCCTTGAACACCTCCAGGGATGGGGCAGCCACAGCTTCTCTGGGCACCCTGTGCCAGGGCTTCACGCTTGGGTGAGTCAGTAGTCATGTGGAGCCCATGCCTTGGGAGCCACCAGTGGGTGTCCAACATCTTGATGATCTTACATCTGCCCTTACACTGACTTACACCACAACCATTGAATTGCCATCTTTTGAGCTCCCCTGATGCACACCCTGTTCTTCCACTAAAAATGTGGTGTTAGAGTGAACTGCCTACCCTGGAGACAGGGGAGGTCTCTGTGAGCAGTCATGCTGCTCTGCCAGTCCCAGCCCTGGTCTGTCCCTGCCACAACACAGCAGCAAAGCATGAGCTGAAGATCTGAGCCTGAGGTGTCCATGCCATGCTCTGAAGGCCTAATTAGCCAAACAGCTTCTGCAATTACAGCAGCACAACCTGCTACAGGAGTATTCCCTAACCTGCAGCTTCAGGGAGTCAACTGTGCATCCCTGTGGATCGGGAGGAACCTGGGATCACCCATGGAATGGCACAGGTGGGGGAAAGGGCAGGATTCTTGTTGCTTTTGCTTCAACAGTTGGTGTGGATCAGCCAACAAGAAAGCAGAAGATAAAATGGATTTCTCACCAAGGAAAAATGGTTTTAGATTCCCACTTGGGGGACTGGGAGAGCCATTTCTCATGCTAACAAAGCGGTGATTAACTCAGAGGCAGGAGGGAGTACTCTTCTGAGACAGGAATGTTCCCAACTGCAGTTTACACAGGATCTACAGTAATTCTGTTATATTAATATAATTACCAGACAATCCATTTCAATAACATAATCACAACCCATATTTCATTCCTCAATTAGAGTTCTGATGAGAACAGTTTCTAAGCCATAACCTCCTCACAAACCTACCACTAAAAAGAGAACAATCCAATAATTACTCTCACCACGTTAAGCCAATTAGCCACTGGCAATGGAGCAGAAGGGATTTTTCTTACTGGCTATTCATCAGCAGTGGAAAGAGAAGTTTCAGGGGAAGAACATCTGTCTCTTCAGAGGTCTTTTTTTAAGACTGAGCAATTTCTCCAGTCCCTCAGGTCTGCCTTGGCTGTCCTTTCCAACTTAGCCATGGGGTTTTCCACTGTTTTTCCTGCTCCATCTCCCAGCAGTTCTGCAGTGTTTTCATGCTGAGGATGACCCCAGGCTTGGCCAACCCCTGTTTCTGTACCACATGGAGGGAAGGGGGGAGGGTGAGAGAAGCTGACAGCTGAGCTCACAGAGGACTGAGACACCTAAACACAAAATTTTTGGACTCTCCATGTCTCAGAGCTTGGTCTGTTCCTGGCTGGTGATGGAGCAGGTCACACCACCCGCAGGTGCAACAGCCTCCAGAGCCTGCACTACCTCCTGCTCCAGAACTGCTCCAGAACTGCTCCAGACACCAGCCCTGTACGTCTTAAATTTAAACAAATTACATTGCCAGCTGTCCAGGAGATCACAACAACATGCATGGGAAGAATCTCAGTTACCTCAGCAGTGGAGGTAAGCAGCAGAAATGTGATTGTTTGCCACAAGAAAGCAGCTCAGAAGGCTGCATATTACACATTGTCATGTCATACAGGATGGCTTTGCACAGCAGTCCTCCGAGATTCTAATGAATAAAATCTTGACAACATTCTCTCCTGCATTAATCATTTTAAGCTGATCCTACAGGATATGAGGGCAAATTAAATTCTATTTGCAATTTCATGCATGACGCCCCGCGTGGCCAATGCCTGAGCCAGCAGTTCTTCAGTAAGACAAGCGTGTAAGCTGCAATTATGCAGTTACTTTCTCCCATGTGCCAACTCTCTTATTACTGACAAAATTATAAATGAAAATGTATGAATGGTATTAAACTCACCTTCAAGGATGGAGCAAATTAAAACAAATAACTTGTAAGACTGTATTTGAAGACAAACACTACTTCTGATGGTTAAAATGAAAAACGGAACACCTGTGCCTTCCCCCACCATGGGGACCAGGAGGTTCTGATTCCATCCTGCGGGGCCAGCACCCAGTCTCACATCTGGAAATAAGCAGTGGGGAGCACAGGCACACCTGGCTCCAACAGGATGGTTATACATGTCCTGGGGTGCTCTCACCAGAGGTGCTGGGTGACACACCCTGCCCTCAAGCAGGCAGGACTGTGCAGGCATCTCACGGACAGCACAGGGAGGACTCTTCAGCCAGGTGGGTTTTTCCAGACACTTCTGTCTTCTTCTAGTGCTTCCAGCATGCTTCTCTCTTCCTTTTTAAACCATGAATCACAGGAGAAGCCCAGCTATGGAGCCCTTTGATGGGACAAGGGGGGATGACTTTAAATTGACAGAGAGCATGTTTAGATTGGATATTAGAAAGAAATTCTTCCCTGTGAGGGCAGTGAGGCCCAGGCACAGGGTGCCCGGAAAAGCTGCAGCTGCCCCATCCCTGGAAGTGTCCAAGGCCAAGTTGGACAGGACTTGCAGTAACCTGGGATAGTGGGAGGTATCCCTGCCTGTGGCAGGGGTGGAATGAGATGAGCTTTAAGATCCCCTCCAACCCAAACCATTCCATGATTCAATGATTCCCACGCCCTGGCAATATTAGTCAGCTCTGGAGAGGGCAGGAAGGGGGCCAGATAACAAACCTTCATCTCAGAGAAATGCTTTAAACTTCCCTTTAGAGGAATTAAATTCCTGCCTAAGTACTCCCCAGCCAGCCAGCCCCGTGATCTCCTGTCCCCCTCCACGGCACCGCGTATGCTGATCATGCTCCGTGCAAAAGTTCAAAGCCATTTCCAGCTGCATTTGTAAGGAGCCCTGTCTTAATCGGGTTAGAACATAATATGCTCTTAGTCCTCTGGAGGGGAAACTTACACTTTTCTTCAAAGCAGTTTTCTCTGATAACTTATAACCTTCCCCCCTCTGCCTTTCTCCTTGTTCAGTGTTATTTCCCCACAGGGAGAAAGTGAGTTTTGTGAGGTTATCATGTACAATATCATCCACCAGACTCCTCTGCTTTGGTCTTTCTCAGAGCATCAGTTGCAGCAGAGCCCCAAGAACAGCTGGGGCCCAAAGCGCTGGAGCACATCCCGCTGGGATAATGCAGCTCCTGCCCTGCATCTCATGATGGCTCCCCTTGTGCCCACCTTCTCGTCCCCATGGGTTTTTTTTCCCTCTCCACTATCTTAGATTAGGAAACTCATCACCTGAGACTGCAAAAAGTTTAGTAAGACCCTAGAAAAGATCAGGCATCAGTACAGAGGACAAGGCAGCCTGGAAACGAAAAGAGGACAGGTTTAGATTGCATATTAGGAAGAAATTCTTTTACTCAGAGGGTGGTGAAGCCCTGGCAAAGGTTGCCCAGAGCAGCTGTGGCTGCCCCATCCCTGGAGGTGTTCAAGGCCAGGTTGGATGRGGCTTGGAGCAACCTGGTCTAGTGGAAGGTTGAAACAAGATGAGCTTTATGGCAGGGGGTTGGAACAAGATGGTCTTTAAGGTCCCTTCCAACCCAAACCATTCTGTGATTATATGAAACCTGTACCCTTACAGTGCTTACCAGCCCCTCACATCCTTCATTCGCCTCCTCTTCTCCTTCCTTCTCCCTGCTGTGTGTGTGATATTTATCCCTGTAATTAGGTCAGCCAGCTCTCCCATGCATTCAGGAGGGCATTTGCCTGCCAGACTACCTGTGTGACCCAGCAGGACCCGACTGCCGGTGGCATTGTCACATACCCCACACCGGCTCTGCAGGACCCATCCTGCCCAGGCCACCTGCAAGAGCAGCTGTGACTATCAGATCCCTTGGTACGGAAGCCACCAGCACGTGGCTGTCCCATGAAGCCCCCCAGATTCTGGAACCTGCATCACACAGCCTCATCCCATGGCTCCTGTTCCCTGTGTCCGCTCGCCCCATGGGCAGTGCTCTCTGGTGTCAAGCAGTGACCCTGCTGCTCCTGGGGCTTTGTGGGCCACATGAAATCCTAAATGTGGCCTCAGGCACTCCGAGAGGGGACGCACCAGGTCTGATAGCAGGTCTGCAACAGGCTGAACCCTCTTCAACACAGCCCTGTGCCTGGCTCGGCAGCAGGTCCAAGGAAAGCCATGAGCTCCCTGCTACGGCTGCTCGCCTCTCAAATTTACCTAACACTGGAAACACAGTCCTAATTAAAATATTGACAGGAGGAAGTGGAATCAATCAGCAGCTGGCACACCAGGACAAGCTCCGCATTAAGCAGAAAGCGCTGGGCTGCGACAGACTCCTCAGGTGACATTTAATGGCTGTTTGTACAGGAGAGGAAGTGACCCCCGGCTCAGTGGTGGCAACAATTAGCACAGAGCACACCATGGTGTGAACGATTTTAATGTCAAATAAGGTCTCCTGGTTCTACTACCCTTGAGCATCCCAGCAAAAAGCTGAGTTTTATTTTTCAAGGATGATGAAGGTCCTGTTTTCAGGGTCCTGGGGTGCAGCTCTGTGTAGATCATGCTGGAGGTGGTTATTGGTTACCACCCTGTGGCAGCTTCCCCTGGGACCTGACACAACTGAGGGGAGATTTTCTCATGTGCTTTTAGGGAATAGCAGCCAAACCCTGGGATGGAGGGAGGAGAGCCAAGGGCTTCACTGAAGGAGGTGTTTGGGAAGGAGGGGTCCCTCCAGCGGAGCAGGGTGGGAGGTGGGGATTTCAGGGCTCCATTTGCTAGCTAATAATGGGGTTCTTCTCCACTCACTGCCCTCACCAGTGCCCCAGCTGTGTGTGCACAGCATCAACTGGCCGGAATTGGGCTCCAGGATTCAGACGTGGGTGCCAGTGACAGTTGCTTGGCCCCACTCCTGCCCTGCACACTGCTGCTGAAAAATGTAAAAGCAGTATTAGGGGGAGCATCAAAGGGCTGAGGAGGTATTGTTAACCCACATCAAAGATGGAGACCTGAGCAAGAGGCTTGGTGGGGGCAGCAAACACCATGGCAGCCAGATCAAAGGGAATAAAACACCAAGATGTGCAGTATTTCTTTGCCAGCCAGAGAGATAACTAAGAGAGCTTCAAAGGAATCTGCTGCACTCATGACTGACTGATAAATAAATAAATAAGGCAGTTGGCTTCTTCTGAGATTGGCAGTAAGAGGATGAAGAGCAGAGAAGGAGTGCTGCCTCCTAACCCTGCTCAATGAGCCCGTTGCTCCCTACCTACCTGTCCCTGCTCCACACAAAAGCAAAAATCACGGAATCATCGAATCACAGAGAGGTTTGGGTTGGAAGGGACCTTAAAGATCATCTCGTTCCACCCCTGCCATGGGCAGGGACACCTTCCACTATCCCAGGTGGCTCCAAGCCCTATCCAATCTGGCCTTGGACACTTCCAGGGATGGAGCAGCCACAGCATCTCTGGACACCCTGTGCCCAGGTCTCAGTACCCTCACAGGGAAGGATTTCTTCCTAAATAGCGTAGAAATGGGTAAATACTTGATGGGGAACACCATATGAGGTTTTGCCTTCACTGTTTATTCATTTCCCTTGTGTGGTCCAGGAGTCTCAGGCCCAGAGAGCAGCTGATGGCCCAGGACCCCATAGCAGAGCATCCCCAGTTGCCCATCCCTGGCATATCCTGCCCTCCTCTTTCCCTCTTGTCTGCAGCTTTAAGCTGATTCTCTTTGAGACTACTGTGACTCCTTGCACAAACCTTCCTCCCAAGTGTCATGTTAAAAGGACTATTAAAAGACTTCCAGAAGTGTAAGTTTTCACACTCCTGTTACCTCCGGCGTCTGCCAACAGTGGCACCCAGAGCTAATTAACAGCCCCTGTTATCAACATATGAAACTCTATTGCAAGTAACCTCTTTCCTTCTCCCAAGGTATGTTCAGAAAATGACACATCAGGCAATTTCTTGTCATTCATGAGTTACACTCCATTTTCCAGGTATTTTGAGAAAGCACTGTAGGTTTCATTTTTTGGGAAATGAGAGGTTTGCCATTTGGGAGGAAACCCAAGTGACAGTGACATAGCCCTTCTGATCCCTACCCCAAAGGACTGGTCCTGTACCATGAGCCCATGGCTGCTTCCAAAATAACAATCCCCTGTTCCAGGACGAAAGGCCCCAAGGGTGCAGAAGCGTCCCATGGGGTGGGATCATCCATCAGTGTCAGAGCACCGGGGCTCATGCCTACCTTGGCAATGGGTGAACCTTCCCAACACACAGAATCTGGTGGGACCTCAAAATGAACCAAATGATCAGCATCACTGAGAAAAGGCTCTTCCTCATCCCCTCTTTGTTTTGGTAGCATTATGAGGCAGAGATGAGACATCCCAAACTGATTCCTTTAAATTCCAACAGCTTCATTCTCCTCCGTACTCATGGGGAGGTCACATGTCCATCACAACCAGGGGTGCAGGTGTGACAGTGCAACTCCCTTTGGAGGCATTTGGGATATTTTTCTGATTTTTGGACATTCTTCCTGTCAAGGAAGCTGCAGCAGCAAGCCCAGAGCTGCTGTTGAACAGAGGCAGCAGGTCTTTCATCTAAACAGCAAATTCAGAAAATAAGCAGGGAAAGAGCTTGGCTTAAAAACTCTAAGCAAACTGCAAATTATTCTGTTTGAAAGAAATGAACCTGTTGGAAATTTCCAATTGGGTAGCTCGGTTTTGAGTGTTGGTGGATCAAAAGCTGCTTGTCCTGCGTGGCTGGAGGCAGTGGAGTGGCAGAAGCAATTCCCGAGCTCTGTGGGGTCCCTGAGCTGGGCTGGTTATTTGCCTGGTAGCTTTAACCAGAGTTCACTCAGGCTTATCTGTGATTATTGGGTCTTTAGACTAGTCATGATGAAAATGGAATAACAGCACAGTAGAGGCAGACTGAGCTCCCTTTGCTCGGCAGACCTAGAGCCCTCTCCCTGCTGGGGCACCAGAGCACGGAATGGTCCATTTAACACTGGAACGGCAGCCAAAGAGGAAGAAATTTATTCATGGCAATTTTGCAGCTTTTGTTTGGGATCTGCAGGGGGGAATTCAGTGTAAATGTGCCTGGTTTGGCTTTTGTTAACCCTTGCCTTGCTTTGAGTGAGCGAAAGGGAAAAGCAGCAGAGCTTCAGGCAGACTGTGGGTTTTGAAGTCCTGTAAAAACCAGGAGTAAATTCCTGGAAAAAATTTCCCTTGAAATGTGACGCAAATGCGGACGGTGGAATAAACAGGCTCCTCCTCAGCTCATGGGCTCACTGCTCTAATTCAGCACCATTGGTGGCACAGGGCTCACATCTCCCCCGACCTGGGCGATTTCCCATTCTGCCAGGGCTTTGGGATCTGATCCTGCACGTTGGTGTGTGCTCCACTCAGCGAGAGGTTCCCTCAGGGTCTCTTGCCCTATGAGCTCTTGTTCTCACTACAACACTGAGGATTATTTTTCTGATTTTTTTTTTCCCTTTGTTCATTTTCTTCCCAATTCTCCAATGTGTTTGAAGCACATTTGCATTTGCAGCATTTATGCCCAATCCCTGAAAGTGTTCAAGGCCAGGCTGGATGGAGTTTGAAGCAATCTTGTCTAATGGAAGGTGTCCCTGCCCATGGCAGGGGATGGAACAAGATGAGCTTTAAGCTTCCTCCCAACCCAAACCACTTTGTAATTCTGTGACTGCTCTTCCCTGGCTGTTGTGCTGTCTGACCAGGCTGCCTGCGGCTTGCCTGGAGGTTCCTTGGAAAATCCCAGCCAAGGACTTTTGTACCAATTTATTTTATTGCTGATTTAGGCTTAAGGATGTTTACTGTCACCCCAGTTGTTTCACATCCTTTATGGCTTGGCAGTGCAGCTGCCTCCCCTGACAGACACAGGACAGCAAAGGTGAAGAGGCTGGGAGGGTGAGACAGTTAAAGAGTTAGAAGGTGATATTCATCAAAAAAGGTCTAGAATGAGCGTTTCCTCCAGGGAAAGGGGACTGCATCCCTGCCTCAATCAGGACAGGAGCGAAATGGGAATGGTCAGCATGCACTGATGAGTAAAAGTGTCCTGATGGGACACTGGTGGGCACTGGTGGTTAAAAGTATGCTGATGGACAAAAAATTTCTACCCTGATGGGTAAAACTGCCCTAATGGGTAAACACATCATTTCCAGAACCAGATTAGGGTGTTCAGCCCTGTGGAATGGGAGCCAGCTGGTGTTTGAAGTTCTGTACATTTGCATTATAAAGGATCAGATCCAGGTATAAATTATATATCTTGTTTCAATAGAAGCTTTAAAGCAAGTGAAGATTGCCCTTTGAAGAGCTGATTCCTGTGATAACAGACCTGTACCACACTTGTCAGGAGCTCACTCCCTTGGGAGAGTGGGGATGGCAGAGGGGTGCATGATGTGCCCCCAGGAGCTGGTGCGCTACAAACAAAACCAAAATCTCTTGCCAAGAGTCACGGCAAGGTAGGAACCGGCACCTTGCCCCAGAGTGGGATGCACAGAGCTCACCTGGCACTGCTGGGCACAGACTGGGTGAAAGTCTCCAGGTTTTGGCAGCCTTGGCATTAAAAGCTGTACAAGTCCAGTGCTGCCCTCATCTGCTTGAGGGACAGAGAACACTCACTGTCATCACTCCAGGGACTTTCCCAGTAATTTCCCAGCTACATCACTTTACTGAGCCTATCCGTGCCCATTACCTGTTAGGGTCACCCACACGTGTGGGCAGAAGGAGGCAGAGGGGATGGAGACCCCAGGTCTGCTGTCACCCCATAGCTCCTCACTTGGGCAGCATGCGATGGAGCCAAACTCTCTCCAGATGGAGAAGAGAGAAAAAATGAATGTGGGTGCTGTGGAGCTGGGGCTGCCAAACAGCTCTCTTGATATGGGGGTGCACAGAGCCATAAACCCAGCTGGGGTCTGCTTGTGTCCCCCAGTGCCCCTCACTTGGCTCTCTTTATTCCCTGTGCCACACACACCTTTTCCTGTGTCCATGGGGATGAAGGGGTGGTTTCCACCCTGGGAGCCACAATCTGTCATGTGATGTACGTATTTTTGTTGTCTCCTCTGAACATATTTAGAGGATTAGAGAAAACCCGCATCATACAAGGGATTTAAAGGTTATTAAGGGAGAAATGCATTTTTCAACACATGCTGCCTGAAAAGTGTGCAGCCAAGTGTTTTACATACCCTGGTGCTGTTATTCATAGAAAATTCTTTTATTTTATTTTCCCTTTTTTTTTTCCCCTCAGTGTAACTGTAGTCATCATTCAGCCTTATAACTATAATGGATGGTTGCTAGAAGCCTTCCAAACAAGGCAGCACAATAAGATACAGACGGTTAACCCACATCAATTCTCAAAGGAAATTTTGTGTTGGGCCCTTTAATTCACTCTTTTTGAAATTATTCTGATCAGTCAGTGCATAGGGCACTGCTGCAGGGAAAAGATTGAACCTGGAGAAAAGTGGAATGAGATTTGAAATAATAAAAATAAGGAAAAAACAGAGAGGCGAGCTTCAGGTACACCTCCAAAATTCAAATGAGCTCATTTGCAGAGCCAAAAATTTCCCAGGGACTCCAGTTGATTCAAAGAGAAATGTATTTAATTTAAAACAACTCACTTCAGGGAGCTGTGCACTGGGATGAAATGTATTAAATAATTGATCAACCAGGGAGTAAGAAAGAGGGGGAAAAAAGAGAAAGAAAAAAGAAGGGAAGAAAGGTACCTGAGTGGTATGTGACGTGGAAAAGAAAGACACCCCCACCAGGGTGGGTGACACACTGAAGGGCTGACAGGGGTCCCAGAGCTGTCCCCTAGGCTCGGTGGCAACAGCCAGACCAGGGGCACATCCCTGTACCCCTCCAGCTGTTCACCTCATCCCACTGGAGTAACACGAGTTTTATTACATTTCCTTCCCGTCTCAAAGTCCCATAGAGCCCCCATGTCCTGTGTGGCCTCTGCTGTGGGATTGGATTCCTTTCTGCTTCATTGGGTGTTTTACAAAGGGCTTAAAATAAAACAAATATACTTCATCTCTTTTCCTCAGCAGCTCTAAGGGCAAATTACAATGGAGCTGGTATCAAAACATACACACAGATAATTTTTCTGCAGTGGCTTGGATTTGGATGTAAAATGGAAATACACATTCAGTGCTTGGCTGTGGCACTGCTGTGTATGCAAACAGCAATTAAAACCTGCAGCCAAATGCCATAAATCCACCAGCGACAGAGTAAATGCCGTTAAAGAGGGAAAATGAAAAGGAACTGCAGCTCATTTGCATTTTGTAAGAGTAATTTTGTTCAGGCTACAGTTGTTCTGAATGAAATGTAACTTCTAAGTACTGTTTCACTGCACTGAGGCCAGGCTGTGAGTGCAGGAGGCTTTGAGACACAGATGAGCTGCTCTGGAACAGGGATATTCAGAGCAGCAGGCGTTGGGGACCATCACTCCAGCCTGGTCCATGGCCACCAAACCTCCCTCCCTCTCTGCGGGGAGGTTCCGGGCAGCCTCATCCCCCCCGTCAGCACCGCCTCTCTGCACACTCCTTTAGTGATATTTATTTCAGTAGCTTCCCCTTACTAACCAAACCAGGAGATGGCACAGCCTTCCAGACAATATCCCTTCTGCCAGCAGCAGGGGGTTGGTGGGTTAATACACGATGGAATTAAGATCCATCTCTTTTTGCTGCAGACTGTGCCCACTCCTTGTCAGGGAGCCCCCAGACATGTGGGCTGGAGAGAGCCTGTGCGAGTGTTTGCTGATGTCAGGAGCAAACAAAGGAGCGAACCAGATGGATGTTCTTATAACTTCAAATAATTAAATTAGAGACATAAATTGTTATGCATTTAATTTACTCTTGACTGCGATATTCCTACTCCATAAAACTGAATGAGGGAACTGTGATGCACCCCGGATTGTGGCTCTCCCCAGCAAAGACCACTGTGTAAATCACAAATAAACGCTGCCGTCTGAAGAATATGAACTCAAATTGTAGGGCTTATAAGGAAAGTGAGGCAGGGGATGGGAACAGGCAGCAATGGAAGCAGATGTATCATTTTACTTGTCCTAATAGCAGATGATGAAGCCAGTTTTTAATTAATAGGTAACTGAGAGGACAAGGGGGAATGGCTTCACACAGACAGGGAATAGGTTTAGATGGGATATTAGGAAGAAATTCTTCCCTGTTAAGGTGGTGAGGACCTGGCACAGGGTGCCCAGAGAAGCTGTGGCTGCCTCATCCCTGAAAGTGTTCAAGGCCAAGTTGGACGGGGCTTGGAGGACCTTGGATAGTGGAAGGTGTCCCTGCCCATGGCAGGGGATGGGACAGGATGATCTTTAAGGTCCCTTCCAACCCAACTGTCATGGTTTGACACTGGCCAAATGCCAGGCACCCACGAAAAGCCCGCTCAATCCCTCTCCTCTGCTCTGCAACTGGACAGAGGAGAGAAAATTTAAGAAAGTGTCAATGAGTTGAGACAAGGACCGGGAGAAAACACTTCTAGGGCAAAACACGCTCAACTTAATAATATAAGGTGAATTAATTACTAACAAGACCAGAGTAAGAGAATGAGAAGTAAAAGTAAGCCCTTAAAGACACCCTTGTCTCCCCCCAAGCCCTCCCTCCTTCCCACCAACGGAGCAGGGAGATGGGGTGGGGGTTTTGGTCCGTTCATCACCCAAGATCTCCTTCTGCTGCTCAGGGAGAGGAGTCATTTCCCTGCTGCACCGTGGGGTCCCTCCCATGGGAGAGAGTTCTCCATGAACTCCTCCAGTGTGGGTCCACTCTCAGGAGCAGCAGCCCTCCCAAACTGCTGCAGCATGAGTCCATCCCACGGGCAGACAGTCCTCCCARAGCTGCTGTGGCGTGGGTCACTCTGCCACGGGGTCAGTCCTCCAAGGACAGCTGCTCCAGCCTGGAAGCAAGGCCTCTCTCTCCATGGGACTTCCTCTGGATCACAGTGTCCTGGGATCCACCCGCTCCGGCATGGGCTCCTCCCCCACGGGCTGTGGGTGGATCTCTGCATCCCCCGTGGGCCCCCATGGGCTGCAGGGGCACAGCTGCCTCACCATGGTCCTCCCCAYGGGCTGCAGGGACATCTCGGCTCCGGTGTCTGGAGCACCTCCTGCCCCTCCTTCTGCACTGACCTTGGTGTCTCCATTGTTGTTTCTCTCACATATTCTCACTCCTACTCTTCTCTAGCTGGAAAATTACAACTACGCCACAAACTTTGTTATGATTTCTTCTTAAATCTGTTATCACAGAAGTGTTACCATCATCTCTAATTGGCCCATCCTTGGCCAGCAGCACGTCCATCATCAGAGCCATCAGGGATTGGCTCTGCTGGGCATGGTGGAAGCTTCTAGCAGCTTCTCACAGAAGCCACCTCTGTGCCCCCTCTCCCCAGCTACCAAAAACCAGGCCCTGCAAAACTAACACACCAACCCATTCTGGGATTCTGTGGTAGTGGCTCTCCCTTGTGCCAATAGGCCAAGAAACACCTATGGATTTACCCTCTCCTGTCTCCTCTTTTCCCGTTTACTACACCACTCTGGATTAATTCCTTTCATACCTCATTAGGACATATAAAATATGTAAAATTGTAAAGACCGCAAACAGAATTTTAAACATTTGTTCCTCTGCCTTTGTTCTGAGTGTTGATGCCAGAGATTTCCAGAAATGTTTGCTTTTTCTCTGCAAAACATCACTGTCAAAACCAACCTGGTTTGGGACATCAGTTGTGCTCCTCAAGAATGCAAAAGTGTTTTCTGTTAAAAATCACAAGAGTTTTGTTTCATTTTCCCTTTCTTTCCTGATCCTAAATAAAAAGAACCATTCCATTTTCTCATAATTAAGTGCCCAGGAGTATTTCAGCTCTCCAAGAGGTCTCAATTGTCCAGCAAGCATTGGTACCCCTCACCAGTGGGTGAAGCAGAGGGTTAAAGGGTCAGAAACACAACTGTTAAAAACAGGGACCTAAGACAATTCCTGAAAAACCAAGTATTTTTTATCCTACAAGCATGTGCATAGGTGGCATCATTCAAAAAGTGAGCTAAACCATTGGGGTGTAAAGCACACATTAAAATACAGGGTTGAAGTCAAAGTGACAAATTTAAGGAGATTATTTTGGTAAGTGTGAATGTGAATTTTCTGTCCTTTTCTTTGCAGGAACATTTTTATTCTCTCTGTGCACCCAATTTCCATAGCAAGCTAATTGTTGTAATTGCAAGTAATTTTTTGTATGTAAATTTAATGAAAGACTGTCTTCAATTTTTAACCTGCTCATTAGAAGGTTTTTTCTTTGTGAAAATGAAAAACTAAAACATGCGGACACTTGAAGCACTGATGGGATGAGCTCATATGGATCAGCCTGAGCCCAAGGGTCCATTTCTTCTCCCAGAAGTGAGTGGTCTCAGGGCTGGTTGGGCATGAGGGACCCTGGGGGATGGAGATGCTGGTGAGGCCATGGCACTGCTGCTGCAAGGAGGGAGCCACAGTGAGTGGGCAGCGAGGGACCACAGGGTCCCACCTGGCGAGGTCTGTCTGGGCTGGGGGCTTGGAATTGTCCTCATTATGCATCCAAACATCTCTGCCAGGCTGTTCCGAGGGAGAGGGGCTAGTGAAGAATGCTGTTAGCAGAGGGATAATAAGGGATGAACTGAGGAATAAATTTAGGTTGGAAATAACAAAAAGCTTTCTGAGCTCAGACCAAGGTGGGTCTGGGCTGTAAAACCCTTCCAAGAACAGTGGGGAAAAAAATGCACCCTACTTCTCCTACTTCTAAGGAGTAGTTTGATGAGTTTCCACAAAGACTCGCAGGGAACAGTGCTGATGGTAGAAGGGGACTGGGCTTACAGGGCTTCCTCCAGCCCTGAGTTCTCAGAAGTCGGCACAAAGCAGCACCAGTGCCCGGGGCAGATGTGCCACCCAAAGCAGACATATCACCTAAAGCCTTGTTACAGTGAGACGGGAATGTCCGAGCCCCGCAGGCTGCAGAGAGATGACGGCCTGGGCACCTCCTGGGCAACGCTGGGGTCAGCTTTGTAGCAATGTCAGAAGGGAGAAGTTCCAGGAAATGGTGAGGAAGCTGATGCACATCCTCTGCTGATCGGGACTGTGCTGCTCAGCATGTGGAGAAGCCAGGAAATCTTTTTAAAACCCCTAAAAATTCACAAAAATCCCAACCAAACCACCACCACCAACAACAACAAATCCACCAAAAATACAAACAAAAGAACTGAAGAAAGACAGACAGGGACAAACAAAAATCTTCTTCCACTCTCTAGAAAACACCGGCAGAAGATGCCCTGTGAGGAACAGGGCTCGTGCACTCTGCTCCCTCCCTGAGCCAAATGCATGCCTTGGAAAAAGTATTGATTACATGGAAGTGGACTAACAAGAAGCAGGCAGCACCAGTGAAGGCAGTTAATTGCTTATTGCACTTTCCTTTGCCTGGTCCCTGGTGACTTTCTCACTGATGAATAATTCAACAGCCACTGACACATGAGTAACATCTCCTGATTTGCATTGAGCATCATTCATTAGGAAGAGGATGAAAGCCTCATCTATCCGCCAGCTAACACCCCATCCCTGGAGGTGTCCAAGGCCAGGATGGGCAGGGCTTGGAGAAACCTGGTCTGGTGGGAGGTGTACCTGCCCATGGCAGGGGGGTGGAACTGGGGGAGCGTTAAGGTCCCTTCCATCACAAGCCATTCCATGATTTGATGATAATGCTGGTTCAGTTTCTTGTCCTGGACCTGGAGCCACAACATGTCCTTCTGTGGGCAGGAGGGGAGCACCATGCCCTGGTCCCAGGGAGTCCCCTCCTCATGGAGAGGATTTTGGGACCATCACCCCATCCAGTGCTGGCCACACGTGGCCTCCAGCTTCCATCACCATGACAGGGATGGGAGCCTGCCTTTCCAAATCTGCCTGATTTCCAGCATCAGCCTTTTGGCATTTTAAATCACCAAGTGCTACGCAGAGCTGATAATCAGATTTACTGATGGAGCTTCTCTGTCTCAGAGGCCCAACTAATCCCTTTTAATCCTTTTCTTAAACTCTTTCTTACGAGTGCTTACAACAGAGTTTATCTTTCAGCTTTGCGTCTAATTTTGGTTTCCAAATGTGTTTTCTTTTCAAGCAAGGATGTAGCTCCACTCGTTATTGCTAAATGGTTGAAGTGGAACATATTCCACATGCTTTACAATTATTCCACTGCTCTCCCAGCTCCTGCACCATCCTGAAAAATGCATCCAAACATACCAAAGGGGCTGGGAGAGACATGGACATGGAGCTTGGCAGCAGCTTTGCCTTCCTAAAGGGTACGTGCTAGCATCTGCCTGGTGTGGTGCTGGGGAATGTCCGAGCTCCAGGCTGACAGCAGGGAGGTTTTTAGCTCAGGGATCATTTTTAGGAGAGATTGGTGGGTTTGTGATGTGTGATACACTGTCAGAATTGAGGCACAGCAGTCCTACAGGTTCTTTTGGTTCTTCCCATAGCTGGGAATAATCTCCCAAATGGAAAAAAAAGTCCATTTTTAACCTGTGACCAATACTGGTCAGAGCAAGTCGAGCAAGGGCAAGGGGAGGAATAGCCTCTTGCCTTCCCACCAGCAGCAGATGCTCCTCATGCCTTAGCAGTGGCCTTTATGAGTGAGGTTTAGATTGGATATTAGGGAAAATTTCTTCACTGGAAGGGTGGTCAAGCACTGGAAGAGGCTGACCAGGAAAGTGGTGGAATTACCATCCCTGAAAGTGTTCAAAAAACATATAGATGTGTTGTTGAGGGACATGGTTTAGTGGTGGACCTGGCAGTGCTGGGTTAATGGCTGTACTCGATGATCTTAGAGGACTTTTCCAACCTTAATGATTCCATTATTCTAAGTTACAGGTGATTTAGAAATGAGCAGATAAAAATAAATCACCTATTTCCTTTTTTTGTTGGTTTTTTTTTTTTTTAAGTAGGCGCTACAGTCGTTTCAACCAGCAATGAGATTGTTCTCCTGTGAACACCTCCTCGTTCAATCCCAACTCCACTGCCCAGGCACCTTTTGGGATGGCTGCAAATTATATAAAAGCCCAGCCTGAGTCACACCAATTAATCTCTGCATCCGCAGCCCCACTCACTCCTTCTCTTGCGTCTCCTGCACGTTCCAATCAACAAGCTCAGCCTGTTCCCATAGAAACTGAGCAGCACATCACTACAGAGTCAAGCTGCTGGGGCTTTTTTAAGTTCTTATTAGAGCTTTATTCCACCCCTCAGAAAGCCAGGCTGGTTGCTGGAACTGGGGATGGCCACTCTGCCTTGGCTGCCAGCAGAAAATGAAACTCAGCAGCCACTGATCCGGTGCTGGCAACCAGAGAGCTTGGGAGCTGCAGTTTGCTGTCAATATTTGCATCTCATTAATCTATTCCAGCTGCAGCTGAGGCAGGGAAGAGAGGAGACAAGAGAGGGTAGAGCCAGGCATGTTTCTTGGCCTATTGTCACCAATGTCGGTTCCTTTACCAATATATTAAAAACTCCTTTCATCATCTGCTATGAATATCTTTAAGGTCCTTTCCGAGCCAAACTGTGCTATGATCCTATGATTCCAAGACTACTAAAATTGCACATCCTCTTCCATCTCTGCCTGTTCCATGACTGTGTCCAATCGCTGTGCAGGCATGGGCTGCGCACCAGCTCTTGGAGGAGCAGGAAGTTTGGGGTAGTTAAGTCTTTCTGCATCCCACCACTTCCAGAGCATCCCAGGAGGGCTTGAACCAGGCTTGGTCGTCGTCGTCGTCGTCGTCATCATCGTCATCATCGTCTCTAGTGTTTCTCAGCTGAGAGTGCCAAAGGGCTTTGGAGAAAGGAGGTGATGACTCCTCACCAAGCCCTTCACACAGGGAAGTTGAGTTTAAGGCCTCCAGTTTTGGTGAGAAGTTCTTTGGAGCAAAGGTCTTTAAAGATGCTTCTGGAAAAACCCTCTCCCTGGGTTCCAGGGGATTCCTCCACATAAAGTCAGGCAGAGCCACCCAAAAATCCCACTCTGCTAGGGAGAGCAGCAAGGAACCAGCAAGTCTCGGAGCTGCATCTGATGGGAAACCTTAGGTCTTCTGCCTGGAGTTTTGTTTTTCCATCAAGAGCTGCTATACAAATATTTACTGGCAACTTTTCCCATTTTAGTAGTGACAGCGCTTTGTGCAGGCTGAGTTTCTTAAGGAAATACTTTAAAAATCTACTTCATGTATTCAAATAATCTCCAATGCATTTATTTAATTTGCTTTTTTTTTCCAGAAGTGAAACTCCTGCACATATGGCTTTGCTTATGCAACTAGTTTGATTAGATTTTACATTTCCATGTGTAATTTATGGTAAATTGCCCACAGATTCATTAAAAAACCCATCCATTAAATATGTCCTGAATAATCTCTTCCATGCACTTTGCAGATAGGACAAAAATGGGGTGATTCTGTATTCTAAAGGGACACCTACTGATGAGAACATGTTGCATTTGTAGCAGTTTAAGTGCAGGATATGTCTGTAGAAAATGTCTATCTTGTTGGGATTTTAAAGCCCCACTAAAATGCATTTCAAGGAATCAATCAGTACTGAGTCAATGTACAAGAATTGCTTTAATAAATCTAAATAGAGGTGTCAGGGTCTAAGTGAATTGCACATTAAATAAAATCTGATTCTTCATCGAATGTATTGATTGTTATCATTAAGAGCAGATCCGTTACCCTTGCCGAGCAGGGGGCTGACAGGAATGACAGCAGCACTGCTGAGCTCCAAACATAGAAAGGATGTTTTGTGTGCAACCTGGGAAGTATCACAGGATGCCAGAAGAGTTTGGGTTGGAAGRGACCTTAAAACTCATCTGGTTCCACCCCCTGCCATGGGCAGGRACACCTTAGACACCTTCCACTAGACCAGATTGCTCCAAGCTTCGTCCAGCCTGGTCGGATCTGAAGGTCAACCCCATGCACATCTTCCCAGCTCTGGTTGAGAGCCCAGGATGAGGCGGGAGCTCATCCCCAGGATTGGATTGGTGGGGATTGTGGGCATAGTGGGGATGGCTCACCCCTCCGCTCTGGACACAACACTGTGCCCTGCACTGACCCAAAACACCGAGCCGTGACTGTGGCAAGTTCTTAGTTCATTGCTTGCATCACAGATAATGATTGTAAAATAAAATGTTCAACCCACTGCCCTCACATTTTCTTTAACTCCTTTAACCAGTTCAGGACAGATATTCCGTAAACATAAATTCTCCCCAAAAGGCCGTTTTCCAAGTGTGAGTTTGATGTACAACAAGCTGTTCCAATGTCTGATTTATAAGGCATATGAAGTCTCTAACTGAAAAAAAAATAGATGATGAATTTCTCAGGTGTCTCGCTGATTTATTTGCCATGTGGCAATTGATTAGTCATGTCAGCAACATCATAAGTAACACAATTAATTCTGAAGTTATCCCCAAGTTATCCAAGTCCTGTGTCACTGATGAATACGTGATGGTTCTGAGTTATAGGTTGACTCTGAACTTGACTGACTCTGAAATAAGTCACCAAGCTGAGTCGTAAATCACAAGAGACAAATCCGGGTACACTGCTGAGTCACAAGCGGGTTGTTGGATCACACACATCCCGATTTACGGGCTAGTGAGGTGGCCTCTGCTCTATCCCATGGTTTGGGAGTAAATGCCAAAGTGTGAATCTGGGATGCCAGTATCAAATGGCACCTTCCTTGGGGACACACAGCACCCACGGGCAGAGCTGTGATGCTCCCATCACACACAGGAGCACACCGGGATCAGCACCCGCATCTTCTCCTTGCAGATGAAGAGCTCCAGGTGTGCCCCATGTCTCTGTTCTCACTCTCCTCCTGGGGTACTGACTCCACAGCAAGCTTGACTGGTGCTGGCAGATATCGCAGGCTATTAATTAAGATGTCATTTACAGGCCCACTGGGTGACCTTAATTAAACTATAAAATGGCAAAGACTAATAAGAAAGATGAGATCCCTGTGGGGGGTGAGTCAAGCACATTAACCTCCTGGTGAGGAATTCTTTCTTCATCTGACAGAGATGAGAAGCCTCCCAGCTTGCTGCAAGGTATCCTCAGTGTCACTGCTGAGCTGCTCATGGGACACCTTCCTCCTGCACAGCTGGGACTCCTCCTGCAGAGCAGAGCTGATGGATAAATCCTGAAAACCTCACACTGCCACAGGGACAGTCCTTGGACCTTTCTTTGGAGCATCAGACACTGCTCTCCAGGTGCATCAAGATGGGGTTCCCTTCTGCTTTCCCTCCTCCTTTTGAGGATCTTCTCCCTTTTCCGCTTATTACCCCAGACCGAGGTGGAGATGACCAGAAACTGTGGATGTACATGGAGCGCTTCTGTTTGTTTTCCTTCCTGTGCATTGCTCTGATGCTGTTACACTAAACACTCATTTCATATTCCCAGGAGGTGATGGAGATGCCATGGGAGACGCATTTACATCTGTAAACTGCAATCAAAACTAATTAAACCCAACACAAATACTGATTAATAGAAGAGGGAACCTGATGTCAAGTCCCATGGCACCATCCCAAATAACAGTGGCTTCTTTTTTAAGACACAGATTTGCTTGTTCTCTTTAATTCCCAACATCTGGTGGCACATCTCCAGCTCCTGGCTCTGAGGCAGCCGTACTGCATTTGGAAGTGATATAGGGAAAACCATCCGACATCCGGAGCTCTGCCTGAAATGCAGCTTCTTTTTAAAAACTCACCACTGGGACACTACGATGTGACATAAGCTCCATCCCTGTGCTCATTTTGCACCAGGCCACTGGTTTCATTTTATTTCATTAAAGCTGAATTTATTCCAGCATAGCAGTTAAAATATTCATTACTAGCCTTGCTGCCTTCAAGAGTCTCCATTCCCTGTGCATCATCCTGGATTCTTTGCTCCAGGCATTAGCTTTCCAGATGAGGTCTCAAATGGAACAGGTGCTAACAGGAGAGATGAAGGTGCAGAAACAGCTTGCACTGGAGTGAGTGGCCACACCAACACCTCATCTGTAACCCCGTGGTGAGCGCAAGCAACAGGAAAAGCTCTCTGCACATGGACTCGGTGGGAAAAGCACAGAGCGTGACACTTGTTACACACATAACGTGCCTGGAGCACTGAGGGGAACTTGGGGAAATGGTTCTCAGGGGAGCAAAAAGCCAGTGTGTTTAAAAAGCAAATTATTGATTATTGCGGAGAGAAAACAAGCAGAATCACTGGGTGGGGTATGAGTGATGGACATTTCTGGGAATATCGATTTAGAAGTGGTAGTTGTGGCATCAATCATCAGCTGTGTCCTGGCAGACACAGACCCACCCGCCCCAGCACGTTCGATGGGACCCTCAGCACCCAGCCCTGCCCATCCCACAAAATGATGGGAATCAGGAAGCAGCCTAGGGGAGGAGGGGCTGGGCTGAGTGACAGGGGCAGGGACGGGGATACCAGATAGTCCTCAGCACTCCCTCCCCAGTCCCAGGGGAGGCAGATTTGTTCTCTTGCCTTCCCAACGTCTGGTGGCACATTTCCAAGCCCCTGCTCCAAGCCAGGGATGTGCCACACACAAGTAATTAATGCCTGCTATGACACCGGCTCGTCTGGCTTTTCCCTTCGCAATGAGTCTTTACTGGGACGGTGCCTGACAGTCACTATTGTCACATCACAATATTTCCACGGTAAAGGCTATTTTCCGCAGGCAGACAGTGGGGATTTTATTGTTTAAACAGTGTGAAAACCTTCTTTATGAGGCCACTTGCCTTCTGGTCTACAAGAACAGCCTCTTGCAGCATTCAACTGCTCCCTGGTATCTCCAGCACTATTTGTTAGGGAGGCCGCCTGTCCTCCCCAGCCCCACAGTCCTGCTCCACAGGTGCTGCTGTTGAGGACTTAAAGGCAAAGTGAGGGATGCTGCAGGTGAGCACTGCCAGGCATCGTAGCCACAGGTGGTTAATCTTTCTGTTTCTTGCACAGGATTTTAACAGCATTTCTTTGTGGAAATGGGAGGTTTGCTCTGTTTGCACTTCTTGGGCTCTGCTGTGTGAGGTTTCTGATTCGAAGTGAAGGTGGAAGAGCCAAAACCAAATATTAACCAAATCTTGACCAAAACCCACAGTGCTACAGTGCACTCCTGCCTTTTCCCAGGAACAATCTCAGCCCCAAGAAAGCCAGAGATGGGACTGAGGTGGGAGGGGAGTCTGCCCAGGGCCCTCCCTGTGCCAGGGCTCTGCAGGGCAGACACCTGGGTGGGCAAAGCCACGAGGTCTCCTGGCCTTCAGCCAATATTGATCTCCCAACACTGACATGGGTTGGTTCAGTGTTCAGACAGCCTGTGTGGCAAGGGCACCAGCTCACTTATCAGTGTGATCAGATAACATTGATATTCCACCTTCAGCTCAACTTATTAACCCACCATTCCTTTCAAACAAAATATCACATTGCTTAATTATGTCTTGGCTGACCATTTACAAATGCCACCAGAAACGGAGAACATGACACCGCTGCCTTTTGCGAGGCACTGGAATCAGACCCTCTGTCACCCTCTGACAGGAGTATCGTGAAACTGCATTAATCAAATTGTGTATCAGTCATAAAAATTCAGGAGTAATTTGTCAAAGTCGTGTCCAGGTTCAATAACCATTTGGAGATGACTAAGTAATTAATCAATAATGTGTTCTCACATTTTCATTTCCCTAGGTTCCTGTGACTTGCACAGCAGAATGACTGGAAAATAACGGACTGGGTTGTCTGATGGCTTCACAAACATTGGTTGGTGTTTACTGGGGAGTTGGTTCAGCCTAGGGTACCTTCCCTCCTCTCTGGAGCACCTCCAGCCCAGTCCCAGTGGGAGCTGCACCTCACAGCGATGAGTGCTGATGCTCAGAAGCCCATGTAAGGCCACATGCCACAAAACAGAGCCCAAGGCATGAGCAGAGGCACCATGAGGGGGATGTAAAGTGTTGCCAAGTGTTTGTGTTCCTGGCCAGACTCCTGGACTGATCCTGCCCAAGTCCTCTGGAGGGGTGGTTCACCTCAGAGCCAGACACAAGCTGCAATTCTTCAATCAAAACCAGGCTTTTAACCTCGATGCTTGCCCCATAATCTAAATAACTGTTTACCAGAGATCCTGTTAGTCTAAATTCTTCTTTCTCAGTGTTTTTGAAATAACACCCTCTAATGCCAGAGGGCAATGCCAGAATAACCCATCAGCGAAATGAAAAAATTTCCCCATGAGGCTGAGTTGCTACTTCTTCAATGCCCTAAAAGTGATAACTTGATTAATAAAACGGTCAGATTTGCAGTACCACAAGGCTTTTCAACTCAGAATCAATCACTTTACAGCTATTGCTCAATCCTGGATTCACTGAATGCATTGTTGAACTCATTGAAAACTGTGTTAGTAATATTAAGTAATTAGTGAGATTAATGCTGTTGCAGAGCTATAACCTGGGCAGAGTCCAGATTGATTAGAGTTAATTATCTTCTGCCTGCTTAAATAATTTATGTTCTGATTTCCCTGCTATGTAAGAGCAGAAAACCCTGAAGGAAGATTTCTGTCCTCTGCATGGTCATGCATGTACCCAAGGGAGGATATTTCAGAATGACACCCCTGGCCAGAGGGTTGCTGTCTCATCCTCCTGCTCCTCTTCCTTCTCCTCTTCCTCCTTCTCCTCCTCCAGATCAGGTCAGTTAATTTTGTGCATCCAGAGCCCCTTGCCAGTGCCCACCACTCAGGCCCATCACCCGTATGCAACATGGACGGATCGGGCACCTTTATCCACTACGAACCCAAAATTCTCCGCAAAGCCAAAATATTCTCAACTGAATTCATGGATTCAACACACCGTTTGGCCCAGAGGATGTATGCAGTAACTTATGCATGATCCTGGCTTTCTAATCAAAATTTCACTATTATAAATGATTGCAAAAGTTTTCATATTTTACATTTTGTCTTTGCAGGGAATTTTAAATACTAATTTTGTCCCTTGCTGCTGGTGTGTGTAATAATCCTGCTGTCCTCCCAGCCTTGCATTTCCTGCACAGTTTTCACAACTCATAGAATAATTTTCTTACAGAACTGAGTATCCACAATATTTACTATTGTTGTTAATGAACATGGTCTCAGCCCCTGTAATAATTACAGGACACGATTCCCAGTGTATTTAAATAATTGATCGACTTAGAACTCACTAATATGAAGACATCCATGAGTATTTAATAGGATCGTTACTTAATCCTGGCTCCGTGCACTGTATCGTGGTACCAATAAATCAATTATGCATCTCTCTGCCTGTAGGATCTCACTCCTGGTGGCTCAGAGGACCAGGCTGGGCTGGGAGCACTGTGGAGAAGGTGACACAAGGCAGGTGGCCAGTCCTACTCCACAAGACTCCAGGTGCAGCTGGCTCCTGACACATGTGGGAAAGCTGAGACCAGAGTAGAGCACATCATTAGAAGGAAATGGAGCATGTGGTAATTCGCCCGTGTTTTCAGTTAGCAGGCATTTATTAGGGATGTCTGACTTACTCATATCCAGGTCAGCCTGCTAATATTATATTAACCTCTGGTGCCACCGATGTGCACAGGAAAAATTCAAACCACACTTCTCAGGGATTTTACACACTGCCCAAGGCACTTCCTGGCAATGCTGGCTGCCACCACAGCATCCGTCAGCCTGACACTGGAGAGGTGCTGCGGGTCCTGATTCTGGGGCTCTGAGCCCAATAGCAGGGGTTTGGGACCCCTGTGAGGCAGGGAACAGGGGACTGGGACCCCCATGAGACGGGGAAGAGGGGATTGAAACTACCCTGTGATGGGGAGCAGGGGATTGGGACCCCCCTGAGACGGGGACCAAGGGATTGGGAACCTTGTGAAACAGGAAACAGTGGATCAGGACCCCCATGACACAGGGAGCAGCGGATGCTGAAAGGGCCAGCAGAGCCAGCACTAGATCACAGACTGAATGCTCCTGCAAATGTCAACAAAACCATACACATATTTTCATTTCTACCTATTTGACCCATTAACTAACTGCAAAATTTCTCAGTAATCCCTAGCAGATGAGCATCAGAGCAGACCTATGGTCCAGGCTAATCCCTTTATTATGAAGCAACGCTGCGGAAATCAAATACCAGCAGTAAATCAGGAGATTAACAACAAGCTGGGAAATGCACAAATTAAATTGCATCCTCCCTCACTGCTCTGCCCCAGCCAATGGCTCTGTTCCTGCTGTGGCCACTGCAGCCACCCCAGCAAGAAAACAAGGCTAGAAATCACTTTATAAAAATGAGCCTCTATTTAATCCCTGATGCAGGTAGTAAGCAGAGCCTGCCCAGGATGAGCCCATGTCCGTGCAGCCCCTCTGTCCATACGCCTTTCTCCTGGGGAGAGGAGAGAATGATTCTATGATTCTATGATTCTATGATTCTATGATTCTATGATCTGGCTTTGCCAAGCGTGCGGAGATCCAGATGTGGAGAAGGACAGGAGGGACATATGGGGTTTGCCACTCCTGACTTTTCCTGCCAGCTCAGGGTGGGAGTCAGGGATGGGGCTTTGCCTGCAGCAAGACGGGATATGGGCTCTGCTGTCTGGTGCAGTGCCACCTCTGCAGCTCCCCCCAGGCTGTCCCATGTCGCCTGTCCAAGTGTGGCACAGAGGGACTGATCCTGGACAGAAGTAAATGGGCAGCACCAGAATCGTAGAACCCTAGAATGGTTTGGGTTGGAAGAAACCTTAAAGGTCATCTCATTCCACCCCCTGCAATGGGCAGGGACACCTTCCACGAGACCAGGTTGCTCCAAGCCCCATCCAACCTGGCCTTGGACACTTCCGGGGATGGGGCAGCCACAGCTTCTCTGGGCACCCTGTGCCAGTGTCTCACCACCCTATTCAGCAGTGACTTCTCCAGGGCCAGATGGATCCAGGAGTTCTATGTGGAGGACTGTGCCAGAGCTGCTGGAGAGGGCTGGGGTCTCCCAAGCAGGTGGCAGCAAGGGCCACCATCCCTCATCCACGCCAGGCACAGAGTGGGATTCTTGGGGATGTCCTGTTCAGGGCCAAGAACTGGACTCCATGATCCTTGTGGGTCCCTTCCAGCTCAGGATGTTCAGTGATTCTACAATCTGCAGGGATCCTCCTGGGGCCTGTCAGGAGCCAGGCTGCCTGCAGCAGGCCCAGCTCTGCCCTGACCCAGCAGTGGTGGTTCCTGCCCTGGCTCTGCTTTTATTGCACAGTAGCATCTGAATGAGTTTTTTATTCATTCCCTAAAGAACATCTCCACAAATGCACATTTGAATAAAACATGAGGATGCATTTTTGGAAGATCCATCTAATGCTTCAAACAGCCCCATCACAGTGTATTAACCAGAGCAAACACAGTGCTGTTGTATTTTTATCTTGGTGACTCCAACAGACGCCTATGGCATATGAAGCAATGGGGAAGGTGTCCCCACGTCCTGGTGGTGGGGGCTGTGCTGCTGTTGGCTTCTGTCCTGAGTGCTGGCAGGATGGGGCAGAGTGTCTGGATGCTGGAGCCATTTGGTTCACATCCCCAAAACAGGAATCTATCTATTTACAAACGTGCCAGAAAGAAAAAAAAAGAAAAAAAGTAGAGTTTCTTAGTGAAAGGTATTGGCAAAGTAGAAAAAGCCTGACCCATGTGCTCATGTCCAAACACACAAGTGCCAGAACAGCCACATGCACCTGCCACCTCTGTGAATGCCGTAAGCTGGACAAGACACATTCTGCTTCTCATCTGATCAGCCAGTTCTGGGTTTCTCCATTCCTTAACACAGCATGGGTGCTGCATGGGGATGTTTTTGCACAGCTGATTCTAGCAAAAATCTTTCTGCTTCTGGAAAAGACAACTTTTTTCTTGCCTGAATTCATTGGAAAGCAGCAATAAAGCAAATGGGCAGAGAGGAGCCAGTGGAGCAACGGCAGGAGGGTGGAGGGGGCAGAGGTTATGGGGAACAGGAGCCAATTAAGCCTGAGAGAACAAAATTGAGCACAGTTAAAGAAAATGTTCCTCCAAGCCCTGAACTGGACTTCAAGTCATCAGTGCAAGAGGCTACAGACGGCAGGATCCCAGCGAGCTGCCGTAGGAGCAGCCCTGGCAGAAGTCACAAGGGTGGCACTATTTAGAGCAGCAAACATCAGGGAAAGGGAAGCAAGCTTTTGGGGAAGGAGGCAGACCAGACCTGGCCTGAATGCATCATGGCTGGGCGAGGGAAAGGGCACAGAGGATGTGACCCTTGGAGGCATCACCTTCTCCTACAGTGACACACAGTTCACCATCCAGGTGAGCACAGCAGCCCCACTTTGGACAAGGCGAGGTCCCTGTGAGCAGCATCCATTGGAAAGCTCCTGCCAATGGCTTGGCATCACTGCCGACAGGTAGCACTGATTTATAAAGCAGAAATAAATAAGCCTGTTCTGCAATTTCACCTGATTTTGTCTCCCATTTCAACTTGCCATCTTTCAGCATAATGCCGGGTGGTTAATTATGTTTCCATCTTATTTCTCTGATAATACCCCACCTTGTACTGCACATTGTGGCTGCTCAAAGAGTTTCATTTTACCTTTCATTTCACCTCCTAGCACAGCTCTAATTTTAGTCAGCTTGTAATTTGGGGGTATTTTATACATTATGCCTTTAGTATTTTGAGGTAAAATGGAATCCTTGTCTTTTAATTCACTCTCTAATAATTCTCCACCAAATCTTAATACAAAAGGCTTTTTTTTCCTGAAGACTAATTGAATGGGGTGTAATTATAATACCGAGGGAGATGATATTGAAAGTACGTTAACGGTGACAGTTTCCTCTGACTAATCACCCCTCGGGCGACTTCAAATCTTGTCTGTGCAAGCTCCCCATTAGTTACTGCACTAATGTGCCAAGCTGGAGCTTGGCCAAGATGGGGATTTGGGCAGGGTGGATCTGGGACCCTGGGCTGGGAGCTTGGGGTCTCCAAGCTGCCAGAGGGACTGTTCTGTCCTTCAGGGACCAGCAGCGTGGTCACAGGTAGAGAGAAGGGGACAGGGTGCCCGAGGTAGCTGGGGACCATGCCGGTGGCACTGTCCCACTGAGGTAGCAAAGACACAGGGCATCATACGAAGTCCTTGCCTCAGGCAAGAGATGTTCCCACCTCCATCACCCTCTTCCTTGGCTTATTGCTCCTGCTAGGAGTGTTAGCCTGTTTGGCCAAAGGAAAGCATTGAAAATACAGTGAGTGGATGAAGGGCAGAGGGCCAGAAGCTGTGGCAGGAGCATCTTTCCCTGGCTGCTTGGGAGAGTCAGAGATAACACCAGCAGTCCTGCAGGCTGCAGTGCTTTCCTTGGAAATGCATTTACCTGCCAGGAGAGGAGCAGCAATTTGCAGTATTTGTGTACTCCGATGGTGTGATAGCAGTGAGGTCAGCACTCAGCAGAGACACCAAGGGGCTATTTCCTCACTAAACTGTGGATTGCAGTAAGTGAAAAATAAGCTTTGAGGGTACCTATTATGCAAACAACAAAATGTTTTTATATCAATGTAGGTGTCAAGCCCAACACTTCCGAAGAGTGGATCTTTCACATTATGAGCCAACTATGAAAATTCTCAGCCAAGCAGGGATGCTCCCATTTGCAGCCCGGCGTTTGCTACTGGAAATAACAGATTCCCACTCTGCATTCAACAGCCTGGGTTCCCAGAGGGGACAGGACTCTGGGTGGACACCTTACAAGCACAGTCTGGCCTTGGGCAGGGGTAGCATCTGTGCAGACATGGCACTGCAGCAGTGGGAGCTGCCACACAAAGGTGGAGGGGCAGGACAAGAGAAGCTCTCAGTAAAGCATCTTGTAGAAATTAATGCACTTTTCTTTAGGATCACTACGAGCTAGTCAGCCTTTGCTGGCCACAACAGGCTTTCAGCTCTTGTCCAGAGCCACTGTCGCACAAGCTGCTTGTGACTGGAACAGCCAGGGCGAAGACCCCAGCCCCTCCACCTCGGATCCAGTTGGCATGAGAAGCACTCCCAGAACCTCCCTTTGCTGCTGAGTGAGAAGATCCTTTGCAGAGATTAAAATGAATTTATTATTTCACAGTCTGGTATTTACATCACATCTGGAGAGGGTATTACATACCTCGTTACAAAAATGTCTCAGTAATGAGTCCCGTGGTGGCAGCCAGGGCAGGAGGCAGGTGGCTCCAAACACACCAGTGACCCTGGCACTGCCATGGCCCCCACACCATCTCCAACCCCTCCTGAGCCAGCACATCCCCTGCAGGGCCACAGTGCAGTCACAGAGCAGGGCTGGAGGTGTTGGTCCCACAGCCCCTGGGTCCCAAGCACCGCTGAGACTGGGGGCACAGAGCTCACATCCTCTCCCCCCTAGTGCTGCTGCACCACAGGAAATGGTGCATCCTGGACAACGTCACAAGCTCAGGGCCAGGAGATGGTACATTTTTCTTTATTTTGGGTTAATGAAACAAAACCTGGCTTGGTCTGAGACCCTGGCTGGACATCTGCACATCCCAGGCACCCCAGACCCGCAGACAGAGAGATCCCCGCACGCAACTCTCTAATTCGATTGCAAACACAAGCAGAAAGTCAGTGTCTGGGACTTGCATGGTGGAAAACATTAAATTTGCAGCCTCATTAATGCAATTACCAAGGAAGGAGAAACCAGCAGCATGCACCATGGAGACATCTCACCATCCCTGGGGGCCGACAGGGTGTCAGACACCCCCTGACTACGCTGCCACATCTGCCACACGCGATCACAGCAGGAAGGCGGTGGGGCAGGGAAAGCCCAGTGCTCCGAGGGCAGAGCAGCCCGCAGTGACTCGGGATCAGGCTGGAGCTCAGTGGCTGCTCCTGGGAACCCCCTGGCCCAGGAGCTGGGAACCACGTGGGGAAGGTTTTCACATAACCGTTGACTTCCCAATTCCTGTCGGCAACTCAGATTCAGGATCTCAGGAGATAGGGAAAGGCGATTCACTGCAATGACTTCAGCTATTCAGATTAAAGCCCATTTTGGGGGCCTGCTGCCTGTCTGTCTCTGTACTGCCAACAGCTCTTACATGGTTGGAGCATTTTATTTAGGAGGATTGGAAAACGAGGCCATTTCTTGGTTGGTGAATGTGTCCACAGAAAAGGAGGAAACCGTGGAGTGACAGGAGTCTGGCAGCTGCACTGGGGTCCCTGCCCGCAGCCTCCAGGGAAGCCAGGGCTCAGCGGATGCTCTGATCCAGTACCTGTCACAGTCCCGCCGGCGGGTGCAGGACAGCAGCCCTGGAGCATCCCACCTCTGCAGGCACCGGGACACATCCTGCTGCTCACAGGAGCACCAGGACCCACGGCAGGGCTGGTCAGCCAGTGCCGCGCTGCATGGAGGCTATCGAGTGACCTGCAGAGGAGAGGACAGGTTATCCAATGCATCCAGCTGATTCCCCATCCATGAATTGTCAGTGAACAGCCTCAAGAGGTGCAAATAAGATTTGCTGTTTACTTTCATTTAATGGAGTGGTCATTCCTAATGTCACCTTATGGACGGTTTGTGATCCTTGTGCTCTGGCCACAGCTCCCACTGAGGTCTGTCTGCACAGGGGACTGAGATGCAAATCCACCCCTTTGGCACCATTCCAAAGTCATAAGGTCACCCAAAGTTACCAAAAGTACTTTTGAAAACACAGGTCTGTGTTTCCAAACTTCTGCCTCCCTAAGCGAGGGTACAGCACCCAAAAGGAGGATGGCCATGGAGGGGTCTGCTGGATGAGGGAAGAGAGCAGAAGCTCCACAGGCCGGCTCCCATTTCAGATGGGAATTGTCCCAGTGAGAATTCAAGACAGCAAAGCCAGAGCAGAGGCTTTGGGCTAAGTTAGCAGCTGGGGGAAACCAACCAAACAACACTAAAATGGGAAAAAGACAACAAGCTCAATGTAGTGCTGCAGTTACTGGTCAATGATGGATGCTCAGGGCTGGAGCAACCTTCTTGGATGTCCATAAAAACACTTGAGCATGAAAGTGCTTTCTGTGCACAAAAATAATAGCAGCAATGAAAAAAATCCCAACATTGCTTAATACGATAATTTTGTGGCAGGGGATGTGGGGCGAGGAAAACGAAAGCATAAGGAATAATTACACTCAACAGTATGAACAATGATTACAAAATTATGCAACTGATTAACCATGGCATATATGTAATTACTAATGAGTTTGATAAAATTTTAATTACACCTTGTTCTTTAGGGCATTCAGCAAGCCATGAAAATAATAATCATGTAGTGCTCTGTCACAAATGATTGCCTCAGACAGGGAGTGGGGACAGATTCAGGGCTGTGCCACTGGGTTGGGAAGGGCAACCTGCTGCCCTGGAGCAGTGGAAGGTACTGGGGAGCAACCCAGACACCCTGGAAGCCCTGGGATGTTACAGAGACACACCTAATATGTCTGCTTAGGGGCTGAGCCATCCAACACCCTCCTCACCAAGCCTCCCAGCAAGCATTATCAATTGGAAAAGCTGTGGGATCCACTCAGGGTTGTGGTACCCCTGCCAGCCCCTCCAGCACCAGTGACAACTGCACAGCCCAGACCCTCTGCTCTGCAAACAGTGTGTGCCCTGGAGGAGCTGGAGCTCTCTCCTTCCCCACGGAACCATCTCGGGATGCTTTCCCAGGTTCTGCTTGCCCCAGGCTGAGGAAGGCACAGCCAGGTTTCCCCCATCACCTGCCAGGGACGTACCTTGGTTGTCTTCACTTTGTTGCCACTGCTGCAGCTCCATCCCGAGAGATCAGGCAGCACCTTGCACTCCTCCCCGTCGAGACATGGCTCCATCTGGCACCACCACTTCTGCAGCACGATGGAGGCTGCGGGAGAGGAGGGGTCAGTGGCCTGGCTGAGCACAGGGTCTGGAGGATCAGCCCTACCCACCTTTGGGTGACAGCAGAAGGTGCAGCTCCTCTCTCCAGCACAGTCCACATCAAGGAGCCCTGGATAAGGAGCTGCTCGTCACCTGCCTGGCCTCACCTGACCCAACTGCTTCACCTGCCTCCAGAACACCCTGTTTTTTCTTGCTACCCGAGGTAAAAAGCCCGATGTCCTCACTCCCAGTGAGAGCAGGGCTGTTCAATAACCTTTTTCAGGCTCCATTAACAGAGCAAAGGGATTGTCTCCTGCCACTCTGCTCTGTTAGACTCTTGTGATTCATGCCTCCAGTGTGGGCAACCAAAGCAGGGTCTCCTATATTTGGGAACGATGACACCTGAGCTGTCGTGGACAATGAGAGCCTTCCCTGGCAACTCATCCTTGCATTTTTTGGTGTTGCACACAACTGCACTCACAAGGCACCGGCTGTCAATCCAATCAATACCACGCTGGCAGGGGCTGCCACTGCTCCCGATGGCTCTTTGGTGATGGCATGTGATGGCATTTGATAAAACATACACAGTCTGAGTTTTGCTTGGTGCTCCTCAGGGGTGAGGGTGCTGCACGGCTGGAGTCACATCCCTACTTCCAGCTGTGGCGGCGTGGTGAGGAGATGTGCAGGGATCAGTGCTGATCCCAGGGGCATGGAAAGCCCACACCAGCTTCACCGGCTGGGAAGATGAGGCCAGGGATTGGACAGGATGGGGCTGCACCATGGGGTACTCACCGTCCACGCAGGAGGGAGCCGCCCGCGTCGTCCCTGCCACCTGCCCCGGGAAGCAGGAGCATTTCACCGTCTGGGAGCGCTCCTCGATCTTGTTCTTATTGCAGCACCGGTGAGCTGCAATGACTTCGCATGTGCCGGGCTCTACATGCACTGCAGGAGGAGAAACAGCCACTGTCAGACCTTGGAGACCTCAGGCCACTTGCTGCCCAGTACCTTGAGAAGAGACCCCAGACCATCTCCTGCCCACTGTGCCAGGCAGCACTGATGGTGTGTGCTGTGACAAAGACACCGGGAGAGCCCAGCATGTGCAGCACTGTCCCGGCCTCTGGAATCATCCCCAGGGCTGCAGGTGACACACAGGTGTCTGCGCACAGCATCTTCCCAGCCCACCTGTAAGGAAAAGCACTGGTTCTGCTCCACACCTCTTTCATCTGAGTTCTCACTCCTAACAGCCCTCACACCCGTCCTACCCTCCAAAATTCATCCGCTCTTGCCACAGTCAAGCCAAGAGCTTTATTGAAACTAATGAGCACATTAAGTAATTGCAGCTGATAATGAGATGCACTTTGTTACAAGAGCGGATGGTGCCTCGTGCTGCTTTTGGCTTCAAGCAGAGCACCACCACCTCCGACCCCAACTACAATTAATGCCTCCATCTCGCCATCACCCACCATCCTCTGCCTGGAGGACGAAGGATCAGGTTGGCGTTTCCGCCCTGCAGTGGCAGAGAAATGTCACGGCGTTCATCAGCAATCCAGGCTGCTCTGCTGCCCCCCGCCAGCGCCATTAAAATATTAAGGAAAATAGAAAACTACTGTGTTGGCTGATCACCTCTGGGATCAGAGTTTAGAGCCGGTCAGCATCGCAAATCAATGCCTTGGCTGGGTAATGGCCCACACAAGCACAATGCAAATCAGCCAAACGGGGCCGAGAGACCTCATTCCCATGACCCCAGAGATCCCTGCAGGTCCTGCTTAATGAGCACTGGAGGAACAGTGCAGAGCCATGCACAAACATCCCCTGGGTCCCTTGGGTCACCAGGAACGGGCTTTTATTCCCTAGCAAGAGGGAGCCAGGCTGGGTAGAGGATGGGGAAGCTGCATTCCTGCAGTATGGCAACCCAAAATGCATTCAAGTGAGCAGGCATCAGGGTGTTCCTGGCTACTCCACATCCTCAGCTCAGGACACCTTCCACATCCCAGAGTGCAGGCACAAGCCCCCAGGGAGCTGCCACCAGAGGAAAGGCTTGGAAGAGGTGCAAGCAGGACATGCAGGGCTGTGAATGATGTGTCCTGGTGCTGATGCTGCTGGTGCAGGTACCTGTGAGCACGAGCCCACAGCCAGCCCTGTCCCAGCACACGAGGCTCCAGCGGTCGCTCCAATCCACCCTGTGTTTGCCAGCCTCATCCTGCCCATGCAGGCACAGCTCCCAGCTCTGCGTCACCTCTGGTCACTGCTGGAGGGTCCTACTCGGGATCCCATCCACCCCCAGCCACATGAAGCTAGGGGAACCAGGGGCAGCTGACTTGTGCCACTGCAAGTGCCCCTGCAGACCTTGGAAGGTCCCCACACTCACCAGCAAACACTGCCCAGCTTCCAAGAGCTTTTGGAATGCAGCCACTGCACCTCTCCAAGCAAAGTCGAGGGAAATGGCACCTCCCCCCCCAGCACTGGGGGAAATCTCTTTGTCTTGCAGACATTTTTTTGCATCCCTGCTGGGAAATGCTGGTCTAAGTGTAAAATCCTGGCTTGTGCCAGCTGGGCATGGCTGTATCAACTTCTAGCCAAAGCACAGCCTGCCCTTCTCCTGTTCCCACCATGTCTGAGCGACGGATGGGAGACAAAGAGCAGGATGTGAGGACCTGCTCCAGGACACACCCCTGTGCCCTGCACGCACCAGCACACGGGCAGGATGGGCCGTGCGATCACCGTGGCTTTAATTTACTTTATTTATTGTTATTTCATGGTTATTTTCTTTTAAAGAAACCTTGCTTTCATTTCTGCCCGTAATAATTACACAATCATCTATCCTGGAATATTTTGTAATAGCATCTCTGGCCATAAATTTTATCTTCCCTTTGAAACGCCATAGTAACTCAGCTTTAATAATGAATTCCTTTCTTTTTGTATGCAGACTTCGGTGAAAGTGAGAAGGAAAGCAACTCCTTGCAGAACAAACACGACTGTTTTTCCCTGTTTTTATGTTTCTGGGATTTTTCAAATAATCTGAGGAAGAAGTAGAGATCCTTGGCTTTGGCTGCCTATGTGGTCCAGGACCACAGGGAGTTACTCTCCCACCCTGTGCACCTCACCAGGGGATTTTACACCCTCAAGCCTCAGCGTTCACACGTAGTTATGGTTTTGACTCGTCTTCAGAAAAGCTTCATTAGCAGAGCTTTTCCCGGGAGAGCCGCCCAGGCGACCCCTCTGCTCCCTCGCACTCCTGCTCTCCGGCTGCTCATTTTCAGCTAATTTTAAAAGGTTCAGCCGAGGGAGAGTCAGGCAGAACTGAGAAATCGGTCATTACAGCCATGCAATAGGAGTTTACTAACGTGCCAAAGCCCTTTTAATTTGCTCAAAAAGGTGCAGCTCAGAGATAAAGAGAAATTTGCCTCTCCTCTGCCTTACTGGAGCTGGCTGAGTGTGAGGCACCCGCAGCCTGAGACTCTGCCCAGAAAGAGCTACCTGTGTGGGACAGGTACCCCACAGCCCCACAGCCCCTGGCACAGCCCCACAGCCCCTGGCACAACCCCACAGCCTCTGGCACAACCCCACGGCCCCTTCAGGGCACACACAGCCTCGCAGCAAGGGCCCTACTGATGTCAGAGCTGGAGGAGCAGCACATAGCCCCAGGACCCATCCCACTCTCAGGCCATGAAATACCCCCATTTGCCTTAAGGTCTTGGAACTGTAGAATCACAGAAGAGTGTGTGTTGGAAAGGACCTTAAACTTCATCTCATTCGAACCGCTGCCATGGGCAGGGACACCCTACACTAGACCAGGTTGCTCCAAGTCCCATCCAGCCTGGCCTTGAACACTTCCAGGGATGGGACAGCCACAGCTTCTCTGGGCAAGTGGTGCCAGGGCCTCCCCAACCTCACAGGAAAGGATTTCTTCCAAACATCTGATCTAAACCTGTCTCCTTCCAGTTTAAAACCATTCCCTATTGCATTGTCTTGTGACCATCCGACATCCTGCCCTGGGACACAATGACAGTGGAAATTTGCCCCCTCCAAGTGCCAGCTCCAGCCCTGGCAGCAGGACAGAGTGCATCCCCTTCCCAGGCCATGGCATTTGAGCAGAGGTGACATTGCCTCGGGGAGCAGGGGAAGAGCCATCACAGTTGGCATAAAGCACCTCAGCTCCTACACACCAGATTCACCTGTTTCCCTGCCTGTGGCCCGCAGGCAACATGAACTGTGCCAGACCCCAATGTTCAAGCGAGTTCAGGAGTTTGGGAGTTGTAATAGTGCAGAGAAATCCCTCTGCCTCAGATATGGTGATTCCCAGGATGTCAGCAGGAAACACTGCTGTTTCCTCGTTGCAGAGGAGATGAGCAGCCCCATGCCGATGGTGCCGGCAGGACAGCGGTGCTGGGAGCTCCCTGCCTCATGGGGCTTTCATGTCCCACGCCTGGGAGGCACAAGCAGAGAGGTTGAGCCCACGTGCAGTGCGAGCAATGGGCTCCAGAGCTCCCTGCAGCTGCTTCTCCTTTTGCTGAGCAGCAGGAAACTTGGAACAAAATGCAGATCAGATGGATGGTGTGTTTAACACCGACAGCAGGAAACCTCCAGAGAGCCTGGGATAAGTTCCAGAGCTTCTGGCATGCTTCTTTCTCCCATTTAACTGGTATTTCCCCACTGGAACCCTTTTTTAAAAAGACACACCTTATCTCGTGGAACCATAAAAGAATTGTAAGAGCACAAGGCTTTTGAATCCTGCATGCAAAAATAAAATAAAAATGCTGTCCTACTCTGGCTGACCTTTAAATGAGCGGCAGAACATGGGTCTTTTATGGCATAACCTGAAATGACACATTTTGAGTGTCTCAGGGAGCGTGGGCACAGCTCCACATGTTCACTGTAAGATACTGCTCTGCTTGCTGGTGGAGAGCTACGAAATGAAGAGAAGCTGGATGCATGTAAGTGCCAGGCAATGCCCAAACTCCTGCATCAAACCCCCTCCTCCAAGGCCAGGTTGGATGGGGCTTGGAGCACCCTGTTCTAGTGGAAGGTGTCCCTGCCCGTGGCAGGGGGTGGGATGAGATGAACTTTAAGGTCCCTTCCAATTCTATTATATTCGCTTCCATTCTATGCTATGGTTTTCCTGGACACTGAAATTCTCTTAAAGGGGTCTGGGTGTCCCAAGGAGGGCTGAGCAGCAGACAGAGGCAGGAAGGAGGAAGACAGAGGATCCTATGCCTGGGGGACTCTGCTCAAGGGTGGCACAGCCCTGGAGGCACCAGGAATAGAGTGGATCATGCACAGTCCTGGGCAGCCAGCGGCATGAGTGATCTGTGCTCCATGCCCTGCAACAACTCTACTACTAATATTCGCTAAATAATTAAAGTCTTAAAATCACTACTGCCTTAGATGCATGTATTATTTAAGAGGGTTTTGGAGAGAAGCAGCGCTCATTATCATTGAATTTCTGTTGGGGTTTTTCACTCTTGTCACCTCAAGACTCCACATCACATTCTGTCCCCCTTCATTGCATGTGTGAGTGTGTGCACTTCCATAAACTGTTCGTGCAAACCCCATCACCTCACTTGCAAGCAGAAACCCAGACTCCCGGGCTGTGTTGAGAACAGCTGAGTTCTGACATTGTGTGACAAGGCACCTGCACAGACACCCCGTGGCTGGGGATGCAGCTCCCGACACACAGCCACCCATCCCCGTGGTGCTGAGTGATGCTCCCACACCCAGCTTGATTCCTGCCTCGTGTAGAGAGGGTGGATTAAGACAATATTCCACCTTGATGTAAAGGTTGCATGTGATGGAGCAACCAACACTTCCCCAAGTGAAGCATCTCACAAGTGAGCGTCACAGAGCTGCTGCCTTCGCTCCGAGCAGTGACACGCTGACCAGCAAATCTCTCTCACAACAGAATCAGAAATCGGTGCTGTCTGTTGACCCAGAGCACCTCATTTCCCAAAAGAAAAAATCCCAGCTGACTAAATGCCTTTTACTTCTGCTCCAGGGTGAGTGACGAACATGAATAAAGGCAAAGACAGCACTTTGATTATCAGCATTAGAGAGTGCTGAGGCCACCTTTATGGGAGCTGGATCCAGGCATTCCAGCCTTGTTCGTCATGGAGACCCCACCACCTTACACAGAGGCTGAATCATTCTTCACCAAGGAGTCTCCTATTTTATTTCCAAATGACTGTGCTTGACTCATGTGGCTCTTTAAATCACACCACATTCTGCGGGAAGCACCGCTCTGCTTGGACAGAGCAGTATCTCCACGTGCTGGGTCGGCACAAGGGATCTCAGGCACAGGGTATGATTTCAGGGTTGTCCTGTGGAGGGACAGGAGCTGGACTTAATGATCCTTGGGTCTCTTCCAACTCGAGATATTCTATCATTCTGTGATCAGACCTTACTGCCACAGCCAGATGTGTTGCTGGACACAGAGGGCAAACAGAGGGCCTGCACGTGGGCTCTCTCTTCAATAAATTTATAAGTTTGAGGTCACAATTAAAGACCTTCCTCTGCTATTGATCATTTTGAGCTGGTTTTACCTGTGAATAAACACAATTCTTTATTGGGATGAAAGCTCTGGATGTATCTGTCCCTCAGCATCTCTGACTCTGAGGGTCTCAGGCATCAGTGACACAGTTATCCCTGTGTATTCCCTATCACACAGAAACATAACTGCTTCCTTGGACACAAATGTCTCTGCCACTGAGAATGCAGCATTATGAAAGTGTGTTTCAAACATAACTTTACCAAAAACTGTCCCAAATGCAGACAGGGCAGACAACAGGAGAATAAAGCCCATGAACTCAACAAGTAGACCGAGAATTCTTGGTTTGAGACCATGGAAACCCAGCCCAAGAAACGAGGCAGCCACAGAAAGTTCTTACAATGCCAGGAAAGCAGGATGGGCAGAGAGAAACTGTGTTCATACAGACACAGAGCAGGGTCAAACTTTTAAGTGTTTGCTCCTGGTCTGCCCTCTTTCCTGAATAAAAAGGACACGATTTGGTCCGCTGTGGACAAGTCTGTGTGTGCAAAAAATCCCCGACTCTCTGCGTGCTGGCACATGAATCCACGAGCTTGACTGCTCATGGATGAGCAAGATTGATACACAATTCACACCCACCAGCACACTTGGGCATCTGCACTGCAAACCTCGGTGAGTTGCTGCTTTATTAATGCTAGATCTGACTCTTCCCCAATGAAGCAGCACCCTATGAATCGATCCCACGGAGGAGCAAGGCTCTCTGGCACTGGGATCGGGTTGGGTGAGCGCCTAGCTGCCAGCAGTGCCCATATCCTTGGGAGTCCTGAGCTAATGCCAAAAACTCATTCCAGAAAAAAACAAAGAGTTTTCTCCCGGATAGAATCACAGAATGGTTTGGTTTGGAAGGGAGCTTAAAGCTCATCTCGTTCCACTCTCTGCCATTGGCAGGGACACCTTCCACTAGACTAGGCTGCTCAGAGTCCTGTCCAACCTGGCCTTGGACACTTCCAGGGTTGGGGTACCCAGGGTTAGGACAAGGGAAAGGCAGGTAGCTGCTGACTGACTGGGTGAGGGAGTCACTCCAGAAGATGCATTTTGGTTTTAAGCAACGCGGGTGGGGATTACAGGATTAGAACTGCTTTAACTGTCAGGCAAAAATGACAGAAATAGGACAGGGTTAGGTGTGGGGTCAATCAAGAGCACGAATGGTTTCAAATTAACCCTTAAATGCTCTTTCCAAGCAGAGGCACAAGAAGCAGACAGCAGGTGCCCCAGGATTCAAGTGTTCGCCTCTGCTGCCCGGCTGCACAGCTCTGCCAGTAACTTCAGTCCCACCAGTCCCACCAGTCCCCACCTCCCCACACATCCTCCCACCACACACCAAGGAATCCTCAGCCCTGAACCTCTGGGTCCCCCCGCTGGCCCCTCAGGCTCCTGTGCCAGGCAGGATGGGCACAAAGGGCTGAGCACAACTTCTCAGATGCTTCTCTTCTCCAGACGCAAACTTCAACCACGGGTTCATATAACCCCTCCAAAAAATCACATCCATGGCACAAAGCAGCGTTCCAACACACACAGAAGGAATCTCGAATTCACAGCTGGAAATAACAAATGAACATCTCAGAGCCACGGTGATGATTTCCAGCAAGACTTCCAGTTCTACATCGCTTTACACTTGTTCCATATTTCTAGATAATATTTGCAACCAGGGGAATGAAAACTTTAATTTGTAACAAAACCCTGAAGAGGAGAGTGTCAACCACATAACAAGTGGGGTTTGTGACACTCATTGCAACTGGGATGGAAAGATTTACATCCACTGTTCACAGAGCAAGAACTACCTCAATAATAACCCGAACATATGGATGTATCAGATGTAAATATGGATCATTATATGTGTCTCAGATTTTGCTACAGACATGAAGAAATTCCCTTTTCAACTCCTCAGACCAGCCAGACTTACCAAGCCACCAGTTTTAAATGCCTCACACAACTTCTAACTCCAAGGAGCAGCTTCACAGCCCTATGGCTGCATGTTCCTGCCTGTCCCGAAGGAGCAGTCCTGGGAGTTTCCTGCACGCATGGACACTCCAAATGTCAATCCCACAGCTGTCATAGTGGCTCAGTGTAGGTGCCTCTTGGTGTGTGTTTGCTGGATGCTGCCCCACGCCTTTGGCACACTCATCCTTGCTGCCCAGACCCCAGAAACAGGGATGGACACCAAGGTTCTTGAGGCTGTCAGCATCTGATCCCAGAGGGACACCCGCCTGCTCCTGGTATGCACCACAGCCTGAAACTCACCCTCCCACCGAGAAGCATGAGACAGAAGCTCACTAAGCATCTTAGCCCCACATAACCCCAACCTCAGGCATCCATGGAGACACCAAGGTACCACCAGTATCATGGGGACCCAGACCATTGCACAAGCATGTGACACATGCAGTGAGGATATTGCTCCCCTACCTGAATGGCTTCTGTGATGATGGGTGGAGGCCAGTGTCAGTCGTCCCCACAGCGTGGTAAGGCAGAGACTGAGCACGAAAACCCATTTGCTCAGGCTCTGTATGTCTCTCTCACTCATTCTACCAAAAAGAAGAAGAGATATGTGGAGGAAGAGGGGCTGAGGAGGGCTGAGAGGTGCAGATCCACTCACCAGTGCTCCTGCACGCAGTGGTATGACTCCTGAACATGTGGGCACTGGGGTGTCCTGGCTGTGGGGACATGGCCCTGGGAGAGAAAGGGATTCACCCACCACCCTCAGATGGGCTGGGACTTCAGCAGCAGTGCAGGCTATTGCAGGACAGAAAGAAACCCCACCAGCAGTAGTACAGGTGAGTGAAAGTTACCTTTTACTGGGGATTCACGCTCACATCTGTGCATGTGGGTGGGTCAGGTCTTTGCAAGGAGCAGACATCAGCGCATCTGAAAGGAGAAAGAAGGACATGGGCAGTGATACCTGCTGTCAGTGTGAGCCACCGTGTCCCTGGGAGTGGCTGGGGACACCTTGGAGTTTCACCAGCCCCACTTCAGCACACACACTCTCGGGTGCACGAGTGTGTGCCCATCACACGCACCGAAACCTCTCCCGGAGCTCAGCCCATAACCCTGCTCACCCCTTTGAACAGCAGGACCTGCAGAGCTGCTCCTGATTTTACTGCCGACAGCACAAAATCAGGTCCTTTATAGCAGGTTATTAACGCAGATGACAAACACTAAATGCAGACCCAGCGTGTGTGGGAAGAGCCAGAGTAAATCAGCAGAGAGTCATTTCAGGTTCCACCTTTTCTGAGCGTGGTTACGAGCTATCGTTGTCCTTGTGTCACTAAGGTCCCTGGCAGTGATGCCCAAGGTTTGGCATTTGCAAACCACTTGCTGACAGACAGAAGGATGGGCTGATCACACTGGATGTCCTGGGCCAGCACTCCACAGGGATCCAAGGAACAGGGCAGCTGATGGCTGGTCGGATACAYGGAGCCCACGGCAGGGCCAGGACCCGCAGTCTGCTCTCCCAGTGCGTCACCTTCTCCTGGGGCTGCTCCTCCTCTCAGCACAGAAGCCAAGTTCACGCAACCACACCCTCAACACTGCATCTGCTGCCTCTGGACACACCGATAACCTCTCTTGGCACCTGCACACACCGAGGAACCGCACCACTCCCACTCCACGCAGGACATGCTGGGAAGAAGCCAAGTTTTACATCATCTAGAGCCCGTAGGGAAAAACGTAAATCTCCAAAGGCTTGGTATTTTACTGCTGGCTGCTTTAAATATGTTGTCTTCACTATTTACAGCCATGGCCCTGCAGGTGGGAACAGCTCTGGCACTTCGCAGGCAGTGGCACCAACAGCAACGTCACAGCCTGGCGCCTGCCAAGTGGTGACCTCCTGGCCTCGGTTATCACCTGCTGGGGTCTAACCAGGTCCAGCAAACAACCTTGTCCTCCATAAAACTTTAGTGTGGGATCATAACTTACTAACAAGAGGCCACAAAGACAAGAGATGATGACACCGAGGGTGGGGAGGGCTGCCAGGACCAGCAGCAGGTGCCAGGGGTACCTCTGCCCTGTGCCAACCTTGCACCTGCAGTCCCCTCCATAGGCAGCACAGAGTTCCAGCAGTGCACCACACAAACTCACACCTCTGAGAGGGGAAATCTTCGATTTTCAACCATATTCTAAATATCTATCTGCTCTGGACCACAAGACGGTGAAATATACTCTTCTAATGAAGAGCCAGAATACAAAACACTGACATTTTAAATCAAAACAAACTGATTTGAAGTGGTAAAAAGGGCATTTCTTGTTTTGAAGCATTTAAAAATGAATTGTCCTGTTTTAAACTGACATTTCAAAATGAAAAATGCTTCATTCCAAAATGCTGATTTGAAGTGATATTTTGCACTTTGATTCTTCCTTTTGGAAAAGAAAAAAATCAGAAAATGTCATCAAAAATGTTGACATTCGCCCAGAAAAAAAAAGAAAGGTATCTTGAAAAAACCACATATTTTATGCTAAAAAAGAATTTAGAGGTAAGGAAATACTCCTAATTAAAGCTGTAGGATGGTTGGCTTGGCCAGGAGCAGTCTGAAGAGTGGCTGGGAGCATTCCACTCGCTGTCCTGGCTCCATCCCTGCCCACTGGGTGATGAGGGACTGATCCTGTTCCAGCCCCTCCATTGCCAGAACGAACCCAGTAGGGCTCAATGTGCAAGAAAACCATTGCTCCTGGAGGTGATGTGATGGGACTCTGAGACTCCCTCATGTGAACCCCTATTTAGGTGATCTGTGGTGCTCCAGCAGAATCTGCTCTGCACGAGGCTTCCCGGGGGTGGATCATACAACAGCCAGTACTGTTGGAGTCCCTTTGGAGATGTGACAGCCCACTGTGTAAATATTGATGTCAGCTTAAAGTGTGCACTATTTGCTCAATGACAAAGTAAACAGCTCTCTCGGAGCTGCTCAGTCCTTCACCTGGATCCAGAGGCAGTGCGTGCCGCAGCACCACATCCAGCCTGGAGTCTGGCACGTCACCCCCACCTGTGGGCACCCCCACCCAGCCATGCCGCACCGGGGGGGGGCTGTGCCCCAGCTGGACACGCACACAGCTGTCTGGCCCCACAGAGGGGCACATCTGGCAGCCCCAGTGTGAGGACAGAAAACACAATGCCATTGCAATTTTTGTGGCAGCAAGTCCCAAATGCCAGTAAACCCCCCCATGCGCCTTCCAGCAGAGCAGCCAGGTCCCCATCAAGAGACCCTGGTCTCCCTGCTGCTGCTCCAGCTTCAGCTCTGTCTTTATGTGGAAGCACAGCTGAGCTCCCAGGCACCAGCTCTGAGCCCCACAGCACACACCAGAGCCCTTCAGGAGGAGCTCATCCCCAGCTCCTGCCCATGGGACCCTCCAGGCCATGTTAGGTCTCTAGGAGACATCCCGAAACCTCTCAGCTGGACCAAAAACCAAGCACCCCACTGGCTGCTCCATCCCACAGAGGACAGGGACATGCTCCCAGTGCAAAGTATATTTAGCTTGGAAAGGTTGAGCTGTTTGCTATAGCTAAGGAAGCATAAATAAATCACAGTGTTATCAATAATGCAGCCCACACTGCCCATGCCACACTTGGAAGGGAAACCACCGTGTCGAGCAGAAGGAGCTGTGCCCGTGGCCAGGAGAGCACGTGTGGCTCAGGGGAGCACGAGGACAAGGTGCATCCTGGTGCTCCATGCTGGCATAGGCACACAGGGCTCCCACTCATGCCCAAACTCCCATTAGAAAACACAGTTCTGCAGAAATTGCTATTTTGACAGTTATCAACCTCCAGCGTCGAGAGATTCCAACTACAAATGTTTGGTCTGACTTGAAATTTTTCAGCCTCAAATGTCAGTTTGAAATGAAGAGTGGTGTTCTGGCATGTCAAAGCACTTAATTTTGATTGAAAATATCAGTATTTTCCATCCTGTTTTGTGCTGTTTGGAATTTCGTGGAATATTTCATTAACGTTTTTTAAATGCTTTCAGCTTTTGGGTCTGAGCTGGGAGCTGAAGTAACTGTCAAGTGCCCAAATCTCTCAGAATAGCAATCTCAGTTGCAACCAGTATGTCAAGAGATGATGGTTCCTCTGTGTGGGCCCATGTCCCTCCTTGTGGGCACATGGGCACAAGCCATCACCCACATGGGAGCTTCACTGAGGTCCTCCAGCACAGACACACAACAGGAGCAGCTCCCTGCTGCCCTCCCAGACCACAACCACTCTGCCTGGCACAGGAGCTATGGACTATTTCCTCCTCCTTCATTAAAACCACACGTGGAACTGTGACCCTCCAGCCAGGACTGCTCAGTCTGCAGCTCGCTGGAGCATAGCCCAGCACCCCACAGTGCTAATGAGGGACTCTGTCATGCCAAATTATGCTTCAAGCCCTGCCAATCTGAAGCATTGTCTGCAAAGGTCCGTGTGAGCTGGATAATTAGCAGAATTCCACCCAAAAAGAAGAGAGAGGTGGGGGTGGCTGGGACACTGGCTGGTTTCTGTGCTAAGTGACACGAACCCTCCCTGCCGCTGCCCCAACACTGTCGACCTCTGTGCACTGCTGGTCTTACAGTCCTGCCAGTTTTCTGAAAGCTATTTCCATACTCCTGCTTTTTCAGTCAGCATTTCTTGGAACTTGGGCACCTTTGTTTGGTGCTTTGGCCCAACACAGCACAACCTGGGGTGTGCCCTGGCCACAGAGCAGAGAGGAAAGATGGCCAGAGCCCACGGGCACAGAAACCCTCCCACACTGCTGGGGATGTTATACTGCATGTTTGAGGGGGGGATTTGATTTTAGTATTTCCCTGAAGCAAAAATTCAGATTGTTTTAGCCCATGTCCCACTGCCCAGGACATGGTGACAGGCTGTGTACCCAGCCCAGGACCACCCTGTGCATCCCTGCCATACCTGGAAAACCCTGGGACAGCACTGGCTGAGCTGATCCCTCCTCATACAAGAGAAGCGTTGGACCCCCAGAACACTCTGCCTGGCACTGCCCGAGGGAAGGTGTCCTTCCGTCTCTGCCAAGCACAGCTCCGTGGGCTGCACAACAGCCAACACAACAGTGTGGAGAGGCTGCTGGGTCTCCAGAGAAGCTGATGCCTCCTTGGAAGATCCTGACAAGCAAGGAGACACCTCCAGAGTCACCTGGGAAGGTGTGGCACAGGCTCTGGTACAGTTCAGTCTTCAGCAGCCAAAGAGAGGGCAAAACAGAGGGGCAGGCTGGGCAGAGGGCATCCCCCTTCTCCCTCTCATCTCCTGGAAAAACAGCTGAGCACTGGATCCTCCACAACTGGTCAGGTGAGGAAATGCTCAGACAACATGGGCTGTGAGGTTTGGGCCCAGGACCTCCAAGATCCTCCRTTTCTGCCCGTCCTGGGCACAAGATGTGAGGCTGGGAGTCCTTGGCGAGGCTGGTCAGCAAGATGCTGCCATGCCCTGAACACAGACCCACAACAGCAGCAGCCTCCTTTACCCACAGCCTCGGGTTCATCAGTGGCAGGCCAGCAGCCTGGCTCAATTCCTGCTCCCTCTGCAGCGCTGAGAATGCTCCATTAGAGGCAAAGCTGGGAAGTTGGAGCTCCTCTGGCAGCAGAGTTGGGGCAGTGCCCTGAGAGGCCCTTGCAGCTGCACTGATGGGATCTTCACAGAGAATCTCCCACACCCTCCCAGGCTCTCGGCTGCCTCAAAGGCTGCATTGCTTCTCCCCTAAAGGAAACCCCACCACAGGGGAGCCTGGCCCAGCCCCAGAGCTCCAGGTTGAGCCAAGTCCTTTTGCACACTTCATTTTAGCTCTTGAGGCACAGTCACAGTGGTCGAGCCCCACAGATGTGCTCATTAGGGCAGCATGAAGCATGTGCCCTCTGACCAGGCAGAGAGGTGGCCTGGGAGCACAGAGAAACGCAAAGGACTCCTTCCCCCAAGCGTACTCCTTCATCCTCTTCTCTATGCTGATTTATTTCCAGCTTCTTGCTCATTCTTCCAGCATCTGCAGCATTTCCTTCCCAGCCAAGGTGCGCACCAGAGTTTTTCATTCCCCTCAAGCACGAGCGTGTTCCTGCTCTCTCACTTGGTGGATCCCACCACCCCACTGCCACTGGCATTTTGAAGGTCAGCTCTTCTAACCTCATCCTCATCCAGTGCCAGGATTGTTTCCTCAGGAGATACATCTCACCTGTGCAGGCTCTTTGCTGGGGTGTAGGTGTCCCAGCACAGAGGAGCTTTCCCAGGTAAAGGGCACCCACACACTGAATAGCCCCCCAAGCCTCACACTGCAGCAAAAGGGATGGCTAATGAGCAGGAGGAGGAGGAGACTCCTGTTTCCCCGCCTGGCACCACGGCATGGACAAATTCATGACTCCAGAATGGGACTGGTACAGCTCACGTTCTCCTCTGGGCCACTGAGCCTCTGCTCGTGGGTGATGGGGACACCTAACCCATGGCCATCCTGTGCCTCTCGAGCCACCCCATGAGGAACCTGGCCCTCAGGGTCACTGCCCTGCTCCAGCCTAGTGTTGGCCAGAGGCAACAGAGCAGAGAGGGAGGAAGCAGAGGAAAATGAAAGCCCCCATCCCATCCTGTCCTGCTCGAGGCTTTGGCTGCAGGGACAGCTTGCACTGAAGGCAGCAGCAGTTGGGATCCATGGCCCCTTCCAGGATGAAGGAGCATCCTTGGCTGCAGAATCTGGGGTCTCTCCAGCAGTGCTTTGCCTCCCAGAACGGGGAGTAGCTTCGCAGCGCTGGTAAAACTGTTTTTACTGGGGCCAGAGCCCAGCCCCGGAGCCGGTGGCCGGACCGGGCCATGCCGGGTCCGAACCGCCGTGCGCTGCACAGCCCCCGCCGCGGGGCAGGCAGAGACCGGGGCAGCCGCTGCTGTCGGAGTCACCGACAGGGGGGCGCGGGGCAGAGCCGGCCCCGAGAAACTCACTGCAGGGACGCTCCCGAGCCCCGCGCCGGCCCCGGGGGGCCCCGGGGTGCGACAAGGGACCGGACACGCGGGGACCGGGCAGCGACGTGCGGCGGCCGGGCGGAGCCGGGAGCGCCGCACCCCGCGGCGGAGCCCCGGACCAGCATCCCGGTGCCGCCGGTGCCCGCTGGCACGCCGATCCCAGAAGCTCCCCCGACCCCGGCTCCCCGGCCCTCGCCGGGGCTCAGCGTCCCCTCGGCGCGGCACCGGGCCGGGGCGCGGGGCCCCGACGGCGCTCGGCACCGCGACGGGAGCCGCCCCGGGGTTTCCGTCGCGTTCCCCCCCCAAACTTTCCGCACGTACCTGCCGGTGCCCTCGGTGCGGGCCGCGGCCGCCGCTGCCCATGGCCGGGGGCCGCTCCGCTCGGCTCCGCTCCGCCGGGTCAGCGCCGCCTCCGCGGGCCGCAGCCGCCGGGGGCCGCGGGCATCGCCGGGCGGCGGCGGCGGCAGCGCGGGGCTGGCGCGGGGCTGGCGCGGGGCTGGGCGGGGGCGGCGGGCGCGGAGACGAGCGCAGCCCGGCGGACCCGGTGCCGGCGCGAAGGGGCGCAGCGCCGCCTGCTGCTGCCGCCGCCCCGGGACCGGCCCCGCGATCCCGGGCTGGCACCGGCACCGCTCCGAGCCGCCCGCCGCCGCCCCCGCCCGCGGGGGCGCTGCCCCGCCCCGGTCAGCCCCGGTGCCCGTCAGCGAGGCCGGGGAGGAGGAACGGGCAGAGAGAATTTAACGGAAAAATTATTTATACACACACACACACACACACACACATACAAAAAAGGGGGGTGATCGCCTCATGAACTCCGAGGGATAGAGAGATGTGGAACGGTGCGGGGATGGATGGACAGCCAGCCAGCCAGAGTGCTGGCCTGGCATTCTCCTCCTCAAAGCATGAGCCTGGTCATGCTAATTTACCCAAAAACTAATTTCCCCCTCCAAAAGGTGTGATAGCCCCACAAGCACAGAGAATTGCTGAATGGTGTGGGGACGGACAGACAGACAAACGGACCCACACCTGCAGCCCTCTTCTCCTCAAGGTGTGAGCCTGTCTTTGGTGTCAACCCACCAAAACTCAGCTTTCCTGGAACTAAGAACTGCTGAAATAGCATCACCAGCCTGAATCTGGCTCTGCAGAAGACTTTCCCTGCACAGGAGATTCCAACACCTCGGACACAACACCACCAGCCCGGGCCAGTTTTTTCCCCAGGGCAACCCCAGGCTGGTCCCAAAAACCCCTCCCGGTGCTCCCGGGACACATCTTGCATGGCTTTTCTCACAACAGGCAGCAACAGGCTTTAAACCACCAACAAACAGCAAGAGCAAAGGTTGAATTTTCACAATTGCTGCCRGGAATTAGACCCGCAGCCTCAGCACAGTTGAGATGAAAGGCTGAAGTTACATGCATTCATTTTCTTTGCTTTGCTCAAACCCATTTGCACATCGATGAAAGTCTTTGCTTTCTGAAGACAGCTCACTGCTTACTCCTGGACCTTCCACACCACTGCTTCTCTGGAAGCATGGAATGATTTCCAAGACCAATCTGAGTCACAGATCAAAGACAGCTGTGCAGACAAATCACACGTGGGCAGTTTGCAAATTTCCCAGCCATTTGCTTTCCATGGGATCCCCAAAGCCTTCGTGCATCCCCTCTCCCTTCCCAGGAAACCAGGCCTTGGAAATGGCACTGCTGAGTCCCAGCCAAGTGCCATGTTGGGACCCCTGGCAGCCCCCTGAGGGCACCAGACAGATGGCCAGGCAGATAACCCGAGGTGACCCACCAGCTCCTGGGGGACCCACAAGCTTGACCTCTTCCCTAGGGGAAGGGTCACCCCAAAATGCATGTAGGGATCCAGGTGAGAGTATCCCAGCCCATGACAAGAATAGGTTACTTTGTTGTTTTGTCCAAGGAAACTGAGTTCTTTTCCCCCCTTTATAGAGTCAAAATTGCCATATGTTAAATTCCAATTAGGTGGACTTGGTTGCTCAAAAGAAAAAGGAAAAGCTCTACAAGATTAACCCAAACCCCAGTAATAAGCTATTAAGGAAATACAAGCATCTCATTCTTCAGATCAGAGAGTTTTAATAATAATGACAAAAATCAATATGAAACTAAATTAAATCTGCTGTTTATATTCATCAGGTAATTTGATCAAGAGGCTGCCAATTCAGGTCTCTAGTGCTGTGATAAGTAAACACAAACATACTACTTTCAGATCACAAAGTTTTAGTGGAATGATCAAGAGCAAATGAAATCAAAGCTATTTTTCACACCAGCCAAATTCCAGTTAAATTAGGCCAGATTATTTAATAAGGAAGCCCACAAAACTCCAGCTCTTTATTGATATAATGATACAGAAATATAAACTTGCTGCTTTCCAGATCACAGCATTTAAATGCAGGGGAAGAATTAAGACCTCAGTAAAACTGATTTAATTTAAATTCTGCTGGAAGCGAACACAGTAATTCCTCCTCATCATCATCCTGACTTCTTATTGAGTGTCCAGCAGCAGCCTGCAGCCTCACTCTCTGCCCTGGTAGTGACTCCTCAAGGACCCCAGAACTTTACTGGATGGGGGGACCCAAGTTTCTGGTATCCATAGCAAGCCAAGTTTGGAAAGGAAAGGAACTGCCCTAGAAAATCTTAGTGACAATTCCTGATGAATCCATAGTGATAAATCCTGCTCCCATGCAAAAAATCATTTCCCCTTAGACCAGGTGTCTGTCACATGCCTGGAATCCTTCTGTACCCTCCAGATGAGCAACTAGCTTTTTTTTTTTTTTCAAGAAGAAAACTCATGGATTGGGGCTTGGGGTACAAGACAGGGGTTGGGGGCAAATGGTTATGCAAAGGCAGATGGGCATGTCAGAAGACTTAAAATGCTCAGTGCAATCAACTTATCTGCAGCTGCTAATAGGCAGAAGGGTAGAAATTATTTCATTAAAGCTGGAAAAAGCAGAACTCCTGACATTTTATTCCTGGGGAAGATTTATCACACTCTGTTTTCAGTGAATCACTGAATTAAGATTCAAGTTTATTTATCCCCTTCCTCTGAGGAGGCCCCAGTGCCTCCAGGTTGTCTCAGCACTGAGCACCCACCTCAGAGGATTTTATTCCCTTTTCAGAAGATTTTGCTGACAACAGGGAATTTCAGTGCAGATTCCCAGCCTGTCAAAACGGTGGTCAGGGAGAGGATCTCTGGGAAACCTGGGCACTGCCTCAAAGGCAGGGAGAAGTCCTGCTCCCTGCATCCTCTGGAATGTGGGTCTGAGCTTCCAAACTGAAGTGTAAGTTCCCCAAAGGCTCCATAAATTCCAATAACTGTTATTGTCACACATTTCTTATTCTCCTTCTGTATTTCTACTGTCAGGTGATATTAAATGAGACCAGGAGGCTCCTGAAGATTTTGAGAGCAGAACTGAGAATGAAGATCCCTTGGGAGATGTGAAAATGGTACGAAAGATTTTGAAGCAGCAGAGGGGGAAAAGCCAAGTGACCCAAGGATGTTAATGTGCCCCCTCCTCCCCCTTCCCTTTGCAGCAGGGATAGGAGAGAGTAAAACCTTCTGAGCATCTGCACCAAATCCAGGTCATCTGCTCTTCAAAACATGGACGTACCCACCTGCAGAGAGGTCACACACATACCCAGAGCAGCAATGCTCCAAGGGCTTCTCTGCACTCCAGCAGGAATAGACAGGGAATAAAGATGTGTGGTTGCAATCAAATTATCCTTTCAAGGAAATAACAATAAATTCTGAACTTCCCAATTACAGGGGACATGCAAACCTTGGAAACCATTAACGACTGCTTCTTCTGTTGATGAATTATCCAGACTGCACAGAGCTATTTGCTGATCTTCAGTGTATTATGCTAATTATAAATTAATATATTGCTCATTACACAGTCAGGCTGTACAGTCAACTAATGCACCGCTGCAAAGAGCCTGTTTTAAAACATCCTCTGGTACTTTTATGATCTAGATGTTTAATTTACTTCTGTTCTGGCTTAAATGCCACCAACATGTCGTTCTTTCAAAAGAAATATCCCTGGCTTCATCCTACCGTCTCTGGGGCTCAGCAACACGGATGAAGTATGAAACTTAGAAAGGCTTTTTCAATGTTAGCAGTTGCATGATAAAATAACCAAAATAGCATAATTTAAGCCTAAGTGCTCTGTTACTAATTTTTAAATTGCTGTTTATCATGGCAGCAGGCTGGAGTGCTTCACCTGAAGCTGTGCCCATGGAAGGTAAGTACCCGACCCCCTCATGCTCAGGGAGGGACACTTTGGGTGAGATGGGGAGGCGGGGAAAGCATGAGCATCCCAGTCAGGATTCCTAGTGGGATGGGAAGAGCGAAGGGCAGAGTCGCTGACATCTGAAGTGGCCATTTACTGGCATTGGCCTCCCCCGCACTCTTAGTCTGACTCAGTCTGTAACACCTGCATCCCCAGGCCTCGTGCCAGGCAGCCTTGGGAAGGGGAACATCAGCCTCCCAGATAAGGAGAAAATTTCACATGGATCTGGCTGGCAGGATGAATAGGAGGAAACGGAGCAGTCTTTCTTGGAAAACAATCGTTAGCACCGCACTGTTTCAGGAAGCGTTCCTGCAGTGTGTTTGTGTGTCAGACCATTCTTTCCCTGTGGTGCTCAACATAACGGAAACAGCAAATATCAAACAGGGTCACAGAAGTCGATCTGGAAACTGCCATTTCCTTCTTTCCAAGGAAAGCATCCTGGTGACTCAGCATTACAGAGCAGATTGGCAGTCCCACAGCGGGGAGACACATTCCCTGGAGAATCCAGTGGTTTTCTGCCTTAATAACACAATGATACTGCACTCAGAATACCTGAGAGCTCCCCATTCGTGACCAGTAGTTGAACAGGGATGCTGTGAGGGGGAAGGCATCAGGAACTGGGGAGAKGAGCCGGGAATGCTGTAGAGGAACTGGAGGGATGCTGGCCTCAGACTGGAAGGGTTGCTTTGGAAGGGACCTTAAAGATCACCTATTTCCAACACCCCAGGAAGGGACCTTAAACACAACGTAGTTCCAACCCCCCCACCATGGCCAGGGATGCCACCCACTAGATCAGGTCCTGAAGGGTGCAGAAAGAGCTTAAAAGGGTACTGAAGACCTTAAAACTTGGGATTAGAAGGTGGGAAGACAGCTACCACTGAGTGACTTCTATAGTGTGATCCTAATAATCCAGTACAGTTTGAAGATCTCTGGCTGAAGACGGCTAAAGCCTGGAGAGCTCCCCAGAGCTGCTTCTGCTTGAAACTTACAGTGCAAAAGCCCCGTGTTGCCAGGAATAAGTGGTTCCTCTGTGAAGCTGAAAGCACTGGGGCACACAAATTTTAAGAAACAGTCTCAGTTTTCCTTTACAGTAGGCAAGTACTGTGGTTTTTCAGCAGTTTTTTTGCCGTCACAGGAGCCCAGAGGCAGGGAGGTGCTGAGGTCAGGCTGTGCAAGCGATGGTGTTTACGCTGCCGGCTTTTCCCCTCCCAGCCACGGAGAATGTGTGTTCTGGGTCAGCTAAATCCGCATCCTGCTCACGCTGGAGCGCAGCATCCTGGGTGAAAGGGAGGGAGAGATTCAGCTCTCAGCCCTCTCACGGTACCTCCCTGCTCCTCCGCAGGCTGCTGGTTATTAATAGCCCGGCATGGCCGTGCGTGGGCTGATGAACGCGGGGGGGATGACAAAGCGCCTGGCGCTGGACGGGGATGTTGTCCCGGAGTAGGTGGCCCTGCTGGAGCCTTGGGATGATCCAGTCAGGAAACCCACCTGCCAGCAAAACGCGCGGGCAGGGCGAGCCTGTCCCCCCTCAGCCCCACCTCCAGCCAGGAAAGGATCTCCCCTGAACCTTCTCCGCGCAGCGATGGCTCGTGTCCCCGGGGCTCCCGGCGCTGGGCCGGATCCCTCCCCGGGAGGGCTCGACCTCCGCCCAGCTGCGGGATAACGGCGGGAGGGCCATTACCCGGGCGGGCTCGTTCTCCGCCGGCCGCSGGATAACGGCGAGCGATGCGCGTACGCGCTGCGGCGCTGAGCTGCCGCGCCCGGTGCCCCCCCCGCACCGCGGCGGGGTGGGAGGCGGGGCGGGGCGGCGGCCTCGGCTCGGTTCGGACCCGCTCGGCTCGGTTTGGCTCCGCTCGGCCGGGCTCGGGATGCTGCTGCGGGTGCGCGCTGCCGTGGCGCAGCTGGCGGCGGGGCTGGGCGCGGGCGCGGGCGCGCAGCCCCCCGCGGAGCCCCGGGGCGGCGGGGCCGGGACCGGGGGGGGATCGCCGCCGCCAGCCGCGTTCTGCCGGCCGGCCTTCCTCCAGCTGACGCCCGAGGAGCTGCGCCGCGCCGACGACCACGCGGGGCGGGCGGTGCAGAGCCCCCGCGACGGTCGCCGCCGCCTGCCCTGGAGCACGGGATATGCCGAGTGAGCGGGGCCGGGAGCGGGGCGGCGGCTTGCGGCCCGGGGAGGGCAGCATGGGACCGCTCGGCACTGGAGCGGGGACCGTGGGGACGAAAGTGGGCCGCGGCGGGCGGTGAGCTGCGTGTGTCCCGTTTCCAGCAGCAGCAGCGAGGAGCGGGCGCTGTGGATGCCCGTGACGGGAGAGTATCAGCGAGGGGCTGGGCTCTCACCCATACCCGAGGGGTTTAGGCCCTTCTGTCCTTTTTGTTTTCTGCGCTTTCTGCACAACACCCGCTGTCACCGATGGGGAACCGAGGGCGAAGGCGCTGCGGCGGCTCTGGCTCCTAGGACTCGGGGGGAGCAGGGAGCTGGGGCTTTCTTGGGAGCGGGACTGCTTGCGACTTCCCCTTCAAGGACCTCATTCTCTTTTCTGTCACTCGCTGCGAGTTTCACCCCTAACTGAAAGTGGACGGCAAGGTCAGGCTTTGAAGGCTTTTGCTGCTCAGTGCTGTCAGCCTCACTCCCGCATCCCTTCCTCCAGCTGATCTTCCCGGTATCCTAGAGAGCTTTATGAGATGTTGATTTGCCCCTGGAGACAGTGAGGTAGGAATACCCAGAGTAAAAAAAATATCCTTTTCGGTGTCCCAAGAGTTCTTTCTGCAAACTGCTTGAAAAGTCTGAGCCAAAGCACAATCATCCTGGGAGTGTTTACAGCTTCTTCCCGTGAGCAGGTTCTGCAATCTAGACCTGAAATCTGCTGTGTCAGCATAGGCTGGGAAAAGTCAGTGTGAATCTTTTTGCAAAAGTTCTGCTGGTTTCATCATCATCACCTTCTCCCCTCCTTCCCCGAGGCCCCTGCTCCCCACGAAGTGATGATGGGATATGGGTGAGGCTGTGATTCTGTCTGAGTCCCAGCTGGGTGTGTGTGTGAGGCTGGTGCAGGCTTTTGGGCAGTTATTCTGCTTGGGGCATTGCTGGGGACCTTCAGCAAACCCAGTTTATTTCTGGTCACCTCCCCTGGTGGGTGTGTGGACAACTGCTCCCCCCTGGACCCAGCTGTGGGTAGGACCCGGTGCTGCTGCTGGCCCCAGATCAACCCACACAACTGGTCTGGGACACCTGAGACAGGACAGGAACACCTGTGAAGAGCATCCCTGGGGACACAGGGGCATGAGTGGAGGGTTGGCAGGGGGAAGAGGTGCTGCAGGGTGGCCTTTGCTGGAACATGATGTGAAATAAAGAGCCTTTACACCTTTTTTCCTCCTGGCAGGGTCATAAATGCAGGGAAGAGCCAGCACAATGAAGACCAGGCATGCTGTGAGGTGGTGTTTGTGGAGAGGAGGCCCAGCCCAAGGGGCCGGCTGTCATCCAGGGAAGGCAGCGAGGAGCTGGATGGGGTGAGAGCCGTGGTGGTTTGCAGGGACATGACAGAGCAGATGCCCAGCAGCAGGGCATGAGATGGGACACATGGCAATGTTTGTCCACCGGGGATTCCCTTGGTTCCTGCCCCTGCTCTCTGCCAGCTCCTACCATCCTCCATCCCCACGGAACTACACCAGGGCTGGCTGGCCCAGGGAGACCACTGGCCCACGTGCCCTGGTGGGCTGCAGAGGTGGCTGCTGTGCTGGCACTGTGGTGCCTCCCCTTCGGAGGAGCCGGCTGCCGGAGGCACAAGGTGTCTGACGCAGGGCTGGGCCCCAGCCAGGGACCAGCTGTGTCCAGACACCCTTGGTCAGCTGCCCGCATCGTTCCTGCCTAGGCACTGGGACCTGTGAGACTGAGGCAGAGTCTCGTGTCACTGTCCTCAGCTGGTGGCCCCAGCTGCTCTGAACTTCCCTTCCTTGCAGGCTCATTTAACCTTCCCTCTTCTCCCCACAGGGCAGGAAGGGTTTTTATTTCCACTACTGGGCCTTGTTTGATGGCCATGCGGGCAGTGGTGCTGCTGTCATGGCATCCGAGAGGCTCCACCTGCACATCTGTGAGCAGCTCCGGGACCTCGTGGAGATCCTGCAGGACCCCTCCCCACCTCCCATCTGCCTCCCACATGACGCAAAGACCGGTTCTGCAGATCCAAACCGGGTGTCCCTCACAGAGGACGATGGGGAGGTCCCAAACAATGCTGCGCCACGGTTTCACCTGGAGAAAGCGGTGTCCCACGAGAGCCTGGTGATCGGCGCCATTGAGAACGCCTTTAAGCACATGGTGAGGATCCTCTGCCTGTGGGATCACCCAGGGCATACCCTGGGAGCACCTCTTTGCTGATGTGTCTGCATCAGCTTGTCCCCACTGGCAAAAGGCAGCTCTGCAGTAAGGCGGAGGCTGCAGGGAGGGCTCCGAGCAGGATGGTCTCAGAGAGGGCTCTGTGATGCCCCGTATTTTGAGGTTTCAGGACACAGAGGCTTTGGGCTCCAGGCCTGTGTGGGTGCAGAGGGCTTTATTACACTTGGTTCCAGGAGTCTCAGTTGCTCCCCTCCTGCCTTGCTCTTTCCTGCCTGTCCCACTGCCCCAGTGAAACCACATGTCCGGCTGCCCCACCAGATCCTGGCCCCCCAGGCCCTACAGCACCCCAGGCTGCGTGGGGAAAGGTACCCTGGCCGGTCATTGCTCCCCGCCTGGAGCTGAGGTGCTGCTGGAGCAGCCAAGTGCTGTCTGGGGTTGCCCACCTGCCCTGCCTGCAGCTTCTCTCTGTCTCCCCAGGATGAGCAGATCGAGCGGGAGCGGGCATCCCAGCACCTGGCCGGGGGCTGCTGTGCCCTGGCTGCCATCTACCTCATGGGCAAGTTCTACGTGGCCAACGCTGGTGACAGCAGGTACAGCCCCACAGGGCAGCCCTCACCTTTCACTCGGTGACGGGGGACACCCCGGTAGAGTGGGGCGCTGCCGGAGGCATGGCTGGTGAGGAACATCCAGCTCCATCCCTGTCTAGGGGAGGGCAGAGGTGGCAGAGCTGGGCAGAGTCAGCCCTGCCTGCTCCATGCCCTGGGGACAATGTGCCCTGCTGTGATCTCCATGTTTGCCCAGTGCACAGATAGGGCTGTAGAACTACCTCCCAAAATCTGGGACTTGCTCCCTTCCTTCCTAACAGCATCCTCTCTGCTTCCCAGATGGCTCTGGATCACACCCTGGCCCCTGCTGCTGGCACTGGCCTGGGCTACAGGTTGGGGAGTGAAAATTGCCCTCAGCAAAGCTTTCAAAAATGTGCAAGAAGTCATTTTAGGGTATGCCTCATACCAGTGACCTGTTTCAGGAGAAGCACACAAATCTATGTGCAGACAAGTACAGTGGGAGCTTGGAGCCCAAGAATTTTAATTGCTACATGCATCTCCTGGGTGGGCTACTGTAACTGCACCTGTGCGTGCCCACACCCCCAAGCAGCGGCAGGAAGGCAGGTCCACGTTCCACTGAGGGTGACACTGAGGGTGAAGCTGGGTTTAACTGCCCTGTATTTATCATTGGATCACAGAATGGTTTGGGTTGGAAAGGACCTTAAAGCTCATCTTGTTCCACCTCCTGCCATTTGCAGGGACACCTTCCACTAGACCATCCAGCCTGGCCCTGAACACTTCCAGGGATGGGGCAGCTGCAGCTGCTCTGGGTATTTACTGCAGGTTACCTTGTTCTCAGTGGTCTCAGACCAGCAAGTACAGGCCCTGGTCAATTTTCTGAGGCTGGATGTGCTTCGAGCTCTGGGACAGAGAAGAAGGAGATCCCTCATGCCTCTGCTTTTGGGTGCAGGTCCCTCTCCAAGGCAGCAGTGGCCATGCAGGATATCAGCATGGACAGGGTCCTGAGGTTGTAACTGCGCTTTTGGGTGAGGGTCTGTGTTGCCTCCTTGGGCATCAGACACTGCCAGAGCCGAGCTCAGCCTGGCCTTACATCCGTGGAGGACACTTGCAGCCCTAGGTGGAACAGCTGGGCCACCAGTCTTGGAGATCCTTGAGCCTACCATGACATCCAGAAACATCTCATAATCAGACCTTTATGTTTTTTTGAGACATTAAACCATCAGAACAGCCCCAGCAGCAAGTGACTGTGCCGGTGTGGATGGGACCGTGCACCTGTGTCCTGCTGCAGGCGATTTCTGCCCCTCCTGTGTGCAGCTCCCCTCTAAAGGAGGATGCCCCACCTTTGTGCTGCTCCTTTCCTAACCATATCCTGTCCTTTGATTTGCTCCACTTCATTCCCCTCTGCCCCATGCTTCTCTCCCATTTTCCCTTCCTTCCTGCTCCTGTCCTGTGCAGTAGGGAGGGATGCCATGCCCTGCCCAGGGGGGCAGTGATGCCGGCAAGCAGCCCTCACCTCAGGCTGGGAAGAGGGCAGGCAGCGGAGGGGAAGGGGTTGCATGACTCCTGGGAATCAGCCCTGGAGACCCAGGCTCAGCTCCTGTGCCACGTCTCCTCTCCTTCTCTCTAATCTCATCCTTCCATGTTTCATTGCAGGGCCATTATCATCCGTAACGGGGAAATCATTCCAATGTCCAGGGAGTTTACTCCAGAGACAGAGAGGCAGAGGCTTCAGTTTTTAGTAAGAAAGACCTTTCTTCTAACCTCATTCCTGCTGAAACACCTCCTGGCCTCTTCCCAGCCTCCTGTGCTGCCTGCTGGGCTGCTGCCATGGTGGGGTTCTGGAGCTGAGGGCAGCCCTGGAACCTGCTTATGGCACTTATCCATCCCAGACTGCTCCCTAGGATGGGAAGAGGCACTGGGATGCAGAGAGCTGGCGTGGGGGCATCTTGTGGCTGGCAGAGCCCTGGTTTGCTGCAGGCTCAGCGTGAGGGTCTGTGACTGCAAGCCTGGCACAGCTGGGACATGGAGATCCCAGGCTTTTGGCATGGGGCTGGATCGGTACATTTGCATGGAGCCGATTTGGTCCATCTTGTCCTGCTGCTGTCCAGGGAGCAGGGAGCATCCCCTGCCTGGGCTGCTGTGACCTGGAGAAGCGCAGCTCTGCTCTCTCCATCCACCATGCTCCCTCTTGATGCCAAAGGAGCTACAGTGCTCCCACTGAGTCCTAATTCCTTCCCTGGCTGCTCCCTGGAGAGTCTGAGCTGACGTGTGCCAGTGGGTTTCTGTCTTTCTCCCTGAAAGTTCCCTGTCCCTATCCTGAATGAACCCCCTGGTGCCACCCAGGGAGAATTTTTAAGGTTATGAAGGCCTCTCTGAGGGCAGCACAGGGGAGGAGGAGTTTGTGTTGGAGAAGGTCTTGCTGGATGCAATTTCCTGGCTTGCAACGTACTTGGAAAAACACTGAGGCGTTTTTTCTTGAATCTATTTTTGAATGACCAAGAGGAGGAAACTGCTATGAGCAGGATCCTCTCCAGCTGGCTGCAAGGGGCAGGGTGCAGGCTGGGGGCAGGCACACACTGCTCTGCCACATGATGCCCAGGCTGAGGTCAGGGCTCCCCCGGAGTGGGATGGGGGTCTCCATGCCTCTGCACCAAACCCCTGCCACCCCATCTTCCCAAGGGATCCTCTCTTCTCTTTTGGCTCTTTCTTTCCCCTTTGGCATTTTCCAACTCTCCCTGTTCCCAGTCCCCTGCACACTGTGCTCCGGGAGGGCTTGGAGCTGTCCTGGGAAGGGCTCTGTGCTGCTGCTCGTCCCTTGTCACAGCCGCAGCTGGGACATTGTTTTGGAAAAGACCCATCACTCTTTTCCTTGGGCGAGTTCCATGCCCTGCGCCGAGCCTGGGATCCTGGGAGGTTTGCAGCTGTGACTTCTAGGCAAATTCCAGCTTCTCCTGGAATTTGCTGGGGTTTGATCACTTGATCCCTTTTGGAGATCCTTATTTCCCGAAACTCTCCATGCAAAAGCTTCACCTTGCTGAGTGCTGGCATGGCTGTCCCCAGCTCCAGTCTCCCCTCTGGCTTAGCACAGGCGGGTGGTTTGAAGCTGCTTTACCAGCACCTATCCAAGTTGCTCCAGAGCAGCTGATGTTATCCCACCACGGAATGCTGTAGCCAAGGTCCTGGTGCGTGGTGGGTCCTGTGTCTGGGCAGGGCTGGATCTGCAGATCCCACTCTCCCAGCCCTGTGGCTGAGCCAACACTTCTTCCTGCAGGCATTGCTGAGGCCCGAGCTGCTGGGGAAGGAGTTCACCCACCTGGAGTTCCCCCGCAGGATCCAGCCCAAGGAGCTGGGGAAGAAGATGCTCTACAGGGACCAGAACATGAATGGCTGGTAACCCCCAACCTGCCGGTGGCACTGGGGTCCTGCTGTGGTGGCTGCCCAGCTCTGGCATCCCATGCCACAGGGCAGGGGGCTCTGGTACACTGGGTCCCAAGGGGGCAGCGGAGGTGCTGGAAGCCTTCACTTGCTGACACGTTGTCTCTGGCTTATTTTAACCAGGGCTTACAAAAAGATAGAAGAGGATGACCTGAAGTTTCCACTTATCTATGGGGAAGGCAAAAAGGTGAAGTGCTGTGGCAGGAACTGGGCAGGGGTTGTTTCCTGCCTGCTCTCAGTGTTTTGGGGGATTTCAGCCTGGTTTAGGTAGTGCTGTCATCACTCCAATGCCACCAATTCTCAGCTGGGAATGGAGTTGGAGATAAAGCTGCTTAAAGTTCTTTTTGATTCCACCATTCTCCAGGCTCGGATGATGGCCACAATTGGGGTCACAAGAGGCCTGGGAGACCACGACCTCAAGGTGTTCAGCTCCAACATCCACATCAAGCCTTTCCTGTCCTGCTTCCCGGAGGTAAGCCTGGCTGCCGGCTGCTCTGCACCCAGGGGTTCCTGCAATGACCAGAGCCAGTCAGTGTGACCAGATCCATGATGTGCCCAGTGCAGCAGGAGCCTCCTCTGCCTCTCTGCCTCTCACCCTTGTGTTTTGTCCTGTTGCCTGCCAGGTCAGGGTTTATGACCTCACGCAGTACGAGCACTGCCCTGACGATGTTCTGGTGTTGGGCACCGACGGGCTCTGGGATGTCACCAATGACAAGGAGGTGGCTGCTGTGGTGATGGAGGTGCTGACAAGCTATGAGCCTAATGACCCGTGCAGGTGAGCTGCAAATGGGCAGGAGGACGAGCATGTCCTGCACTCCAACACGTCCCCTTGGCCTGGCTCCCTGGAGCAGGGCTGTGGCCATGCATCCCTCTGGGCTCTGCAGCATGCCTTGCTCCCCTGGATGTGCGTATCTGAGCTTGGATCTCTCCAAGGCACCCTTTCCTGCACCTCTAGCTGCTCCAGCTTCTCCTTCCTTGCCAGGATGCTGCATCGGGGGGTCTGGGGTCACTGCTGAGCCATGCTCTGCTGTGCTCCCAGGTACACCATGGTGGCCCAGGAGCTGGTGGTGCGGTCACGGGGGGTGCTGAAGGAGCGGGGCTGGCGGCTGGCCAACGACAAGCTGGGCTCTGGTGACGACATCTCTGTTTTTGTGATCCCTCTGGGTGGCCCGGGCAACTACACGTGACGCCGAACGAGCCTGAGGCAGTGGGGCTCGCCTGGCCTGGATGGAGACGAGTGGGACACTGATGCTGCCTCAGGGCCACCTCTCCTTTAAGCACTTGTTTTCTGAGCCAGCTGCAAGAAGAATAAGAAACCTGGAGCCTCAGTCTGTGCCCCTGTCCAGAGCATCCTCCTCCAGCCGCTTGCATCCCAGTCCCAGGCGGAGATGGAGGGGCCTTGGATAGAGAGTGAAGACTGGGGTTGAGGGATGTTTTCGTGCTGCTATTTTCTCGATGCTGTGAAAAGCCTGAAGGCTCCTCAGGTCCTCAGCATATCCTTTGCCCCTTGCCATGACTGTGCTGGTTCCAGCCCTGTGCGACAGCCGTGGGGCTGCTGGGGCACTCGTACCTGGTGCAGTCACCTCCTGTCTCCTGCCCTGTGATGCTTTTGCCAGTGACACTGAAGCTGCTGTTGGAGTTGGGAGCTGGGGCTCAGATGGGTTGTGACTGGGAGTAACACCCCACCAGCAGCTGGGCAATGCTCTGCCTGGCACAAGTCCAGTTGTGGCCCCACAATGGCCATCCCAGCCTTGTGCTCCTGATTTCCAGCCCCTCACACCTCCATTCCAGTCACGTACCTTGTCCCAGTCTCCAGTCTGGGAGACTGGAGCAGTGACCAAGCTCTGCCATGCACCCAGAGGCCTGAGGAGGGATGAGCCATTGCACTGGCACCGGCTGTGCCACAGGTTCTACCCCCACCCTCTCATGCCTTGGATCACTGCAGTGCTTCTGGAACCAATTATTTATTAACTGGAGAGCTGAGCTGGAAAATGTCTAAATCCTTTCTTGATGTGAGGAGTCTATGAATGTATGTCTATATTTTGAAGTGGTTCTGAGTTAGCAGCCTGACACTGAGCAGCCCTATTCAGGCAAGATTAACAGCTTAGCTGCACAGTGTGGATCTGCTTAGCCCGGGGCTGGGAACCCTCAGTAAAAGCAGCTTGGTGTGACCAGGGCAGGGGAAGACAGCTCCCTCCCTTTCCTTACTGATCTCAAAACTTGTGCAGAGTGCAGCTGGAGCAGTTGATCTCTGCACAGGATTTTTGCATCACACACATCTCTGACCTAGAGCATCCATTTCCCAGACCTCTGCAGAGTGTTGCATCCTCCTAAACAGTGAGGAATTGACCGATACTGGCAGTGTGGGGAAGGGAGGAACTGGGCTATGGTCCTTTGTTTGGGCAAGGCTCCATGGCACCAGTAGTTTGTGTCCTGTCACTGGGTACAGCTAGCTCTTGTCAAGTGTCACCTCTGGTGAATGTTTGTCTTCTGTAACCACTGAGTTGTAAATAAACTGGGTGCACATAATGGAAAATGAAAGTTGTCCAGTGAGATTTGAACCTGTTGGCATCCATGCTGAAGGGAGCCGGAAGTGGTGCTGGGGCCAGGAGCCTGTCCTTGTGTAGCACTGTGTGTTTAAATAAAGATTTTGCCACTCACAGTCCCACTTCAACGTCTTTCTTTGCAGAGCTCCTGCAAAGAAGACTTACGTAAAAGCCAATTAGCTCTGATTAATTTATGTAGGCAGGCAAACAGGCCCAGACAGAGGCATGTGAGCTGCTGTCCCTCTGCCCTTGGTACTGGCCAGAGCCCATGGAATGTCCGTCTGGCGCTCATGGGCAGTGGGAGCCTCTGCTGTGCTGCCAGTCTCGGCATGGCGCTGCTGCCTGGCGGTCTTGGGTCCCTGGGTCTGGCTGGGAGGCAGCGGCGATGGCCAGTCTGGTGGGAACAGGAACATTACACACTGAATGGAAGGGAGAAAAGGCTAATGGTTTTCCTGCCTGTGGGGGAGGGAGTGGGGCACGTTGTCGCTCCCAGGAATGTGACTGTCCCTCTCTGGGAGTTCAGGCACTCAAGCAGCAGCTACCTCTGCCTGGAGGGTGGGCTTCCTACTGGAAGCATCCCTGCTGTCCCAAGTCCCTCTGACCACCATCTGGTAGCCCTGGTACTCCTGATGCTCTCTCCACACTTGTTTGCACAGTCCTTTTCGTGCTGGTGGCTGAAAACTGACTCTGCTTTTCCAGGTCAATTCCTGGTTGCTGGATAAGGCAAGAAGGCAGAGGCTGTATTTAAAGCTTCCTCTGTGGTTCCCTTTTTTACTAAGGAAACATTTCGTTTGGAACCAACTCCTGGCCTGGGGCTTGATAAATTAAGAAAAATTGTCTGCAAGCCCTTAAAATAGCAGCAGTTTATGAGTCTGGGTCTGGGCCAGGCCGCTGGGACTGCCTCTCCCTGGCTAAGGGACAAGGACTCTGCCCTGCAGCTGGATGTCGTGGGGGAAGCAGCCGCCCGGTCCTCGCTCTCGGCAGCCCACGGCGCGCACGGGGAGCCGGAGCCCCCAGCAGGGCCACTGGGGTCACCTCAACACGTCACAGCTCCCCGCTGCCAGTGCCCCTRCGGGGGGGACTGACACCCTGGGGACAAGGCATGTCCCTCAGCCACCTCTGTGTCTGTCACAGCGGGCAGTGCTCCTTGCTGTCGGTCCTGCCTGGCACAGGGGCGTTTGAGGGCAGCAGCTCAGCCCCTCCCGGCAGTTGGGGTCACCCCCTCCCCACTTGTCCTCGGGAAGCTGAACCGGCAGAACGCCCTCGGGGCGCCCAAGGGCTCCGCGGGGAAACAGCGGCGGGTGCCGAGTGTCCCGGAGCCGGGCAGGGGCAGCGCTGGAAGGGGCACGGCACAGCCCGGCTCGGCTCGGCACAGCTCGGCTCGGCGCAGTCCAGCTCGGGACAGCCCATCTCGGCACAGCTCGGCACGGCACAGCCCGGCTCGGCACAGCACAGCTCAGCTCGGCACGGCACAGCCCGGCTCGGCACGGCCTCGCACTGCTCGGTGCCGCTCGGCACGGCACAGCCCAGTCCGGGTCGGCACAGCCCAGCGTTCCCGCTCCGCCCTCGGCGGGCGGTCCCGGACGGGGCGGTGCCCGGAGCCGGCGACGGAGCTGGAGACGGGAGCGGGAGCGGGACGGGGCAGCGGCGGAGAGAGGTGCGGGGTCTTGGGGAGCGGAGCGGGACGCGGGCACTGTTGAGGGCACAGGGGTCTGGGGTCCGTGCTGGAGGGGGGCAGCTGGAGAGTGGAGATACCGGTGGGGTAGGAGGCTACTGGTAAGGAGTGGAATCAGAGCTGGGATTTGGGGGAACTGAGGTCTGGAGTACTGGTAGTGATGGGGTCTACGTTGCTCGTGGAGTCTGGGGAAACCGGGGCTTGGGGTTACTGATGGGGCTTGGGGGAACTGGGGTCGGGGTTTACTGGTAGGGTTTGCAGGGATTGAGATCTGAGGTTACTAGTGGGATGTGGAGTTACTGGTTCTGGTAAGGTGTGGGCTCAGAGGTGGTGTGTGAGGTTACTGGGGTGTGGAGTTACTAGTGGGGTGTGGGGTCGTTGCAGGGGTGGGGGCCAGGCACTGCTGGGGGAACGGAGCATAGGGTGGTTGGCCCAGCCAGGCTGGGTGGGGTGCAGCGGGACAGGGTGGAGTGGGTGTGCCTGGGGTGAGGGTCCCTGGCTGTGGGCAGGGATGGGTCAGCTGCACCTCAGTTACTGCGGGTTGTGGTTCCTTGAGGGTGGCCTTGGGCTCTGGGTCCCAACTTGCAGTTGTCCCCCAGGCAGTGTCTGACCTGGGGTGAGAGCCTGGGGGCTGCTGCACCATCCCACATCCCTCCCCACAGCCCCTGCGCCAGCAGTGTCCCCATGCACAGCCTTGCTCACGGAGTGGCCGCTCTGTGTTTTCTTCAGAAAAAGGAAAAAAGTTCCCTTTGCTTACTGCTGAGCTCATTCTTAAACATTTATATTAGGGGGGCTTGCAGGGAGGGGAAATAATTGTGTAATGTCTTAGGAGCAGGGGAGCATTCCAAAAGCATGACTGCGTGGCCCTTTCCAGCACTAACAGTCTGGCATTCAAATCTCCCGGTGGCCGCCAACCCCCCTAAATCCAGCCCCAGCCTCTCAACACTCCCGTGAGAATGGTAGTGTGGAGTGGGCTGGAAGTGCTGAGCCCCCCAAGCTAACATCCCTGGGAAAGTGTTCCAGTCAGGAAACTGGAGACTGGAGGCAGCGTTTTGGCTGGCTGCGTGTCACGGAGACCAGATGCATTTTGTTTCTATTTTGCCAAGTGCTTTTGGTGTCCAAACAAGTTTCAGTTTGTGTTCAGCTCCTTCTCCTCAGCTCCAAGTAGTTCAGGTAGAGACTGCATGAGATTTTGTGGACTTTAACTTGAATCCATGTTCCTGACAGCTACAGCTTCTCCAGGGAAACATATAAGTGGAAAATAAGCCAAGTCACTGTCTTCCAACAGGTTATCGGGAGCGTTGAACCAGGCTCACCTCCCAACTTGCCGTTTGCGCTGGAGAGGCGTATTGACATGAAAAGTAAGGAATTGTATTAGCAAATATTGATCGGCGCTGGGGCAGTCAGGCGTTGCACAAGTACAGGCATCTGCTGAGATTGTGGCATGTTATTTGGAGCTTTCAGCAAGACACTTGTGCTACCGTGAGGCTGGGAAGGCTGTCACTTCTGCAGGAGGTAAAATAAGAACATGGCATGATGTCCTTTGGAAAAGGAGGTAAGGGCAGGCAGCTTTTCCCACAAAGCTCAAGCACTCGTGGTTTGAGCTTTGTTTAGGCTTTCAAATTCTTCTGTTCCAAGTTCCTTTCTCTGTTTTTCTTGTGGATGTTTTTTGTGGGATTTAGCAATGAAAATGAGCCAGCCTGGACACTCTGCTCCAGGGCTGGGTCCAAACAGTCGCCCTTTGCCGCTGGAGTGTGCGGTAAGCCCAGCCTGCCTGGCCATACCCAAAGAATGGCTCCGAGAAACTGGGTAAGGTCTAAGCTTGAGCACTGAGCTGAGCTCCTATTTTGATGAGCACTCGTTGCTTGGATGTGGCAGGTCTAGAGGAAGGTTTCAGGCAACTCTCCCAGTGGTAAATACAGACGTTTTCCTTGGCGCCGGGTAGTTTTGGCAGTGGAGGCAGGCAGGATGGCAGCCGGGCCGGGAGGCTCGGAGCAGTGGGCGCTGGTGGTGCTGGTGGTGTGGGTCTCCTCTGGGTGTCAGCAATGGCTGTTGGCCTGGGCGAGGAGACCAGCCAGGGACTGGTCTGTGCTGCACAAACTGTGCGGCTCGGCCGGCCCAGGGGCTGGATGAGCATGAAATTACAGATGCTGCTTTGCCAAAACCAGCACCACTTGGATGGTCTCAAGCTGCGATCTGCCCAGGAGCCTAAGCTCTGCCCTGCCCATTGCATTTCCCCTTAGCACCGCCCTTTGCTTCCAGCCCTTTCTGGAAATTTTTTCTGCCTTTCAACCTTGATGATCCTATGATTCTGTAGTAAGAGCCTTCTGGTACTTGGGACAGTGGCCAGGACTCTTGTCCTGTGCTGCCTTAGCTGTGGTTTAGGTGTCTCAGCAAATGAAATGCCCCTCGGGCCTTCCTGTCGGGTTTTAGTTTGGAAGTTTACTTACTTTGTCATTGCACCAGTAAGTCCAAACTGCCAAAACTGTTTCTGTAGTGAAACTGCCCCACAGCACTGGGGGTGTCCCTGTGAGGGGTGTCCCTGCCAAGGGGCTGCTCCCACCGCAGCTCTGCTCCCCCCAGCCCTGCCCAGGCTTCAGAGCTGTGCCTCTGGCCAGGGCTGTGATCGCTGGTGTGACAGGTCTGGCCAGGGTGGGGCCATCAGCAGCACTTGGGAATTTCTGCTTTAGAACAAAACCCCACTGTTAGCTCCGGGAACTCGAGCCTGGCCAAGGAGGTTCATTGGAAGATTTCTGTCCCTGGTTGGAGTCCTTCAAAGCATTAACTTCTTTCTCTGCTATTCCTGAGTCCCCATAGCAGACACTGGATGATAGACGCATCCTGCTGCCAGAGGAATTCCCCATTTCCTGCTCAGCAGGAACTTCACATTTTGAGGCACAAAGCTGGGAGCGGCCAGTAAGGCAAGGGCTGCCCTGGAGCCTGGCTGATTTTATGGTGATGGCTTTAGAATAGCTGCTTGGAAAGTAGAACAGATCAATCAGGGTCACGTTTCGGCTTTTTGGTGAGCTGAAGGAGCTGCCTGCTCACGGTTCGGCTGTTGCCGGCAGCGGTGGCACAGACTAAACCCACAGCCACGCCCGTGTGGGGCCAGCCTGCCCGCAGCAGCAGCGGCAGGGTGGGCACGGGAGCCCTGTGGGGCATGGCCGTGGGAGATGCCGGCACACGGTTGCTGCTCCCTTTGGTTATCTCCATGGATGAGCAGGAGGCATCTCCAGTGGGGCCCCGTGAGTGCTGCTCGCACTTGAGAGCCGCAGGTGCTGTTGGGCCAGGTTGAGTTGCCAGTGTGGCTGGGCAGCCTTGGCTGTAATTTGGGGTGGTTGGCACTTGGCAGAGTTTAAAATCTCGGTTTCTATGTCTGTTGTGGGTGACCGTGTGCTTTTAATCATTTGGCCTGATGGCAGTTGTAGTAAACATGTCTTCAGATTATCACAGAATCCCAGAATGGTTTAGCTTGGAAGGGACCTTAAAGCTCATCTCATTCCACTGCCTGCCATGGGCAGGGACACCTTCCACTATCCCAGGCTGCTCCAAGCCCCATCCAGTCCAGCCTTGGACACTTCCAGGGATGGGGCAGCCGCAGCTTCTCTGGGCACCCTGGGCCAGGGCCTCCCCACCCTCACAGGGAAGAATTTCTTCCTAATGTCCCATCTAACCCTGCCCTCTGTCAATGCGAAGTCTTTTCCCCCCTTGTCCTGTCACTCCAGGCCCTTGTCCAAAGTCCCTCTTCAGCTCTCTTGGAGGCTCTTAAGATACTGGGAGGGGCTCTAAGGTCTCCCCAGAGCCTTCTCTTCTCCAGGCTGAACACTCTCAGCTCTCCCAGCCTGGCTCCAGAGCAGTGGGGCTCCAGCTCTATGGTCTCGCTCCAGCAGCTCTGTGTCCTCCTTGTGGTGGGGGCCCCAGAGCTGGAGGCAGCTTTGCAGATGGGGTCTTAACTGAGTGGGGAAGAAGGGCAGAATTCCCCCCTCCTCTGCTGTGGGATCAGCCCAGGACATGGGGGTTTCTGGGCTGCCAGTGGACATTGCTGTGTCCTGTTGAGCTTCTCATCCACCAGCAGCCGCAAGCCCTTCTCAGGGCTGCTCTCAGTTCATTCTCCTACATTTGTGCTTAGGATTGCCTTGTTTGTCTTCATGAAATTGTCTTCATATTTTCCACTCTTTTTATCTGTTCATAATCTGGCAACTGTGCAAAGACTTTTGCATCAGACTCATCATGCCAGGGACTGGCCTCATCCTGCTGAGCAACAAGGCATCCCCTCGCAAAGGAGCTCATCTCTCCTGGAACAGGGAGCTGCTGGCATCTGGTGTTGGTGCCATGCCAGCTGCTGGGTCCAGGGCACGGAGGGAGGCACCCGGCCGACCTCTGAGGCTCACAGCCCTCCCAGCCTCCTTGCCCTGCTCGCCTTGGCACACCAGCTCTGGATTAGTAATGGGCTATTTCTGGATGGCTCTCCTGAGTAATGGAATGAATTGTGCTGAGATTTCGGGTGGGGACAGTGCCTCTGCCCTCTGAGTCACTGCTCGGCATCACGCCGGGCTTGGGAGCTGCCGGGGCCAGAGCCGTCCCAGGTCAGGGAGGCTGATGGAGGCCGTGGGAAGGAGCTCTGGGTGCGCTGACTCTGCTCAGCTTGGGGCATCTGCCGTCCCCCTTGCCGGGCACTGTGTGGGCAGGGCAGCATTCGGGCAGGAGCAGTGCCGCTGTGGTTGGTTCTGGTTTCAATCCAGTGTCCACAGGTCCTGGTGCCCGTTTGGAGCGGGTGTTTGTGTCCTTGGGCATCTGCTGCTCCTTACACTGCAGACATTGTCATCTGCGTGGTGGTGTGGGTTAGATAGTGGCACGGCACAAACTGCCTTCCCCTGTGGAGATACGGAGTCACAAAGCAGTATATCGTGTTCTGCTATGGGCAAAGAAGCTTTGTGTCCACATAAACAGGCTTTTTTCTCCCTGAGCTCTCCTTTTTCCTTGCTGTGGACATGCTGCTGGAGAGAGGACGAGCCTTTGGTCAGACAAGAAGGATGGTTTGCAACAAAGGTTGGACTTGTGCAACTTGGAGGTCTTTTCCAGCCTTAATGATTCTGTGATTCCAAGGGTGGTGCATTTCTGTGTCCCAAGGGATATGCTGTCCTCGAGAGCTTTCCCTTCTCACGTGGGCAGGAGCCAGCAGATTCCTCCAGCCCTTGTATCTGCCTCCATGACACAAACCCCGTGTCTTCTTGGGATGAGCTCCTGGCCAGCTGCCTCTGCATGGGACTGTGGCTGTGCGGGGACAGGCAGGAGTAGGAGGGCAGGCAGGAATAGGGACAGGAGCTGTTTCTCTCTCCATGCTCAGCCCTTGCCTCTCTGAAAAGTGCCTCTGGTCCCTAAAAAGGACCCTTTGGAGCCCCTTTTTATTTTTCGTCCAAGTTCAGTGTTGCACGAATGTGCTCACCTTCCTGTAGACATGCTGCTCCACTGGGGTGTGTGCCTGACACGGAGGCTCCCAGCTGAGGTATGTCAGATCTTCCTGGATGCAGCCCTTGATTCTCACTCTTGTCACCTTACAAGTGCCAGCTTTCTATTTTTATTTACAGCTCCAGAGAAGTCACAAACCATTCCTGCCTCAACTTGTGAGCCACGGTGCTTGGAACCTACAAAGATCCATGGCTGCAGCAGGGTCTGGTCTGGATTTGGGTGAAAACTCTCTCTCTTTTGCCCAAACCATTGGGCAGTTTGATCTGTGAGACTGCGGTGGCCTCCAGGGTTTGTGTGACAGGGGTGACCTGCCAGGCATGCCGATGAGACAAGTAGCTCTGCAGCCTGCCTTTGGAATGCGAGTCAGCCGTTCAGGCTCATTTCTTAATCCTTCACTTGCAGCTAATTAAGATGCAGCCCGACTCCTGTTTTTCCCCTCTTCCTCCCTTTCCTGTTGGCACAGGGTGCGGGTGTGATCGCCAGGGCAGGGACAGATGCCTAGCCTTTGTTAAGACTCGTCAGTGCCCTGGTTAAAGGCCAGGCTTGTGATATTCTGGCCTTCCCAGGGTGACCCCAGCATGATCCTGGAGAGATCCCAGGATGATCCACTCCTACTGCTTGAAGCTCAATGCATCAGCGTTGGTGTGTGTGTTTTTCCCACAGGGTTATTTCCTGTGAACCTTCCCCAGGCTCCCAGTATGAATGGCTCCTTCCCATCTTGCTGCCTGGGCAGAGGGTTTGTAGAGGGATAGGGCTGAGGGGGAAAACATGGCACATCCCTGCCTTCAGGAGAGGTTTCCTGGTCACCTGTAATTTCCCCCAGAACAGTGTGAATTTTCAGGGATTAAAGCCTAATGTGTCAGCCTGCATCATTCCCAGAATCCCTGCAGGGAGACGGAGCTGGTGATGTGCTGAAGGCATGTAAGGAGTCCATCAGGCCCTTTGGACTGGGACTCTGGGGATGGAAAAGAGATTTTGGTCACAAGGTTGGGGAGGGATGTGATCCCACCATGGCTGATTTTCTCATGCCTCATTCAGATGCTGTGCCAGGCATTTTGTGGCATTGTCCTGGGCGATTCCCAGGCTCTGCTGTAAACCCCTTTTGAACCTGAGGGATGCAAAGGCATAGCTTTCCTTGCAGACCTGCATCCTTTTCCCCTGGGGCAGAAAACCACCTGCTTTGTGGTGTGGTTTCAGCTCTGCTTGCTGAGTGGTGACTGGCAGCTTCTCCTGCCGCCAGTGCCGGTGTTGGCTCTCTTGGTTCCATGGCAAAGGCTCCTTTGTCAGACAGGCTGGGATGCCTGGTGCCGGGTGCCAGGCACACAGGTCCTGCTTGCCCAGACCTCCAAGAGCTCAGCTTGGTGTGTTCCGGCTGCTGATCGGATTATTTGGGGGCTGGTGAGCATGCCAAGCTGAAACCTGGAGCACAGTTTCTGTCCTGAAGAATTTATAATCTAAAATAAACCCAGCGTGCGTGTGGGACTCTGGGGTTGTCTAAAGTCCTGGTGAGCTGGGTGGTGGCACAGCAAAGCCAGGGAGGGTTGGGTGGCTGGGGAAAGCAGAGTGGTTTGTCACCTCTCACGAGGTCCCTGCATGCAGCCACCACCACTGACCACAGCTGGGACAGTTCTTCCAGCCGCAGCAGCAGTGCTGGCTCCAGTCAGGTCAGTTCTTGCAGTGCCCACGATCTGATGTGTGCAGGAGCTGGAATGTCTGACAGGGGGCCCAGGGGAGCGTCCATCCTGCCTATCACTGGCTGCTCACAGTGGGATGTGCCAGGTGCCTGTGTCCAGTACCTCCCAGGCACTTGTGCACAGGAATATGGGGGACCGGGGGCGTGAACTGCCCCTGCTGCTCTGTCCTGCTCACCTGCTCCTGTCCCCACAGCCATGGCAGCCATCAGGAAGAAGCTGGTGATCGTGGGAGACGGTGCCTGCGGGAAGACGTGTCTGCTGATCGTGTTCAGCAAGGACCAGTTCCCCGAGGTCTACGTGCCCACCGTGTTCGAGAACTACATTGCTGACATAGAGGTAGATGGGAAGCAGGTAAGAGCCATTGCCATTCCCACCGCCTTGCTCCATGGTCCCATGGTGGCAGCGCCACCGCCCAGTGCTGTTGCCAGGATTGGTCTGTGTGCTTGGATGCACCTGCAGCACTCAGGGGAGCCCCATGGCTCCAGCATTTCTGGGTCACCCTGAACCTGCCCCAGTTTGAGGAAGAGCACAGCTATACCTGAGGAAGATAAATCTGTCACTCCTGGACTGAAGAGCCACTGAGCCACATCTCTCTCCCCTCTCAGGTGGAGCTGGCCCTGTGGGACACGGCAGGACAGGAGGACTATGACAGACTGCGGCCCCTCTCATACCCAGACACAGACGTTATCCTCATGTGCTTTTCTATCGACAGCCCAGATAGCCTCGGTAGGGACCAGGGAGTGCGGGGGGACCTGGGGCTCCCACAGCACTGGGTGCTGTTACTGAATGCCCTGGGGTCTGGGAGGCCCCCATGCTGCCCCTCGGGGATGCCAGAGCCTTCCCTTCATCCCCTGACTTTGTGTGCACTTCAGGGAAATGCTGGGAGCTTGCTGGCTGGGTGGAGGTTGTGGGGGAGGAGGATGCTGTGGGGCGAGCTCTCCTTGCTCCAGCGGGAAAAGCTTGGGACTGGTTTCTGCGAGGAGGCTGGAGGGCAGCAGCCCCTCAGCTTGTAGGATTCCACATGTGCTTGTTGCAGAGAACATCCCTGAGAAGTGGACGCCAGAAGTGAAGCACTTCTGCCCCAATGTGCCCATCATCCTGGTGGGGAACAAGAAGGACCTGCGGAACGATGAGCACACGCGGCGGGAGCTGGCCAAGATGAAGCAGGTGGGGACAGCCCTGGGTCCACCAGCCGGTGACCCACCTCTGCCCATGCCAGATCCTGACTGGAAGGGCTGGATGCCCCAAGGGCAGATGCTGTTGTATTCTGGCAGTGTTTCCAAACCCTGTTTTTACTGCTTCCTAGGAGCCGGTGAAGCCAGAGGAGGGGAGGGACATGGCCAACAGGATCAATGCCTTTGGCTACCTTGAGTGCTCGGCCAAGACGAAGGAGGGGGTGCGGGAGGTGTTCGAGATGGCCACCCGCGCTGGCCTGCAGGTCCGGAAGAACAAGAAGCGCAGAGGCTGCCCGCTGCTGTGAGCAGCCCTGGCTGGCACCTGCACTGGCACCTGGGTGCCCTGCCCGGGGAGGGAGTGCTGGCGGATGGCCCCAGCGGGACCTCATGGTGCTACTACCTGCCCTGAACCCTTTGCACCAGAGCTGCCACCCATGCTCGCGGGGTGTCCCTGCAACATTCTGGGGCCACGAGGGGCCAGTGCCTTCAGTACCCGCTGCTCTCCATGGGCCGGGTGTTTGCGTCGCTCCCCGTGTCACCCCGTTCTGTACTGAGCTCCCTGGTTTTGTCTTTCCCCTGGGGATTGCCACAGTGTTCGCTCTCCTTCCCCAGCTCTGGGCAGGTGCAGCAGAAGCGGGAGGTGCCGGTCACAGCTCACGTGCGGGGTGTGCCAGGCCCTCGGGGTGCTCTGCTTGCTCCCCTCGGCTGTGCAGGCAGCACACATCAGTGTTACAGACTTGCCTGGGCAGCTCTGGCCCTGCCTGTGAGCAGAGCCGGGCTCAGCTGCTGCCAGGAGTTCTCTTCTCCTGGGATGTGTGCCCAGCTCTGCCGGTATCGCCGCCTTCGAGTCTGCCTCGGTCACAGACTTGGCAGCAGGGAACCGAACTGTGTAACTGGGAGAATAGATGCAAACCGGTATTTTAGTAATTGTAACTCTGCTTGCGTGGCGTCCTTCTGGCACTCTTTTGTGCCCCTCGCTGCTCCAGGTCCCTGCCTGGGGCTTGGGGCCTCGTGCTGCAGGGTGGGGACTTGCTCAGCCCCCAGTGCCTCTTGCTTCACTGCTGGTGGAGGATCAGGGCTCAGCACCGTGTGCTTGAGAAAGAGCCAGGGAGCAGCTTATGTGGGAAGGGCCAGGCAGGAGCTTCCCAGCCGTACCCCTCGGTGACAGGAACTGCTGTCACCGCTGGAGCCATCTTGCTTCTGGAGCAGGTCGGGACAGGGCTGCAGTGAGCCTGACCCTGCTCTGGAAGCCCTGTCTGTGGTGGCAGGGCCCACCCATGACTCAACAATACACTGCTTTTCTCTAAACATTTATTCCAGGGAAACAAGGTGCCTGCACAGCCATGCCAGCTCTCAGGTCAGGCAGTTGCCCAGTGGAGAAGTAAGCCAGCCTACCCCAGGCCGGGTCTCTGCCTGCCGCAGTCACCCACCACAGCAGCACTGAGCACCCAGTGATGCTCTTTGGATGCCAGAGTCTCCAGGCTTAAGCCTTTCACTGAACGGTGAGACCAGTCACAGAGAATTGTTTTGCCACAGCCATGTCAAAAACTGGTTAAAATGCAGAGTGGTCCCAGTTTGATGCTGGCTCAGTCCTGCTCTGCAAGGGGAGGGGCCTGTTCTGGGGCTCCCGGCTGGCAGCAAAGGCTGGCAACACCCTCTGGTCCGGTGAGTTCAGCCCCATCTCCGCAGGGATGCACGGAGCACCCGGGACCCAGACAGGAAGAGCAGGAGCTGCTGCAGGCCAGGGACAGGCTGAGGGGGATGCAGCTTCATGGGGCTTCTCCTCCTTTCCCAGGGGGGTTTCCTGCAGAGAAGCCTCATGGCAGAGCTGGCCCCTGACTTGGGGATGGGGACACACAAGCCCTAAGCAAGAACCTGTTGTAAGCGCTGTTGCATTTGGGGCAGGAGAAGCCTCCCAGTGCCCCAGCCGTACCCCTGGCCACGCAGCTGCCCCAGGGTGCTGGCATGGCATGACCAGCACCCGCTCTGCGCCCAGCTCTGCTCACCCGGTGCTACTCGTTGAGCTGCAGCGCCTGGAGCTCGTCGGCGATTCTGTCCTCAGCTGTGCTCTCATCCTCGTAGGGGTATCCCGTGTAGCCGCCCTCTTCCTTGCAGTACCTGAGGAACCTGCAGAGGCAGTGCCAGGGGAGCGTGGGCATGAGGTGGTACCGGCCTCGCTGCTCCGTGGCACTGGGCATGGCTGGGCACCGTGTGCTGGCAGCAGGGAAGGGCAGGTGCCGGTGAGCACTGTGTGTGGCAGGGGCCAGGACCAGCTCACCTGTGCCAGTGCTGGTCCTTGCTGAGCACGGCCGGGTTACCCACCACGATCAACAGAGCCTTGGCCCTGGTGATGGCCACGTTGAGCCTCTGAAGAGGACAAGCAAGAGAGCTTTACCTGGCTGCAGCACCTCTCATCCTCTCCCAGCCCCATCTGGGTGCAGGCAGCTCTGGTGTGGCTCTGAGCACCCAGAGCAGCTCTACCTGCCTGTGAGAACCAGAGGGAGGAAGGGGATGCCAAGGGAGAAGGGGATGCCAAGGGAGAAGGGTCCGCTCGGGGCAAAGTGGTACCTTGGGGTTCGTGAGGAAGCCCAGCCTGAAGGTCTGGTCGAACTGGAGGTACGTGCTGCAGCTGCGCACGGTGGAGATGAGGATCACGTGCCGCTCCTGGCCCTGGAACTCCTCCACGGAGCCCACCTGGGGCAGGGAGAGCAGGTGAGGGGCCAAGAGCACCCCTGGGCTGGGGTTGGCAGGGGCTTCTCCTGTGGCAGGGCATGCTCTCTCCCCTCCCTGCCCACGACGCACCTTCAATTGGCTGATGTCCGTCAGCTTCTGCAGATCGGGATCCAGGGAGGTGATGGCTTTCCGGATTTTCTCCACCTGGCGGGAGGCATGTGGCAATATCCAGCCACCACAGGGCCATCCTTGTGTGTCAGCCCTGGGGTTGCCCATCCATCCCAGTGTTCCCTGTCCCTTGGGGAGGTCTCTGCCCATGCCCTGCCTGCAGAGCCATGCCCCTCACCTGCTTCCTGTAGGGAGAGATGATGCCGATCTCCTTGGGGGACACAGTGGGGCAGCCCCCTTTGCCCCGGCTCTGCAGCAGCTTCTTGAGGTAGTGGACGAGCACCTCAATTTCAGCCGTGTTGAAGAATGAGGGGCTCTTGGCCTCTCTCTGGTCTTCCCCGCGAACCCCATGGAAGATGATGGGGAAGCCCTGGGGATGGAGAACATTGGGCTCTGCTCTGCCTACGCCTCAGGGATCCCCCAGGCCACTTCCTGCTGTGCCCCTCACTTTTTTGGGAAGTTCCTCCCAGTTACAATACAGATTCCGGATGTCAAGCCCGTCGCTCTTGCACACCTTCAGCTCATTGTCATAGAAGAGCTCGTTGGGGATCCTGAGAATGGCCTCGTGGGACCTGGCAGAGGCAGGACAGTGCCCAGGGTGGGTGCCACATGGGTCCAGCACCCTCTCAGGCACCATGCACCCAGGACAGCAGGTGCACTCCCATCTCCCACACCAGCTGGGGCACTACAAGGCTCTGGGCAGAGCCGTGCTCACCAATCCCTGCCCGCCTCAATCCCTGCCTGCACCAGCCCCATCCCCACCTGTAGTTCCAGAGCAGTTTTGTGATGAACTGTGGGTCGTATCCTCCACTCGACTTCTTGTACAGGGGGTTGTGCAGCATCAGCCTCTCCAGCAGCGAGGTGCCTGTGCCCAGGGATATCCCATGGCTTCCTGCAACGCCACTCAGCCACCCGCTCAGCCCCTGTGGGGTGCCTGCAGCACTCCCACCCCTCTCCCTACTCACCCAAGCCATGCTGGATGGCCAATGGGGAGGTCAGGACAGGGCCCAGCTGCTTGGGGTCTCCTGCCAGCACCAGCTGCCCCCCGTTGGGGTTGGTGTCCCGGTCCATGGGAGCCAGGAGCCCTGGGAACAGGGAGAGCTCAGTGGGGAACAGGAGGAGGGACCCTAGGCCATGCAGAGATGCTGGTCCCTGAGGCAGCAGCTGGGCACCACTCACCTGCGATGGCAACCAGGCTCTCCGGCTCTACTGCATGGCCACACTCGTCGATGAAGACGTGGGAGAAAAACCTAGGGGGGAAGTTGGCTGACACCAGCCTGAGGGAGAGGTGAAATGAGGCTGCCTCAGCATCCTGTCCCACTTGGCCATCCTTCCTCTCCTACCCTTCATCCTCATCCTCCCACAGAGCAGGGGTCCCCCCCTGCCACCTGCCCTCCTCCAACCCCTCCCTGCTGAATCCCAGAGGGGTTGTCTTCACAGCCTGGCTGCAAGGCAGCCCCTGGGTCCATGTGGCACAGATGCTGGGGACAATCCCAGCTCCTCTGACCTTCCCGCCGTCACCAGTGTGGTGATGAGGATCCGATACTGCCCCAGGTGCTCCTTGCTTGGATACACGTAGCTGCTCTGCTCATCATCCCAGTTGCAGCAGGGCTGGAACACAGGCATAGGGTGAGGTCCCACTTTCCCAGGGGCCGCCAGCCCAGATGTGCTATCACGATTTCAGGATGGAGGAGCAGGGTCCTACCATGATATCGGCGGGCACCTCCCTGTAGCTCCTGGAGCTGGCGATGAGCCTGTAGACGTTCCGAGGGGGGATGTCCTTGATAAGGCGCTGGCACAGCAGGTCTGTGGCGCTGTTGGAGGGGGCACAGGCCAAGATACGGGCATCCTTGAAGCATGTCCACACCTGGGTGGGAGGAGGAGGTGACAGCACTGAGCCCCACGGGCCAGGGTGGGCAGCAATGCTCAGGGCTGGATGTGGGCACCAGCCACTCACCTGCTTGATGGCCTCCACCACAGTGACCGTCTTTCCAGTTCCAGGAGGGCCAAAGATGAGGTATGGGGCTGGCCGGGACATCCCCGTCACGATGTGGGTCACGGCTCTGCACTGCTCCTCATTCGCCTGCAGCTTGCGGTCAAACCACCTGCGGGAGCAGAGGCTGCGCTGCCAGGACCCCATCCCCTCCATCGCCTCCATCCCTTGGGCCCTCCCACACCACAGAACTGGGCACTCACCGGGGCTGGAATGGGCCTGGGAAGAGGGACTGGTGGTAGGAAGCGGAGGGGAAGAGGAGGCTGAACACGCCACGGTGCGTGGCCAGGGCTGCAGCCCGATGCTGGACCTGCAGCGGCAGCCGGCTGAAGGTGAAGGTCACATCGAACTTCAGGTTGTTCACAAACTTCTTCTGCAGCCTGGGAAGGAGCAGTGTGAGCAGGGCACGGGGCACTCTCCCATGCCCCCTGGCGCTTTCCAACCGGCTCCCGGCTTTTGGCATCTCCGAGTAAGGCTGCTGGGGCCAGATATCACTCACTTGGAGGAGAAGCCCAGCCTGACCTTCTCCAGTTCCACGCTGTGCACGTAGCCCTTGTACTGGACAAGCGGGGAGCAGTTCCGCTCGCTGCTCAGGTGGGCAAAGAGGTGGTCCCCCCTCAGCAGGGATGGGCGGTTCTCGGCCACGCCAGGCACCTGTGCCAAAGGGCTGGTGTGATGCCAGGCACTCCTGGAATGCCGGTGTGATGCCGGCACCCCTCCCACCCCTCACCCCCCTACACACATTGAGAACCAGCAGCGCCCTGTCCTGCACCATGGTCACGTCCTGCATGTCGTAGCGCCGGATGTCCACCTCCATCTGGATCTCCTCCAGGTGCAGCAGCAGCTGAAACTTCTGGTAGTAGTTCTCAGACTGCAGAGGTGCTTCCAGCAGCGAGCTGCAGGCAGCAGCAATGTCATTGTGTCCTGGGGCCACCTTGGCCCTCGGGGAACACCTCGACACTGCTCTCAGCCCTCAGCACTCACCGCATGGCAGTCCAGCCAGAGCTGGCACTGGCGTTGGGTCCAAGCATGATCGTGTCCTTGAGGCTCTTTGGGTACTGGTAGGTGCCGAGAGGGATTTCCCTCTCCAGTTCGTTTTTCAGGGAGCTGGGTGGAGAGGACAGCAGTGCTGCAGGGACTGCAGGGCTGGGCTTCCCCAGGGGAGGATCACCCCAACAGGCAGAGTGTCCCCAACCCTACTGTCACCAGCCATCACACAGGGTTGAAGCACTGTCCTGTGGTGCCAGACAGCCAAGGTGCTGAACCTTGTCCCGGCTGGAGAACAGGCTGGGCCCCTCTGCTCAGGATGGCAGCAGGTGACTCCACCACATACCTGTCGGGGGGGATGCCCTCCTCGGTGATGATGGTGACAAGGCGCTGGAGGCTGGCCTCGTAAGGCTGGAAAGGTGCTGAGGGCCCCAGGTCCTTGGCCAGCTGGCTCTCAGCGATGGCAGCGACATAGCGTGAGATGCTGAAGGGCTCGTCCGGCTCCTTGGTGAACTCGAAGACCACCACAGCACTGAAGTGCCCATTGCAGGTGGTGAGGCACCGCACCTGGATGGGGTATATGCCACCTGCAGGGCCAAAAGGTGAGATTGGGTCCTGCATCCTCTCTGCGGGGCAGGGCACAGGGCAAGGAATGGGACAGGACCCTACCCGGGTGCAGCAGCAGCGACTGGCCCTGCATTGCCCCTTGCTCATCGGTGAAGGAGAGCTCCTGTGACTGCTGGCGTGCCTGACACCGCTGCAGCGTCACCACGTCCGTCCCACGGTTCTGCACCAGGACAGCGACCGTCCGGGGCTCACCCGGCACCACTGGGAAGCGGATATTCCCATTGCCCTGGTCATAGTCTGAGACAATCTCTACTCCGTGCTTCCCACGAATGAGCTCAGCCCTGTGGGGAAGGAGGGTCAGGATTTCCCAGCCAGGCTGGGGGACCCGGGGGCCATGCTAAGGCAGGGTGCTGCTAGCCATACCACTGCTTGGCATAGATCTGGGGCATTTGTGGAGCAGAGCTGGGCTGCTGTCCTGAGGCAGGTGTGGACACCGATGTCTGAGGGTTTGTTCTGGGTCTCCGGTACTGATCTGCCACCGCCACGCGCCTCTTCACCTGTGAGGAGCAGCCAGAACCAGAGTGGCCCTGGAGTCCTGCTAGGGGCTCCTGTGGAGCCAGTCCTGGTGGGCGCTGCCCCGGCATGGGACGTCTCTCACCTTGAACTTCACCACCTCCCCGCGCACCTGCACCTGGTGAGTCACCTTCAGCGCATACAAGATGAGGGAAAACTTGGGCGTCTTTGCGTCAGTCCTGCAGAGACAAGGGAGAGGGTTTGCGTGGGACAGTGTGGCTGGGCTGCCGTGGGCACAGGCAGCTGAGGTGAGGCAAGTGGAAAGATGAAGCAGGACACTGAGGCTGGGGTGAGGGAGTTCTCAGTGGGTCCCCTCTGCACCAGGAGAGGGAGACAGACTTGGGCTTCCCACTGGCCTGTGCAAATCTTCCATCCCTGCTGGCTGCTCCAGCAACTCCATGCTGTGCCATGGTTGTTCCAGCTGTGCCACAACCATTCCAGCTGTCTCATTGCATCACTGCCTGGCTCTGACAGCCATGCAGTCCCTGTCCATACTAGTGCTCAGGAGCTGAGCTGGCACAGATGGTGGCTCTGCTAAGGCACAGCCACTGTGCTCCCAGCAGTGATGACCCCACGTACATCTTCCCAGTCCCCCTGGTTTGCTAATGATTAACAGTCGTGATATTGCAGGGCCAGTGTCAGTGGTGTCAGCAGGGTGAGGTGGGGGAGTGTAGGAGGCAGTGGGTGTCCAAGGCCACGCACAGGCTGCTGCTGGGGGGCCCATGGAGCTGGGGATCATCCCAGCAGGGCTTTGGTGAGACAGGACCTTGGGGGACCCAGTGATGATGCTGAGGCCCAGTGATGCTGGCCAGGCACTGGGGATGCTGCCCCGGGGATTAGGCGATGCTGRCCAGGGGGACCGTCCCAGGTGATGCTGCCTGGGTCTGGCTGAGGGCTCTCACCTGCCCCGGAACTCCTGGTTGTAGATGCTCCGCAGCGTTTCCCGCAGGCTCGCCTGCTCCCGGCCCGTGTCCCGCAGGAACTGCACGAACTGATCCCCCCACAGACTGGCCTCTGCCACGCTGAACCGCGACATGGTTGAGCTGAGCCGAGGTGTGCCGTGCTGAAGTGTCCCAGCTTAAGCCGGGCTGGGCTGGGCTGGGCTGGGCTGGGCTGACCCGGGGCTGGTCACGCAGGGAGAAACGAAAGCGAAAGGGGCAGTGCGGCTGCGGGACAGCCCGCCCGGGCCGGGGCGGGTCACGAGTGGGGTAGCAGAGCCTGCGGTCAGGAAGGCTGGTGGGGGAGAAGGGCCAAGAGGCAGGCAGGGAACGAGCCAGTCTAAAGGATGATTAGCTGAAGATTTGGAGAAGGACAGAGATAGAAAAGCTCTGAAGGCTGGAATACCGGCACTGAACTACTTTCGGTGTAACTAAGGGGCAGCAGGAGCCCAGCCTTGAGGCAGATAAAAGCTGTGTTGTGTGCACAGCCTTATCTTGGGCCCTGCTTCAGCTTCACATTCCTGGAATTCCTGCAGTGATTTCCTGGATGGGTCCAGGGCCACAGGCCACAGCACCCGAGGCCCACACAACCTTTCATCTCCCCTGGGAGCTGCAGCAGGGAGGGGACCCTCTCAACAGTCTTTGAGTAGCTCTGTGCACAGCACTGTGCAAACCCCCTACAGCCCTGCTTTGTCCCATGCAGGATACAACCAGGAGTAAGTGTCTGAGGTAGGTGTTACAGTAAGACACAGGGGATGAGTGGAATTACCTCCTTGCTGCTCTTTTCCAGGGTGAATACCTTCATGAAAGGTCTGTGACTTTTTATTTTAATTTGGAAGCTCAGCTCTCCAGTTCCCATGTCTGTACACCAGGGTGGGAGCATCACCCATGGGTTTGGAGTGATACCAGCCCCGCCTTAATCGTGGAATTGTTAAGGTTGGAAAAGACCTTTGAGATCATCAAAATGCAACCATCGACCCAGCACCACCACCGCCTTCACCACGTCCTCAAGTGCCACATTCACAAGTTTTTGAACACTCCCAGGGATGGTGACTCCACCACTTCCCAGCCTTCAGGAATTAACAGAAGTGAGACCATGAAAGAACAGACACAAATGGCTTTAAACAAAGACCGGTGTATTTGCACTAGACTAGTTGATACAGAGAATGCCTGAGGGATGAATGGTCAGTCTCAACACCAAATACAAATATATTTTATTTAGATAAAACTCACAAAGGATAGACACACTTATTTTGTGGTATTACTGTGCAAAACCTGAAGTGTAATGCGCAGGCAACCCCATCCCTCTCTTCCCAACCCTTTTTCCTTTGTGTAATTAAAAACGGGAAGACAAGAGCCAGTTTAAAAACCAGAACCTGCAAGGCGCCCAGTGATAACCAAGTGCAAACAAAGCAAAGGGAGTTCACCAAAGGAAGTTCACTTTGCAGTGAATCCATGTTCCAAGGTCTGAGAAAGGCGTATGTGTATCTCTTCATCCTCCCCTTCACACAAACTGGTAGGACTGCTAGTTTTGATGTTACAGGGGAAAAAAAAACTAACACAGAGCAAGCATGTAAAAGAGATTCATTCCAAAATCCCCTCTAAGCATGACAAGAAACTGTCCACAACTGAGACAAAATGGAAAGGATTTTTTTCGCTCACTTTGGTGCAAGTTTATTTATTTTGTACACTATCCATCCATACACCTGTGATACAAATCTATGAACCTGCCACAAAGCATTAAAGCACAACATACCTATGATTCTTAATCACCATTCAGCCCTTGTGGACTCATCAGCAGTGACTCAAGACAGCAACTTGCAGTTCTGTAAAAATGCAGATGTCTGGTAACCGTACGTGCATGAAGGAGGGGAGAAGAAAGATGTTCACTTTTAGGGAACATGGCTCAAATCTTCAGATTAAAAAAAAATTACGTCCCTGGAAGAGCTGGGTGAGTAGGGAATTCTGTAAAGGAACTTACAAACTCATTTTCTACAGTAAAATCTAAGCCTGCAGGCTTCTGCTTTGTGGAGGTTGAGAATAAGGATACACAAGGATTCACTGTCTTGCATTTACTGTGTCTTGCAGTGCCACGAGCTGTTGGCAGGTTTGACAAACTTACTGATACCTGGAGTGCTGGATACAGGTGAAGGGAATGCTCTGCACCCTCTGCTGGGGTTATAATAGGGCTTTTCCAGCTAGGAAGTTTTCCAACCAGTGACTGAAAACAGCTATGCTTCTGAGCCATGAATGGCTGAATTAAAATGACCTATTAAATGCAGTTACAACAGGAAGTTTATGTGGCAGAAAACACAAAACACAAAGACAATTATTTGTTCCACAGTTCCCTCTCAGGCTAGAAAACCTGTTAACTTTGAAAGCCCTAAAAATGCTGCTCTGGTTTAGAAACCATCTACTTGGCATAGGACCACATTTGTTTTTTGCACACGCAAGTTTCATAATTCTCCTTGTTTCTGCATTAAGCATTCTGCATTTCTTTGCCAATCTTGTAGCTGAGGATTTTGTTCCAGTCGATCTTGGTGCGGGTGACGGGCAGCTGCCGGCGTAAGGCTTTGAAAGTGGTGTCTGACATGGTCTGGTAGTTCTCACTGATTGCCGTCTGCAAGGGCAAGCAGATTTGGTTAGGGCAGTCATAAAACACTGTGAGAAAGCTCAAGTCAGTGTTAAAGCTACAAACTCCTTTCTATAAGGCGTAAGGCACACTATCTACTAAATTAATAATGCAGCCACCAGCGTGTGTGCAAGTCCAAGGGTTTCTATTCACCTCCCCTGTAAGGTAGCAGCATCTCCTTAGGTCTTTCACTGACTGATCTCTATCGAGTCTCCCTGCACACAGGCTGGGACAATGTAAAAGCTGTTGCACAAATTTCCTACCATTTTTAACTGTCACAGAGGAAAATACATCGACCCACTCACTCCCCTCCCATGCTTGTTCCAGGTATCATTTGTAATCCTTTAAAACAAACTATACAGCAAACTTGATAGTTAATTACAAAATAGCTTTGCAACTTTATAGCTTTATAACTCTATTGTTTAAACAAACACTACTGGCCTTTTCTAAGTAATTCTTACAGTTCAGCCAGAAACAGAATTAGAGGTCAGTTTTCCATGTTTCCATTAACTGCAGACGGAGACTGATATGATTCTATGGTTGATTTAACCACCACTGATCTTACCTGGTACTCATTTTCTGCATTTTCTATTATCTTAATGAACTCCTTAGCAGTCTGGACATCACTCTGCAAAGGAGAAAAAAAATGTTTATATGTTTAAAAGCAAGTTACACAATAGATTTCTTCTCAAATGATAGGCTGAGTACAGATAAAGTGGGTAACATCAGCAGCTAGCGCCTCGTGTTTGTAGCTGGGTTCCTTTCACTTAAAATGAACTGGGTAGAGCTTGTGCTCGAAACTGGAACAGGGCTGCACCCTAGTGAGCAAAAGGGAAGTGGAGCTTCATGAGGCATTTTGCAGCTGTTGCTCCCTCTACTGTACTAGAGGATTTCTTAATTTCCCTTAGTGTATGTCTTCTACTGTTCCTTTCCTTTGCACAGAGACAGAAAAGCATATTCTGTTCTCTTCAACCAAACTTCCAAGAGAAGCTTTCCAACAGAGACTTTCTAATAAGGCTGAATTTTAAGCAATTGGGAATCTGGGATTCCTAAGTGACTTTAAACACTACATTGACTGTTCACCCTAAAATTACTTTAAAGTCAAGAGAATGCAGTCATAGCAGTGCATGCTTTGTGAGCTGTTTAAGGAATAAAACAGCTGAAAAGGTCTTTTAGCATACTTACTGACACCTGTACAGAGTCCTGGATGTCTTTGTGACTAACCAGCTGGACGTTGCCATCTTCATAGTAATGGACCTGGACAAAGAGACAGAATGCAGGTTTTATCATGACCACTCACTCCAGAATCCCTGAGCCCCCAAATGCTTCTAAAATGGCACAACAGAGCATTGTGCCAGTCTTCTCTGCTTACGTGGAGACTAAAAGGATGGATTTTCTAAAAGGTTTCATTCTTTGTCAAGACTGTTCAAGATTATGTTAATGCAGTAAACGCCTGGAGTTGAGATAAGAACAATTATAATAGATTCAAGATAGAGGTCTTAGTCCCATAAAGTGAAGCAAAGTGGACGCCTATAGGGTAATGCTACATAATAAACCACAGGCCAGATCTGAGACTATGCCTGAAAAATTAGATTTAAGAATTAATTTTCTGCATTGTTTAGTTTAATAGCATCCTGGCTTGAGAAGGACATCACTGTTGCATTTCAGCATCACTCTGAGCCAAATGCATTTGTGTAAGACAAGCACAATGCAGCTTCTCCTGTTACTGCCAGAAAAAATAACTCACCTGGATTTTGAGCACTGCAGCCACTTGAGCTGTTGGTGGTGTGATGGTAAACTTCCATTCTGATCTCCAACGCCCATTCCTAAAAGCAACCAAAGCATGAAAAACTATTCCCAAGAAGCTCTAACAACAAAAACAAGCAAACTAACAAGAGCAAGTTGTTTCTGCTGTTGTCTTATCACCAGTATTGCATGGGATTTACTGCTTTACATGGCACAGAGTTAAATTTCTGCAGCCCAGCTGAATACAATGCAGCTTCAGTACAGAGCAGCTGCAGTGTGCTTGTGCTCTGGAGATGTAAAGGGGTAACTACTCAGCTCTGCCAATGCCTTTCCCTCTGGATAAGTCACATGAAGGGTTTTGCTAAGTGCCAAGGGGGCTGCAAGGAAAACAGACTACAGAAGGAGAAGAAACTTCTTGGGAAGCCTGAAACTCTCTGTCCTTCAGACTATGTCAGAGCTAGAGGATGGGCTGGTTTGAGGACTACAAAAAGAAGAAAACATACTGTGTTGAAATAGTCTTACCAGAAGTTTTTGGGCTGAAACTGGTGGCTCTCAATACAGGCAATAATTGTCTGCTGTCCATCTATAGATTTACCATAAACCTGTATTTAGAAAAAGAGTTAAAAAGGCCCAAGAGCTGAAGCAAGCCATTCTTAATCTCTGTTCTTGCCAGCACGGTGGAGGCTGCTGTGGTGGTACCTCACTGGGAACACGCACCACTAATTACACTGTTCAAYACCTTCACTGGTAGGTATTTTATTACCTGTAGGTGTGAAGGTGCTTGGCAGTCATGACTATGAAAAAGGTGGTCTAATCCATCTTTACCACTGTGTGCATACTAAGATAGTGCACTGTCTTTGGAACCTGTCATTCCAAAGTTAGTCAAAATGCTAGTGAGGATGGAGAATTCCAACAGCTCTGCCAAGCAGAGTCTGCTCAAGGACTGACTGACTCAAAGCAATGAACTTGCAGGGAAACAAGATGGATACTCAACAGTGCAGAAGCCATTGGGGTAATGATCTTTGACGTAGGCTCTCAGTGCACTGTCACAGGCATCTCTCCATTGTTTTAAAGCCGATTCTGTGTCCTCGGGCTGGGGATCACTCGCTTCTTTCCTTAAGTGATCAAACTTGAAAGAAAGTTTGTTTCTTGGGTCTAAAAATCTGCCATTGCCCAGATCTCCATGTTCTGTGATTAAGACCTGTAAAAGAAGTTGAAATTATGATACATCTAGGCTGCTGTAGATGATTTTGCATTTTTCCCTACTTGCATGCAAGTATTACAATAGGTTCTTTTATTAAGCTATAATATCACATAAAGAAAACCACGTATTTTCAGTAATAATTTAGCAGTAGTTGTTGTGAGGCTGAAGGTAACTCTCTGCTCTCCACAGTAATACTGCACTTAGTCTTCTGTCCCAGAAAAAGCTGAACTATAACAATGGATATATTTAGCTTAAAATTGGGTATCCTTACAATATAAGCAGGTTGCTTTGCTTTTAAAATTATTTTAGCTGTTTTCCTTCTTCATTTCTAAAGGAAACAGAGAATTTCACTCTGCAATCTACCATTTATTGCCACGTTCCATGTTGCAATAGCTCTGCTTCTGGGCAAGAAGACTACATAGATGTGACTACTTCTAAAATAACCAACTAAAGCACACAGCAAACAGCATTGCACATTCCCTCCCTTTCTCTTATTCACCGTAATTCTCTGGCTTCCCAAAAATTGACTTTATTGGGGTGTTTTTTGTTTGGGTTTTTTTTGCAGGTTGTACTGTAACTTTCTCCTCAAAGCTGTTTCTATGAACAGCCCTCTTAAAAATATCTGCCTCCCATAAACATATCTAGGACACCAGAAAAGCTGGGTCAGAGCTTGGCTCAGAGAACAGAGCAGATGGTCAGGCAGCTTTCTAGCTGCTCTACGACTTGCTGTTTGTTCTCAAAAAAAAAGTTAAGAAAAAAAACCCCAACTTGTTTTGCTGGCATAGACTGGATAGTATTAAGTATAATCATTACACCAAGTCAATGCTTTGGTATAAACAAAGATACAGTTTGGTTTTTAGGGTAGCTGGGAATGGACTAAAATTGCAGAAAATGAAACAAACAATTAAGAATCTACTATCAATTGTCAGTAGGAACTGTAAACAAGTAGCAACATAAGGATTTGTAAGTGAGCTTTAAATAGACAGTAATCTTTAATCATTCATACTCTAAGTAAAATTTCAGTGACTTCAGCATGAAGTTTTAAGGAACAATGAATTGGACTTACTAAGTAGCATGAGACAGGACTTAAAGAGAACATTTCACTCATGCTTTGTTCTTACAGAAGAGTTTGGCATTATAATGACGTGTGGGGGAAGGAGGAGAGGTGGTAACTTGTGAGCAGAATGAGTGAGTCAGCTGATGGTGATGTTGACTCGTGAGTCAACATCTTGATGAAACAACATTTTTATTGCTTTTTCACAGTGCAGTAACACAAACCTCAAGCGTACAAAGTTTCCTCTTACCTGATCATCGTACCCTTCTATCTTCACCGGAGTGAACTGATCCATGTTGTACTGTGCAAATGCACTGTTGTGGATTAAAAGAACATGAACTTTAGCTGTACATGCACATTTATTTTGACTCAAGGATAAGTACACTGTGTGATTATATTACAGCAAATGTCAACTGAAGCGGGCAAATAATACACATGAGCACTTTAAAGGATTTTCCAATACCTTTTATTGTAGATAGCTATAAACCCCAGGTCTAAAGGCAGGTTTGTTTAGTGATGACCAGGAAAGTACAGAGTTCAAAAGTAGAACAGCAGGCAGCCTGGGGGAATGTGAGCAAGCCAAGGCAAAACAGGAACACCCCAGCTACAATTTAGACAGGAGCAAGATAAATGTATGTGTAGACTAACATGTACAACAATTTTCTTATGTAAAAACTTGCTGACTGACATGTCACCTAGCTTGAAACAAAATCTTAGCATCAAAAAGCTTGCATGTGTAATCTTTAAGCACCTTATGATGAAGCTGTGGAAGTAAACAAGGTATTTTGAAAACTTTCTATTGAGGGCAGTTCTTTTTCCTAAGTTAGACTACGGGTTGCTCAGTATTTCAGGCTTCACTCGCTTTACAAATCATGCTTCAACACGATCAGACATTTCTGCTGCTGCAGAGTTAAAACTTTTTGGCAGAGTGCCTTCCTGTCAGTTTTATACAACACAAATTCCAATTTAGGGCTTTTAAAAAGAATCATCCACACCTTTCATTATGTATTTTGTTAGGTGGGGTAAGGAATTACAGACAATTGCTCTCAATACAGCAAACGGTTTTCTTTGTCACAGAATGATGGGTGTAAGAAAATGTAAGTATCTCTGATGGTAATTTGACTTGTGTTTGAAATCTTAGTACTTACTGTGCTGCTCCTTCCCTGAGAAGATTGTCATTGTTAAGCAATAACCGGACATCTGGAGAAGAAAGGGTTCAGGTGGGTTATTGGATTTCTTGATCAGATGTTTCTCTTTATGCATTTTATTTTCAACTGTACAAATGCAAACATTAAAATGACTGAATCATTTCATTAAGTAGACGTAGTTCAGAATGACTGCATGCTTTCCCCTGCCACTTAACCTTAAAAGCAGTATGGTGTGACACAGCCTTAGATTTTTACAACAGATAAAATGTGAAGAAGAAGAAAACACCACAGATCATTTTTTCCTTATTTACTTACCATTGAATACTTCATTGAACTCTCCAGGGGGTGCATGAGTGATGAATTTTGCAGCTATGCGCACCTACAGTGAAGCAGAAAAGTAATTAAAGACAAAAGCTAATTTACTGAGTTCATACATATTGAAGCAATTCACCAATAAAACCAACTCTGAAGTGACAGAAAGTGTCAGATTTAGGGAGTAATCTAGACATGCACTGTCAAGATAGAAACAGCATCATAAGACTGTTGAAAGCCAGGTTGGATGGGGCTTGGAACAACCTGGGATAGTGGAAGGTGTCCCTGCCCATGGCAAGGGGTGATCTTCAAGGTCCCTTTCAACTCAAACCATTCTGGGATTCTCTGAAGCTATGTGGAACTGTGAATGATACAAGAAATAACTGAAAAGGCCAACTCTGAATGTCCAGAAACTTTGAATCTGGAAAAGAAAAACCCAGTCTCTTCTAAAAGAGTAATAAAACTGCAGTGTGTTCTGAAATCGAATATACATGTCTTGCACTGTTAGAATTTAGGTGGTCCAGGTATTGATTCTGTTGGAATTAGTAAGAGTTTATGGTTTTCATTATCAAGTTTTTATGGCTTTTACAGGATGAAAAGGAATAGAAACATCTTGGAAAAAATGGAACAGGAAATGTCACAAAATTAAACCTCTCACTCAGAATAATAAAAATGTCACATTTTCTCTGATAAGCCCAGCTAACAAAGCTGACCAATGAGCCTCTCTGGTCTAATGAAACATTCATTGAAAGTGACTGCAGAACTGCTCATTACCACTCTGATTACCTTCTACTTTTCATTTTGAGCAGCAAAACAAAGAATTGCGTGTACATATATCTAACTGCTTCACCTGAGTTATGGCCAGAGCTGGAAATAACTTGCTTCTCTCAACAGTCTTCCCTGTTTTAATTAGAAATTGTTGTTTGTATTGTTTGTCACATAATGATTTAAAGCAAGCCACAAAAAGCCACTTTTCCAAACAAAAGGTAATTGCCTTATTCCAACAGGATCAAGTAACAATGCTACCTTAAGTGGACTGAGCTTCAGATAAAAATAGATCGTCTTCCAAATTAGCATTGATTTCAAAAAATAGATATACATTCTTTGTACCTGAAGCAATTAAACAATACAAAGAAAAGATTAAAAAGACAGTAACTTGTGTAAGTGATACAATGCAGAACATCAACCATTTTCTCTTAATTTTCTGGTTTTAGGTTGGCAAGTATACAGCAATTCTAAAAATAGAACTCTTACTGTTTGAAAACTTTCACTATTTAAAAAGCTGTAATTAGGACAGATTGCTGCCATAGTATTATCAAATTTCACTGTCACAAATTTGGGCAATGATGAAGAGAGCCTGGCACTAATTTAGGGGACCCTGCTGCTCTACATCCTCTGTGGACTTTGCTCAGAGTGAGCCCTAAAAGCATGAAAGATTTCTGAAATGACAGCATGGGCTTTTCTGAGCAGGTACAAGTGCAAGCACAGCACAGAATATCACTGTGCTAAAGCTCTCGCAAGTATCTACCACTCATGCTGGCTGCCTCTCAGTGGGAGGACAGCACTGGAATACACCTCGCAAAAGAACTCCCATGATGAATACATTCCCTTTATAAGGTGCTTCAACGTATGGAAAAAAAAGGCCCCTAAAAAGTTGTAAAATGTAATATCTTATAAATTTATGCAGTGATGTTGTGGCTGCAGAACATGAAACCCTTGTAAAAGGGGTCACTGTTTTAGCAGGCTGCATTTTCTCAATGGATTCTCATAACAAAATCCTTATGGGAAAAAGAAACAACAAACAAACAGAAAAAAACCCCAAGTGTTAGAAGACAGATTTTTATAGTCTTCCACAAATTCTCTCACTTGGAAGGATGAACAAAATTTAATCAACACAGAAAGACCTCTGCACTTCAATGAAGTGTTATTACAAACCCAGTTCTGAACAAAGCAAAGACTGCAAGTGGAAAGTGTTCACTTGGATAATTATCCCTTGCCCTGCCTCTCATGGAGCAATAAAATACAAAACATTTCAGTCAAAGTATTGAAATCAGGACTGGAGTGCAGGAAACAGGCTGGGGAGTAATTCAAAATGGCAAGCACTCGAACGGTTGTTGGTTCTCAGAGCTGGTCTCTTGCAGGGTGATGTCAGGATGTTCCTTTGCACAAGCACCAAAATAGGACTTTCTGCAACCTTCCCCATTTCCTGGCCGCCGGGGCCATTTCAGGTGCCATTTCAGCTCTGCAACATCAACTTCCTGCTTCTAAAATGGGGAGTGTCTGAGGGGAAGGGAAGCTGCTCAGCCATCAGTTTAAACCGGCAAAACTGCAGCAGAATGAACTTGGGCAAAACAGGGGAGATTTCAGAGGAACTTAAAACTAAAATCACAGAATCACAGACTGGTTGGGTTGGAAGGGACCTTAAAGATCATCCACTTCCACCCCCCTGCCATGGGCAGGGACACCTTCCACTGGACCAGGGTGCTCCAAGCCCCATCCAACCTGGCCTTGGACACTTCCAGGGGCAGCCACAGCTTCTCTGGGCAACCTGTGCCAGGGCCTCACCACGCTCATAGGGAGGAATTCCTTCCCAATATCCCACCTAACCCTGCCCTGTGGCAGTGGGAAGCCATTCCCCCATGTCCATTGTCCCTCTCCAGCTCTCTTGGAGCCCTTATTGGCACTGGAAGGGGCTCTAAGGTCTCCCTCGAGCCCTCTCTTCTCCCTAGCTCTCCCAGCCTGTCTGAGAAATGAATCTCTTACCTAAAATATGTCCATAGAGAATAAAAAACCGAAGCTTGGAGGATGGAATGAATTAATTTTGTTGGTCAATTGATGGTTTTGGGTTTTTTTCTTTGCTTTAAAGCACTGGTAAACTCAAGACTTAAAAAATGAACATATATAAAGGTGTAGACTCATCTGAATAGTCACAGAATGGATACTCCAGTAAATTTTTGCTGCATGTTTCTCTTTCAGATCCTCCCTTAAGGCTGTCCTTCTCTGCCTCTCTCCGTGCAAGGCATGGAGTTACTTGAAATTGAATCAAGCTATGTGCTAAAGGCCATATCAATTCCGCTCTGGAATACTTATTTCAAACGATGTCAACTAAAATACTGGCTAATGGTTGAATTTCGCCTTTAAAGCTCTGCTTATTTCACAACTGATGTCACTGAAATGAAGCTGAAGTTGCAATTTAAGAGGAAAATGAAAGCATGCTCTGGACTCGCAAAATCCTTGAAGATCCATGAGCATGAACAGCTCCTCCAGAACGTTAACAAACAAATCAAGTACTAAATATAACATTTCTATGATGTAAGGAAGAGTAACAATGTATTTTTAAACTACTGTTTGTAGACAACAAGTGTTACCTGGCAGAGAATGCGACCTCCTCATTTGTTACATGAAACTCAGCGCTGCTTGCAGACTGTAACTTTCCCACATTCCTACACAAGAGGAACAATCTACTCATTTCCCCTTTTCTTAAAATAATTATGCCTCTATTTACTCCTACTTAGTCCTTTCCACCCAGTGTAATTTGTAGGATCTACATCAAAGTTCCTGCCAGCAGCTGGGGCGAGCAGAAAACGCGAGGACACACTCTGAGGATGTTTAGAAGTGGTTGCACAGCACCTTACAGACACGCCGGTTACTTCGCTGATTTGGGAAAAGAAGCGCAGAAAACATATTTTCGCAGAAACATTTTGATTGGGAAACACCTCCACGATCATCGAGTCCAACCTGTGCCCGATCCTCACCTTGACACCCAGTCCAGAGCACTGAGTGCCACATCCAGTCCTTCCTTGAACACCACCAGGGATGGGGACTCCAGCACCTCCCTGGTCAGCCCCTTCCAATGTTTAATCGCCCTTTCTGTGAGGAAACTCCTCCTGATGTCGAACCTAAACCTCCTCTGATTTGAGGCTATGTCCATTTTCATGCACAAAGACGCGCCGAGGCGCCTCAGCTACACCGAGGCAATGAAGAGATCGAACGGCAATGGGGAAATACAAACGCAAAGTGCTGCGCTGGGGGGGAACGGCCGATCCTTCACCTGGGCAGCGGCGGCCCGGTGGTCTCGGGGGCCCGTCCGCCCCGAGTCACCCGCATGCTGGCACACCAGCACCGAGCGAGCCTCCCCCCCCCCCACTCCCCACCCGCTGCCGTCCCGGGAGCGGCAGTACAGACCCACATCGGAGGAGCGGCCACCCCCTTCCTTTACCTTCTCCTCATCCGACACCCGCTCCTCCAAGTCCGCCATCTTGGCAGCTGTGGGCTCGGCCCTGCGCGGTGCATGCCGGGAGCCCCGGGCGGTGGACAGGAAGCGCTGTTGGCGCCATCTTAGCTATAGGCAGACGCCGCGCGGCCGCCATCATAGAAACGGGTGGGTTCTCGCGGTGCCGGCTGACAGAGCCGCCGCGTCCCGGAGCCTCTGGTGCTCCCGGTCATCGTGTGGGATGTGCTCTGGCGGAGCAGGGGTGATGGGCTCGACGAACAGGCTGCCCGCGCTGGCGGAGCCCCGCCCTGGTCGTCCCGGCCCTGTCCTGGCGTGCCCCGTGGGCTGCGACGGCCGAGGGCTGTAGACCGGAAGTGCGGCTGCCGCCATCTTGGCTGCGGGCAGACGCCGTGCTGCCGCCATCATAGGAACGGGCCGGTTTCCCAGCACTGGGAACGTGGCGGTGGCAGAGCCACCGCGCCCCGGAGCCTCCGAGATTCCCGGTTGTGGTGTGAGGGACGATCGGTCTGCGCTCCGCCCTGGAGCAGCCGTGATGGGCTTGGAGAACGGGCTGCCCGCTCTGACGGAGCCCCGCCCCGGTGCTCGTCCCGCCCCTGTCCCGGCGTGCCCCGTCGGCGGCGATGGCGGACAGCAGCGGGAGCGGCCGGGGGCCGCCGTGCCCCGCGGCGGCATCGGCGTTCCGGCGCTGGGAGCAGCTGCGGCGGCGAGCGGCGGCGCCCTGGGCCCGCGGGCTCCTGGCAGTGGCCGCCGGGCTTGGGCTTCTGTATGCCGTGCTGCGGGTGCCGGTGCGGCTCCGGGACGGCCTAGCGGCCGGTGAGGGCGGCGGGGGCGCACGGCGCGGCGGGGGGAGGCGGACCCTGCCTGTGGAGCCGGGCGTGCGGGCAGGGGAGGCTCGGCCCGGCCGTCCCGAGCATCCTGGCCTGTATCGGGCATAGTGCATCCAGCGGGACCGGAGGGTGATTGTCCCGCTGTGCCGGGCACTAGCGAAGGACTCTGCGGGTGCTGTGTCCGGGTCTGGGCCCCTCCACTCAGGAAGAATATTGAAGGGCTGGAGCGCGTCCAGACAAGGGAACGGATGGGGGGAAGGGTCTGGAGCACCTGGGAGCGGCTGGGGGGGCTCAGCCTGGAGAAAAAGAGGCTCTGGGGGTCCTTCTGGCTCTCCACAACTCCCTGACAGGAGAGGGCAGCCAGGGAGAAGTCGGGCTCTGCTCCTAGGGAACGAGGGACAGGACAAGAGGAAATGGCCTGAAGCTGTGCTAGAGGAGGTTCAGATTGGACATCAGGGGGAATTTCTTCCTGGAAAGGGTGGCCAGGCATTGCAAGGGACAGCCCAGGGAGGTGGTGGAGTCCCTACCCCTGGTGATGTCCAGGGAAGGACTGGATGTGGCACTCAGTGCTCTGGGCTGGGTGACAAGGTGGGCATCAGGCACATGTTGGACTCGCTAAGGTCTTTTCCAAACTAATTGATATTCTGATTCTGTGAATCTGTCCCAGCAGTGCCCACGGGCTGGTCCCACATCCCAGCTTCTCCCAGCAATGCTGAGCTCATCACCTGCCCCCAGGGTTGGGGACACGGCTGAGGACTGGGCAGTCCTGAGGCAGCTGGAATGAGCCAAGGCGCTGCCACCCGCTGTCACCTGGGGATCTGTCAGTCCGTCAGGCTGGAGCCCTGCCCCGGCCACCCCTGTCCCTCTGTCCAGCCTGTGCTGGTGGCAGGTGACAGCTGATGTGCAGTTTGAGTCCAAGCGATGGTCAGAACACCACTAGATAATTTTATTCCCTGCATTGTGCTCTCAATAGCAGGAGGGAGAGGTCTGTGGAAAATGTGTGTTAGCACTGAACATGAATTTGTGTCAAACCAGCATGATTTTGTCTTAGATTACAGTGAAATAATACATTAAATTGGCTTGCTGTGGTCCACCAGCCACAATATGGGTGTAACCCTAAGATGCTTTGTCTAGAAATGTACAGTGTTTTTTATTTTGATTTGGTATAAAAATTGACTGTCACAGGTGGTTACAAACCAATCTGTGGGAAGGATTCTAACAGTGTAGCATTATAAAGTTATTAGGGCTATAGCATACTATATATTTGCATGATATTCAGCATTTTTTAACTAAAAAAGCTACTTCTGTTTTTCAGTTCTGCTTGTTAAGTCTTTGGTTTTGTTTCTCTTAACAGTGACTGTGTTCTTAAGCACTTTGACTCCAAAATTCTACTTTGCCCTTACAGTGACTTCGTCTTTTATATCTGGACTGATATTTGTAAGTAGTCCACTTTCGTTTTTTTTTTTCCAACAACTTTAGCACCTCTCCGATGACTTCATGAGGGGTAAATGGAATGAGTATCAGACTCTAGAGGGTGCCTTTGTGCTGGGAACGAGCTTGTTTGGTATCTTCTCTGATGTACTGTAACTACTCTTTTGCTGTGTGTGTTGTATATTGGGACTGTATGATTCTGAGAAAATAACTTGCACAGAATCCCAGAATGGTTTACTTCCCCTGACACTGCTCCAGCTGCTCCCTTGCGTCCTCTCACTGATCACCAGAGAGGAGAGATCAGTGCCTTATCCAGGCACTGGATCCAAGTTGGTCCAGGGCTGACAGTGTGGTGTAGCCCTTGAGGGCTTGTGATATGCAGGTATTTTTAATAGCTTCAAAAAGAGATGATAATATTTTTGGCCCAAAATTTCTGGTAAGTGATCTTCATTGTTGTTAACTCAGCCTTATCTCTTTGTTAGCCTCTCTCTGGTTAGCAGAACATTTCGGTTTAATGGGCCCTTTTGTCCTTTATTCTTTTAGATTATTTTTATGAATTGAAAAAACTACACCTGGGTTGAATACTACAAATTTGGTACTACAGGTAGGGCTACAGCTTGAAATATCCTCATCAGATAAAGAGGATATAATGTTTTTTGCCTCTGTTCCCAGTTTCCTTATACAGGCACTAATGAAAAGGTTTATGAGTTACCCATATGACCTGGGGAAGGAAGAACATAAGCTTGACTAAAATTTTACTGGTTTTTTTCCTGTCTCTATCATGTTCTGTGAGTGACTCTGCATGACAAGACAGGCCACACTGGATCATTAGTGTTACTCTGTGTGGAGATGAGTTCCATCCCTGATCATTTGCAGGGGGATGTACTGGCTGTGAACCCTCTTCATCAGTCATGTGTGCTGAAAGGAAATTTCTGGTGCTTTTTTCTCTTGTGACAGGTGTTTGAGTGGTGGCACTTCCGAAAATACGGCACGTCTTTCATTGAGCAGGTTTCTGTGAGCCATTTGAGGCCCCTCATTGGAGGTGCAGAGAATAGCCCCACAGCCCCAGCAGCTTTCTCAGCGGGGGAGAATGAGACCAGCAGGCAGAACATGCCAGGTGATTCCCGATGTGTCCCAGCAGCTTTCCTTAAGCTTCGAGGTGGCTTTTAATGGCTTTGGCTCTGCATTAGTGCTTGTAAAGAATGGACAAAGCCTGCATCTTACAATGGATTTTGTTAGTAATGGTAAAAGTAAACTAAACATTCATGTATTTTTGCTCTAAACCATTCGTTGTTAAAAATATGATTTAGAAAATGCTGTACATTTAGATAAAACTGTTTGAGTAACGTTAGTTATTTGCTTTTCTAACTATGTGCAAGGTAAACATTGCAGGAGTGTACATGGCAGTGTTTAACCTTCCCACCATGTGCTTTTGTACCCCAGCAATGTTGGGGAGCAAAAATATTTGTGGAACAGCCGAAGTTTATGAAGATGATGATTGTATAGTAATAAAATTAAAACAGCTTTTGAAGGCACAACTGCTTTTGCATTACTGCATTTTAATGTCAAGTCAAAATTTCTCGTGCTTTTAATTTAAAAGTACTTTGTTTTTTTTATTCCCCAGAGTGCAAAGTGTGGCGAAATCCTCTCAATCTTTTCAGAGGGGCAGAGTATAGCAGGTATTAATTGTCTAGCTTTCCACTGGTTATTTTTAAAATGATTTGGGGCATGCACACGACTTGTTCACAGACCTTGCACTGGTAATGTCAGGAGACAGCTGGAGACCTGTAAGATTATAGGGGTGATTGATGCCAATCCTGTGTTTAAAAGGCACCAAGCCAATCTTTGGCAGTTTCAATGTTAGGAACAGAAATATTACTGTAACATCAGGGGGTTTTGTGAGTAAAGTAGAAAAAAAACTTTATTCAGAAGTTGAGACAGTGATTCTCAATCTAAATTCAGTTTTAATAAACTATATTGTAAGTTTGCTAGTGTTATGTCATGGCAAAAGCTGCTTTCTAGGGAGACCGTTCCCAAGTTGCTTAAAATTTGACAATCTGTACAGATTATTGAACAGTAATACTTGAAACTTCATGTTAGTAGCTTCAGTCTTTTATTATTACAGATTTTATGCACTAGACACATCAGATATCCCCTTGATATCAGCATTGCTAATTACTAGGAGTGCCTCTTACTGAAATTTCTGCTGGTTTAGGTACATGTGGGTGACTGGGAAGGAGCCTCTTACTTACTATGACATGAATTTGTCTGCTCAAGATCATCAAACCTTTTTCACCTGTGACACAGATGCCCTTCGGCCTTCAGATACAGGTACTGATGTCTGTGTAAGGTGTGCAAGGGTTGGACAGTGCAAAGTGCAAGTTTTTAGTGAACTGCAAAGTAGTGCAAACTATCATGTCAAATATTTTGTGAAATTGTAGCCTTTTTCAACTACTAAAGAGGTTTAATAGATGTATAGAATCGTAGAATGGCTTGGGTTTGGAGGGATCTTAAAGCTTGTCTTGTTCCACCCCCTACCCTGGGCAGGAGAACCTTCCACGAGACCACCAAGCCTCGTCCAACCTGGCCTTGAAATTTAGTGGAAAGATGTTGTTTTACCTTGTGCATTCTCTACAACTTTAGTGCTGTCAGGGTCCTAACATTTTTTAAGATCTCACACGTTCCAAATAATTAACTCAATATTGGACACCTGGATTATATTCTCAACAGCCAAAATATGGTCTCATTCAAACCTTAGTAATGAATAGTGCAGTCTCCAGATTTTTTTCCTTGTATTCTACATGTTTGGTGCAGAAAATGTTCTTTACCTGGTTATTGTCAGTGTGGGTGTGAATTATTGTCAATTTGTCACATTCCGGAGGTGTTCCTTGTCAGCTGGCTGTGACATGCTTGATATGAAAGATGTGTTTTTATTTCACAAAAGGGAGTGTATTGTCTCGCTTGCTGAGCCAAGACTAATATTTTGTTTCCAAAAGAAAACTCAAATATTTTTCCACGTTATTCTTGCTGGACAGCAGGAGGTTTTGTTCCAAAAGAAACATGTATAGATTCTTCAATTTTCTTATCGTCCTTGAGATAGGCCAGATATGAATGTAAGGTTTTGGAGTTCTTTCAGAACTGGTTTTTAGTGTGAAAGTTAGTAATTCTGCATAGAAAATGGTGGTTTTGAGTGTGTTGTTCTGCTGTTCCTAGAAGTTGGTTTTCAGTTTGTGTTTTCCATTTTCCCGAATGGAAGCATAGTGGGGAGGGATTTAGAGTCATTGCATTGAAATAATTTTGAATTCAAGTTTTAATTCAAAGGACGCTTCTGAATAGATTTCACCCTTTTTACTTGTTTCCTAGAACATTTTCTGATGAGATGATAAATTGTATATCTTGAATTGGCTTTGTCATATGATGCTACTGGAATGTGCTTTGTAAATTTAAAAAGAAATTGTTAACTCTTTATGATCTGACAGCTGTCTAAAAAGAATCATGGAATAGAATCCTAGAGTGGTTTGGGTTGGAAGGGACCTTAAAGCCCATCCAGTCCCACCCCTGCCATGGGGGACACCTTCCACTAGTTCAGGCTGCTCCAAGCCCTGTCCAACCTGGCCTGGAACATTTCCAGGGATGGGACAGCCACAACTTCTCTGGACAACTTAATATTTAAGTACAAAACTACCTGTGCAAGACACCACTTACTCCATCACCGTTCTCTTTGAAGTTCTGTTTGAAAGCTTAAAGTAAAATTCTGTGCAGGTCTATGCAAGAACCTGTGTTTAACAACTGCTCTTGCCAAGCTTTCAACAAATCTTGGGAAATGTTTCCAAAAATCTGTAGCAATTTAGAAATTGTACATCTGCCTGGTTATGTAAGCTGTCTTTGTGCTCCATGTAGAAGTTCTGAAATGGTCAGTGAGGAATCTTTGTGGTGGTGTTGCTTTCTTAAGCTAAATGTGGGGTGTAATGAGCTGTTGCAAGAGTTCAATGCTTGTGGTAGGAATAGGCTGTAATTAAAACACTTGTTTGTTCTTCCTTATAACAATCATACAGCAAATGGGAGTTTTCAAACTGGAAGGGAATGTTAATTAGAGCTGGCTCCAAGCAGCCAGTGTTGCCTCCACTGGCTCCCGGGTCTTTCTCAGGTGTCCATGTCCCTCACCAGCCTTTCCATGTTTTCCCTACAGTTATGCAGAAAGCGTGGCGAGAGAGGAACCCACAAGCCCGGATTAAAGCAGCGTATCAAGCTCTAGAGTTGAACAATGAGTAAGTTTATAAATTCGGTTGCTGTATTTCTAGTGTGAAGTACTAAGTGGAGGGATACTGAGCACACTTACAGCAAAGTTCTGAATAACTTAAGGGGGACTCCTGGGGCTGGGAATTGCACATGGGGCTGTAAGTTGCGTTGAAGTATTGAACTATTCTATTAAAAACATCTTTTGTGCTGCTTTTTTCTTAAATCTTTTTATTAGTGGCAATAACAAATGAGAAATCTTTCTCATAAGGTGTGGAATGGTCTAAATTGAATATGAGATCATGTATTTCAGAGATGGCATCGTGGTAGAACTGTGTGTGGAATTCACAGATGCCTCTCCTGTAAAGGGTTTAAAAACACTCTTGGAGCACAGCCCAAAGAATTGAACCCAACAGTGTGATCAGCTTTGTTATGTTGTCTCGTTATTTTTGTGTAAAATGTTATAAAACCTCCTGGTTTTGAAAAACCAAACACGAAAACACCTTTCCAGACAATTGCAGACTATTTTTACAGATTCAAGCAAATAATTTAACTTGCTTTTACAATTTTTTGCTTTGTTTTTTTTCTCTAAATGTGGGGGTTTTTTCCTGTAAAATGGAAAAGGTTTCTGTTTTCATGTCACTCCCTCTTTGAACTCAAGTCAGCATTTTGGAACTTTAATATTGTCAATGCGTACATCTTCCACATAAGTGAAACTTGCCCATTTCTGATGCTCCTAACACTTACTGAAAATACTAAACTTCCTCCCTCAGAATAACTAGTAGGTCTTCCTCTTATTTCAGTTGTGCCACTGCGTATGTCCTTCTGGCTGAGGAAGAAGCAACAACTATTGTGGATGCTGAGAAATATTTCAAACAGGCTCTGAAAGCAGGAGAAATGATTTACAGAAAATCTCAAAACTGCCATTCCCAGAGCCCTCAGCATGAAGCACAGCTGAGTAAGGACTTTGAATCACATTAACTCTTGGGCTTGTGTGAGCAGAAATGTAAAACTAAAGTTGTAATTAGGAGAGGTAAGGATTGAAATGGAAAGACTAATTTTTTTTGTCTTTGTAATCAGGAAGAGACACTAATGTATTGGTATATGTGAAAAGGAGACTAGCTATGTGTGCCAGGAAACTTGGAAGAATACGAGAAGCAGTAAAAATGATGAGAGATGTAAGTAAAAGTAAAAAAACCCCTGAGTTAACTGTTGCTTTAAGTCACATTGTCCAAACTGATGGTTTTAAGTTCATTTCTAGGCATCACAGTTAATCTAATTGAATTATTTTCCCATGAGGTTTGCACATCATGATTGGATGGGATTGGAGCAACCTGGTCTAGTAGAAGGTGTCCCTGCCAATGGCAGGGGGTTGGAATGGGATGAGCTTTGATTGCTTCCAACCCAAACTGTTCTGTGATTTTACAAAATGATGCAGTTCTTTTCACGCTGCTTCCATGCCAATTTCTATCACTCTGAGACAACAGAACACTGAAAAATCCTAAATTATTGTACTGATTTCTATTAAATATTTCAGTGATTTAACTGCAATGTAATTTATTTCTGTTTACTGAGTTGCAGTTGATGAAAGAGTTTCCACTTCTCAGCATGCTGAATATCCATGAAAACCTCCTGGAGGCACTTCTGGAGTTACAGGCTTATGCAGATGTCCAGGCAGTTTTAGCAAAGTATGATGGTAAGTGATGCCTGTTGGGAAATATGGGTGTTTTTGAATAAGAGTGTAAGTGAGGTGGGCAAGGGGTGTCTGTCCAGAGGCAGGAGTCTACCCATGACCTCAGCAAGGTCAAGATTCCGTTCATCAGTAACAAATAGGTGCTTCCTGAGTGCAGCTCAAGTTTTGCCTTCGACTGCTGAGGTCAAATTTAGGCAAGCTAAATTGTGTACAAATTACTTTCTATGTTTTTAATTTACTTCTAACCTGTGAAGAAATCTTTGCTTCAATTCAAGGATTATTTTAATTAATCTCTTCTACATCCCTGGTTATGCCTAAATTAATCAGCCTTTTTCAGCCAGCATGTAGCCCTGTAAGTAATTGATGTAAATAACCTGGGAAAAGTAGTTTTCATTTCTGTCATCTTCTAGGCTTGATCTCGTGCTTCTGTAGCACTGAGATTGCTCGTCAGAGATTAGCAGTGTGTAAACCTGCTGCTTGCAGTGATTAGTGGTGTGCATTAAATGTTGCAGTTTGCTTTCACTTTCAATCTCAATTAGTAGGTTTCAGATACTGTGTAAGTAGAAATAAAGGTTAATAAAACAGGTATTTATTTGTCATTGCCTTCAGTTTTGCCACCTAGACAGTGCCCACTTCATAAGTATGCGAAGGGCTGCTGCCAAAGCAGGGCCTTAAATCACCTTTGGGATGGACGGACATAGCAGTGGTATTTTATGACAGTTATTCCCAGAAGTGGTTGAGTTCTCTCTTGCGTCTGCTCATTATTGCCTCAGGAATCAAAAGTATGATATTTTTGCCCAAATCCTGTGCCATTTGTGCATGACCAACCTAGCACCGTGCTCCCTTTCCTTGACCATCTTCTGGGTAGATTAATCTTCATTTATCAAAACCCTTTGCACTTTTCCCGGTACTTCTTTCTGTTAACACCAGGAATTGACACTTTCTTAGGAAAGGGGATTTTTTTCTAAGCATCTGGAAAAATGAGTACGAGCTTTGAACTCCCTGCAGCACCCCTGTGTTTTGCCTGACACGACAGCCAGACTTGTAGTAAGTGATGGACAAGCCCAGGATGGGATTTACAAAAAAAGCAAGAGCCATCTGACTATACACAACGTGGTACTTGGGAATTAGACCCCAGACTTTGTCTGCTTTTAAAGTAAACTTGCACTGTGGAGTGCTAACCTTCTAATCTGTAATTGTCAGCTCAAACTTGGCTTCAGGTATTCTACAAAGCTACATCTTACAGAATTTTCACCCATGGAACTGCAAAAGAACGGAAATTGCATTTTTGTTAAAATTCATCTCCATGTCTATAATGTAATTTTTTGTGGTCAGCTTCTGGTCAGTCTCTCAGTATTGTGTAAACCTGTGTTAATGTGCAGTTGCAAAACTAGGTAAAGATTAGAAGCTTATTTTAAATCTTTGTGGTTTAATAGGAAATATATTTTGTCTTTAAATGTGTATTTATATGTGTATTTATATTTCTCTTTGGATTCAGTTTCAGTGTGTTGGTACATTTAGAAACAAAATACGACTCTTTACCACCTAAGTACAACTCTTGAGTTTTCAATCTGAGACTGACTGGTGACTGTGCAAAGAAATGAAAAGTTTCTAATCACAGCTGAAATGTTCCAGGTGTTACATTCATTGTCTCCCATACCCAAGGATAAATCTTTAACTCAAAGGACGTGAGTTCGAAATGTTTATATTGCTTTAAAATCTTACAGCTTAATTCTTTGATTTTATCACAGATATCAGTCTTCCCAAATCAGCAGCAATATGTTACACAGCAGCCCTGCTAAAAGCCAGAGCTGTTTCAGAAAGGTAAGCACGGACATGTATGAAAACAGTGGTTTGTTGCTCATCTTGGGGTCTGATGTAAAATATGAAGGAAGAAGGTCTAAATCTTTTATGTTTTAAAATTACTTCTAATCTGTAAAGAAATCTTTGCTTCAATTCAAGCATTATTTAGTTTTTTAGCCTTTTCTACATCCCTGGTTATGCCTAATTATGAAGCAGTTACATTTCTAAGAGCAAGTTGAGTGTATTTATATATACACATATGTTTGTGTGTGTAATTAAACACTATTTAAAATTCCTTTTAAGCATCCATGAAGTTAATACAAGTGAGACTTTTTCAAGAGCCCACGTATTGGCGAAGTGCTTTTATATATACTTGATTTTCAGTGCTTTGCTTGTGATTTGTGTTGAAGGGTGGGTGCAGGATATTTGTGGTAGTTGGCCTTTCACTGTGGTCTGAGCCCAGCTCCACCTCCCAGCAGGTGATGCTGCAACAGGCAGCTGACAGTCAGGGCACTCACCTGACATGATTGACATGAATTTTCAAACATACATCATATGGGCATGGATAACAGTCAAGATACCTAAATTAACGTGAACATTTTTCTCCTAGAAGGGTGTGTTTATCTTTCTTCATAAATCAGCCAGTTTTTAATGAACTCCAAGCTCTCACTGCAAATAAACACCTGGCTAGCATTTATTATTTATTACTTTTGTTCAGTGTGGGGTTTTCCCTTCAGGTTCTCCCCAGAAACTGCCTCCAAAAGAGGGCTTAGTACAGCAGAAATTAATGCTGTGGAAGCAATTCACAGGGCTGTGGAATTTAACCCTCATGTTCCAAAGGTAAGATTATTTTATTTCCTATTGGACCACTTTTACTGTATTCTGGAAAATACCGTATTGTAATATAATTTTGTTATTGGAGCCTTTCTAGCCCCATGTTTTCTTGAGTTTGGTTATAACGTCAGCCATGGAGTTGTTAAAAACATTAATATTTATATCATAAATGTCTGGTGGTCAGAATTTTTTTTTTTAATAATAGCTGATGTTTAAACAAGGTTTTTTGCACAGAAATTCAAACTTGGAATTTCTTAACTCGTTGGAAAATCCAGTAAGGTATTGCTGAAGGCCCTTTGCTCTGAATGAGGGTAGACAATAAATATAAATGTAGATATTTAAAATCATAGAATAATGACAGAATGGTTTGTTGGAGGGGACCTTAACGATATCTCATTCCAACGCCCTGCTTCCAAGTCCCTGAAACCAAATTAAGTTCTCCAAACAATAATCACTCCAGTATTCCAAACCCTTTTATTCTGCTGTGCTTCCAAGCATGGCTCCGTGGTTATTGAAATATCTACAGTCACTTATTTTCTTCATCCACGTGTAAACAAGATTAAGAGTCTGTATCACCACAGGCTATAATTCAATGTCTGGCATCAAAATACAGATTCCACAGAGCATTGGGTGAAATAAAATCTTGCATTGCTTTTTACTGTACTAGTGATGCTTTCAGTATGAAACCTTGAATGCAGGAGGTTGGCTCAGTGCTGGGTCTAATCCTCTGCAAATGATGATGGAGTCCCAGTGGCTGCTGCTGGGGAGGCTGGAATGATCCAGCCGCTCCGTTCTGTCTGCCTGTCCAATCCAATAGAATGTGCACTGGGAGAGCTAATTGCTGGGAGAAATTGCTGCTTCTTTGCATGACTGATCAAGAGCGTAGCACGTTCATTTCAGACAGTCTCAGACAGATTTTTCTTTAGCCTCTGCCTTTAGGGGCAGAAGATTATAATGCATTATCATTATCTGAAAGTTCTTTTGTTTTGGGTATCCTCCAGTTGTTTCTGGAGCCTCATATACCTTTTTAAAGAAGTTAGAGATCATTTCAAACAGGCTGTTGTTAAAATATGGTCTGTAGTTCTGCAGACAAATGCAGAACTGATTGGAGGTTTCAGTAATTTGATTTTCTTTTCTAATTGTACATCTCTCCATTCTTCATGGGATTTTTGTTACAATATTGCCTTGAGGCACCAATTGATTAGATGACAGAGTAGAATTTTATTGGCGCAGGCTATTTAGAACTCTGAAATGTGTATGGTCAAAGCAAAGAAGTGAACAAGGGCAGAGAAGTGAAGTTGCTCACCCAATGGATCACAGAGGGGGAAGAAGATCTGATTTTTGAATTTCCACTCTGTTCTGTCCCATAGACTAAAAATAAATGAGTATGTAAAGTAGAAGTCCCTTTGTTCTCGCATCGGATGGAAGTGGCTGTCTTTGCATGTAATATCATTTTGCATAAGGAAAATAAAATAAGGTTTGTTTCTCTTTGTTCTGAGTTCTGCTTTTACGAGGGGTTTGTTTGGAAAGTTAGAACCAGCTAGAAAACAGGTCCTCTTAAGCCATTTCAAATTAGAAATCTGTAACTACAATCTTTTGCAGTGATATACTGAATATCTTGGAGATTTTTATTGTGTATAGAGACTTCAAAACCTGAGATACTTCCGGTACTGACACCTTGTCTGTTTTATGCTTAAACACAGACATGAAAACCTGCCAGACTGTGGAATTTTTCTGTTTATGTGGTAACATGGGCTCAGAGAGAGCCAAAGCCTGCACTTGAGCATTGGTGTGTTGTGGCAATACTTGCAGTGGGGCTTCGCCACCACTGCTGGGTTTATATTCCCAGTTAGCACAATGGAAAAGTGGGCATGTGGAGGGCATGAGGAGTCGGGTCAAGGGTCAGATATTTGAGACCATTTTCCCACAGCAACCCTGTGTGAGTGATCCTTTACTGTGTTAAAAAAAAAAAGGTAAAAAAAAAAAATTGAAGAGGATTAGAGGGGATTAGTAAGAATATTACCCTCTGGAGTGCAGGCCCAAGGCACTGAGAGAAGAACCTAGCCAGGCAGTAAATGTGCTTTATTTGGCTGGGGCACAACCCCTCCTACATTCCTTGAAGAGTCTGAATGGGAAAAGTTAAGTCCTCAAACTGGATTAGTAAATAATCTTATAGGTTGTGGCATCTGCTGAAATAAATCGGTGAGTTAGCTGCATTCTTACACTTTGGGGGACACTCCAGGGAATTGCCAGCTACGTTGATCAAAGATGTGGATTAACTTTGGCTGTTATTGAATGAGACACTATATGATAGGAGAGAACAGCTCACAGGTAAATACTAGAGTTAAAACTGTCATTTCATTGTTGTAAAAATTACTCATCTGTTTTTAAAAGCTAAGTTCAAATGAATACCTGACTTTTTTAATGTACCATGAAAAAACAGTACATTAAAAAAATTGCATGTCCTGTGTTACAAAGGAAATGGTAAATGATTAATCCTTGTGTTCTTTGACCCTTCTGAGCATCAGATACTCTGCTTATGGAGGGAGAAGGCTGAAATTTAAAAAAATCTGAAATCAAGAGATACTGTGTGGTAGCCCAGTAAGACCACATTAAAAGAAGATTTTCCTGGCTTTGGTTTATTATTCTTACTTTGGTTAGCGCACTGACACTTTCAGGTTTCCTGCTCATACTTCAGGGCTAAGAAGTCCTCAGCCTCCTACACTGAAGCTTTCAGTGATGAAATAATGAGCAAAAATACCATTGGTTTGGGGTTTTTTATCAGCCTAAATTTGTCCCTCACTGGTGTTGCACCTGCAGGATTATACTTAATGTCTGTTCCACGAGAGTGTATTTTTATTTTGTCCTACTGAAGCTGTATTTTTTTTTTTTTTTTTTCCCCTCGTGTGTGTGCAAGCCTAATTTAAGAGTCCCATACACAGGAGTGTGTTTTGCTGCTCTTCACTTCCCATTTGAGCACAGCCTGGCTGCTGTGTCAGGATTGGGCTGTTTGCTGGACAGGTAGAAATTGGCCCTTTCTATGCTCAGTTATACCTCAAATGATCATTTATGTTTGGCATAAGTAGAGGTGAACTTTTTTTTCCCTTTGCTTATGCACGTGCAAACTTTCACTTGGTTTTTTCCTTTGCTTTAGTAAACTGCCTTATCTGAACGCGCTGGTTGTTTTCCATCTTATCCTCTCCCGTGTCCCACTGGGAAGGGGAGTGATAGAGCAGCTTGGTGGGCACCTGGCACCCAGCCAAAGTCAAACCACTCCAAAAGTTTTGGAATATTCCATGTAACCAGGTGTGCTTTCCATGTTTCCTTTCAGTATTTACTAGAAATGAAAAGCTTAGTGCTGCCTCCAGAGCACATTCTGAAGCGAGGGGACAGTGAGGCAGTAGCCTATGCTTTTTTTCACCTCCAGCACTGGAAGAGGATAGAAGGGGCTCTAAATCTGCTGCACTGCACGTGGGAAGGCAGTAAGTATCTCCTTTTATTTTTTTCTATACAGTAGACTAATCTGTCTGCTTTATTCTCTTCAAACACAATTGGTTCTCTTTGTGAGAAGCTGGTTGTGTGGTTAGATACAGATCTAATGTCACTCACCCTTTTTGCAGCATTTAGGATGATCCCGTACCCATTGGAGAAAGGACATCTTTTCTATCCCTACCCAAGCTGCACAGAAACAGCAGACAGAGAGCTGTTGCCAAGTAAGTGGTTTCTAAGCAGTAATGATAATAAAACACAGGCTAAGGACATGTTCAGTTTGTGGTATTCTGTATTTACCTTACTGTGATTTTTTTAGTTTGAGCTTCCTGTGAAGGGGATTCAGCTATTTGTTGATGTCCCTCCCAAAAGATCCTGAAGCACTTGATGTGTGTGTGGTAAATGTCAGCTTGATGCTGTAATAGCCTGAGTCTTTCAGAGACGAAATCTGTGTGTGGTACATTCAGACTGAGTCTGGCCAACTTTGAGAACAACAAAATGGACGATTTTTTAAAAATTGCTTTTAAAAGAACTCATGGATTTGATTGCTGTTATAGCAAGGAATCAATCCATCAAACCCAGTCCCGCACTGGGTATCCAGTAAAACCTGTCTGTGATCTTACAGGGAATCCTTGGTTAATCTGTAGCTTCATGGAACATGTATTGCTTTCTGTCATTAATTCATTGGTCCGTATTTATCTGCTGGCTGCCTCCTGGAACTTTTTATCCATGCATTTCTATGGATTTATACTAACATTTCATACTGAAAAGTAAGTCTTACCCAGCTGCTCTTCGCTTCAAGGTTACTTTATGCAATTATGAGTCTACATGTTCTTCCTTTGGGCAAGGCAAGTAAACTAAATCATTACAGCCTGTGCTCATCGTATTTAGGAAAATAGCATTAATTTAGGATAGAATTGCACTGTTAATTGTACATCTTAATTGAATTCCTTTGGGGTTGAACTTCTACATTGTGAAGAAACACAATTCCCCTGGGACTGGAGAGGGCTACTGCAAAAGCACCAACAGCCCCACAGAGACCACAGCTGTGGAAAGGAAAACTGCACAGACGTGTTTCTATTTAAAAGCCTGAAGTTATATTTAAAATATGTAATTTACATTTGCCCCCAGACTGCTTTAAATTACTCATTTCTCACTTATGCAGGATATTGCACAAGGAATTCCATGGTTAGCAACTAACCCTAAATTGTAGACTTCCCAGCATAATTAAACACCAACACATGCAGATATTTCAACAGGATCACTCACGCATTCCTGTTATGTTTTAAATATAAAACTACCCATAAATAAAATCATCTTAACACTTTTATTGCAGTACTTCCTCGAGAAATCTTGACACTTAATTTTTTAAAATTTATCTATTTAAAATAATGTTGATGAAATCAATGATTCAAAAAATATGGATTGGTCTGATGAGTAACACTTCTTAAATGTCTGTGAATGTATAGAATTAGCTTTAGTTGTCCTTACCTATTTTGGATTTGGTTTTAATTTCCCAGCGTAGAAAAAGCTACTGCAAAAATTCTGATTTTTTTTAACACTTCTCTAAATTATATTGCTTCATATTTTAGAAACAAGGTGAGTTTCTATATAGTATGAATCTCTGGGTAGCATTAACATGTCTGATGGATGTTAGACATGGATCTCCAAATATTCTACATAGTTGTGCTCCAAAATCATATCATTAAAAGCAAAACAAAACTCGAGCACTGTGCCATTAATACTTTGCAGGAGCACAAGACACTTTTGCTGGGTTTACTCTTCTAATGGTGCTTTAATGTGCCAGCATTCAGAAACCGTAACTGGGAGCATGAAGTGTCTTTTTCCTCCACAGACTTCAGTTTAAAAAAGAATACAATTGTATTTTCCCATTTTACAAAAAAACCTGCTCACTTAAAATTCTAGGGTTTTGTTAGATTTTAAAAACAGCTTGTCAAGAAGTGCAGTCCTTTCATAATTATTTATGTCTATAGACATATTGTTTTCTGCATTTAAAAATCTTTTCAAATCATTGGATAGAAATCAGAGCTGCAGGTATCCAGAGCCAGTAAGTAATTGCAAATTCACCAAGCAGGTCCTCAGCAAGTGACCAGTAGTAGTGTCGTGAGTGCTGAAAGCTCCACACACCACCCTTGGCCTGGCTAATCACCTGCTTTGGATTTTGTTACCAGAGATTGGAAATTGCAAGGAGCTGCTATGTACAGAATTTATAACCCAGTCCTGGTGCTGTTTTCTTTGAGGTCTGCTCTGTCAGCTGCTCTGAACCAGATTTACTGTAGTCTACAACCAGAAATCTTCAAGAAGTATTAAGAAATATATGTGTATGTAACATGCTGGTAGTTTTGTACTTGCTCAGCTTCTTACTCGGTGGGGAGATGGGCTGTTCTCTTCAGGTAACAGGATTAGAGCTCCAGAGAGTTGAAAACACCTGAACTGTTTTAGTTGCTTTGGGTAATTTTGACAGCTTGTGGACTTTACAGGTGTTCCCTCTGTCCTGTAGAAGAGTAGCTTCCAAAACTGAGCCTGATGAAATGCTTAAAAAATAAGGCCCCTGCAAGTGAAAAAGAAGATTGGGAAGAGAATATTAGTAATGAAAACAAATATGTAATAACTATTAATAATGAAGACAAGTGTGTAGGGGAAAAATTTTTAAGAAGTTGAAGTACTGGAACCTAAGATGTGCTGCGCAAGTCTTTTGTCCGCACTTACTCCTTCTGAAAGTCCAGAACTGAGTTACAAGACTATACATAATTCAGAAAGCAGTCCTTGATTATCAAATGTCAACATTCTTCATTTTTTCCTTTCAGCATTTCACGAAGTCTCCGTTTATCCCCAGAAGGAACTTCCCTTTTTCATCCATTTCACAGCAGGCCTGTGTTCCTTTTCAGCCATGCTGGCCCTCCTTACCCACCAGTTCCCTGAGCTGATGGTCATTTTTGCAAAAGCTGTAAGTACTGTCTCTGTTGCGGGGCTTGCTTAGGTATCTTGTGGGATTTTTGGGAATTTTGAGGCCCAGGGTGAAATAGCCTCTAGTCAATCTTGTGCTTGTGGGGCATGAATTATTTTATCTGCTTTTGTAAGAATCTTGGTAGTGACAAAAACATGTTGAAATTTGGGAAAAATGTCTATTTTGACAAGAAGATGAGCTGTTTCTATAACATACCATGGCTTTAATTTGCACTGTTGTGGTGAGGGAGCAGCATTTCAGCACCAGAGAAATTTTGCCACAGAGCACTGTGTTGAGTGTGGATTTTATTCTCGTGGAAGTCGACGACTGCAGTGGGAGGGCCTCAAAAATAAATTTGTTGACTGGAGATTTTGAGAAGTGAGTAAAAGGTAGGCTGGACTGCAGGAAAACAGGTCTCTGTGAGCATTGGAAAGCCATAGCATGATGTAAATGGAACAGATGAGAACAGGTAAAGTAACTGGTGACTTCAAATCAGGTTCAGAAGTGAGTTTAGCTGTCACTTACCTTTCAGGAGCTCAGCCAGTGGTTTTGTATCTCATCTGGTTTTACTTACTAGGTGGAGAACATGTTCAGTGACCACAGTTCTGTCATTTGAGTACCTGTTCAAGGATAGAAGTTGGACTTACTGGTAGAAACCTGTGGTGCTTTAAATGCATCTTAAATATGTCATACCTTAGTGAAATATATCTTAAATATGTCTCTTCCTGTGGGTGCCTTCTGTGCCTGTCTCTGTTCTCCCTTACTGCCCTGCTCTTTTTAGTTTTTTTTTCCTTGTTTATTTGTTAACATCTGCTGGCTGTAACCTTGTCATCTTTCCCTGGACTCTGGAAGCTGAGGAACAAAGTGCATAGGCAGTTTCCCACCCCAGCTTCTCAAACTACTCCATGCAGTAGATTTAGCCTTTATTGAACTGTGGATCTCATGCAGTTGAGTGGAGTGGCAAAAAAAGAGCCCTGAACTCTCAGTGAATCAGTTATTCTGGCTTTGCTAGTCAAAATAGAGGGTAAGAGGCATTTGCTTCCTGGCTGGTTTAATGGGGCAGGTAATGGAGACCCAGGAGGAAAGCCCTTTTTTTTTAGAAAATACTTTGTTCCTAAAAGTGTTGGTTTTGCTAGGGAGCCCAATCCAGTGTCCCAAGTCATGCAGGTCTGAGAGTTGGGCCTCATTTCCACACAGTTGTGTTGACCTTTTTGTTGGAAAATGTAGTTGGACATGCCAGTGACAAATTTCAGTGCTGCTCATAATTGGCTGTGTTCACAGTAACTAGGGGCTAACTATCTGCTTGATTAATTCTGTAAGGGCTGCATTAGCAAAGTTGTATGATTTCCAAAGAGATACAAGGTCAAATGTTATGCTAACAAAGAATCGCTTGGTGAGGTTCTCTCTGCTGGATTTCTTGAACCAAGAAAAAAGAAAAGACTTTGTACTATTGAGTTGGCTTTGCAGTTGAGATGTCAAGTGACATGTCCAAGTGTGGGCAAAAAAACTCCCAGGGTTTGGTCATTGGCAGGGTGTTTATTTTGTTTGTTTTCTTTAGGAAAAGATGGGATAGTGTCTGTTCAGCTGAAAAGATGATCAAGAAGAGTGCATTTTGCCGCATCATTCCCCCAACCAAATCACAGTGGTGGCAGGCACAGACGAAGGGGTTCTTCACACTCTCTGTACCAGTTTAATACTGGCAAAAGTTGAAATTGTGTACTGAGGTCATCAGGAAAGAAGGGAATTCTGTATTAATCGCTTGAGATTGGCAGCTGAGGAGGAATTACCAACTTCCAGTATTCTGCTGTTTTAACTAGAATTAATGCTGACACATGGTCATACTCTAATGACTAAAATTTTTCCATATTGTACTTTTAGATGATTGCACTAATGATCCCATTTCTGATGTTTTCAGAGGGATTCAGAAAACTTGTAAGAAACAAGGATACTCAACATCAAAGTAACATTTCTGATTTTATTGCCCACAGCAGGGGTGTTGCAACTAGATGATCTTTAAGATCCCTTCCAACCCGAACCATTCTGTGATTCTAGGATTCCGTGTTTCAGTTAATAGACTGCTTCAATATTTTAACTACAGATAATTCTGTGATGGCTGCTAACACTTTACGCATTCTCTCGTGTTCTGGAGGTCTGTAGTAGTAGCATCTAGTTGAATCTTCATATCAAAAATGGAAGATTATCTTCTGTTTAATGACACCAGCCTTTCCACCCAAGCATACTGTAATAAAGCAATTATTATTTGCTATATCCAGCATTATATCTTCAAGTAATTCCAGTTCTTTAAGCTTTTTAAATTATTTTTCCTATGTATTCTATTACTTCAAGTATTTTTCATCTTACTATGTTTCAACTTATTGAACATAGTAATTTGAGATAATAAAGTTCTAGCTGATCTATCTGGAGTGCTTTGGCCTTAGATAAAAGCCGTGCAAAATGTATTTCCAACAAATTCTTGAATTTCCAAGAAACCTAGAACACAGTTTAGGAATGGCAATTGGAAAGTATTGTGTGTATGGAATTTTTCACTGTAAATCTCCAAGCAGTGACTCCTTAGATTACATTTCAATTACTTCTTAATCAAAGTGTTTTTCCAGCAGTTGAATCCACAGCGAGCTGAATGCCTCGGAAGGGGTTTAAGAAGTTGAATACCTTTCTATTGACTTGAAAAGTCTGAGTTTACATATTTTCATTTGTTAGTGCTTGAGTTTGTTTCCTCCATAATAAATCACAGGGTAAACCTTGGCAAATTGCTAAAAATATTCCAAGTGGCCAAAAATCACAACGAAGCATTTGCTAGTTCCAATGTATACAGTGAGGTCCAGCATCAGCAGAGGCTGGAGCGCTGGCACTGGTGCGGGAGCGGGAATCACTCCTGCCCCTGGCCCTGGGAACCGGCGCCATGGGGATTTTTGGTGTCTTGCACAGGTCGGAGGGTTTGCAGGTGTGGGGGACTGGTGCTGGCAGAATGTCGAACATTTACTGTTGCAGTTAGGGCCCATGAAGATGCCCAGAGAAGCTGTGACTGCCCATCTCTGCAAGTGTCCAAGGCCAGGTTGGACGGGGCTTGGAGCAACCTGGGATAGTGGAAGGTGTCCCTGCCCATGACAAGGGGTTGGAATGAGATGAGCTTTAAGGTCCCTTCCAACCCAGACTGTTCTGTGATTCCCTGATAACTGTGAGTCAGTGCTGGTGAGGGCAGTGCAACAGGCAGTGGTAGAGGATCCACGTGAGCTGCAGTACCAGTGCTCCCTGGGCCTCGCTGCTTGTTTCATCCAGATTTCTGATCTCTTGGAGAATCACACAGTTCTTCCTCATTAGACGGCTCTGTTTCTCAAGTAGTTCTGTTTAGATTCTTCTCAGTAAGTGAACAGAACGGAGGAAGGTACACGAATGACAATAATCTGAACGGCTTGCTGAACAAGCTGAAAAACACTGCTGGATAAAACAACTTCTGTTGAAATTGCAGACAAAAGGGTCTGATTGTTTTTTCATTCTGTATGAATTTTTATTTTTTTGTAATTACTTAGGTGGAGAACTAGGTGGATGTGTATCATCTTGCGAAAGTGAGGTTGCACAATTCCTTCTGTAATACTAAGACACGAAGAAGTCTGCAAGAACACTGGTGATACAGAGTGACAGCAGGCACTGCAAACAGGCTTCTCAGAAGTTCTGAAAACAGTGAACACACCTTCATAGAATCATGGAATGGTTTGGGTTGGAAGGACCTTAAAGCTCATCCAGACCCACCACCTGCCATGGGCAGGGACACCTTCCACTAGACCAGGTTGCTCCAAGCCCCGTCCAGCCTAGCCTTGGACACTTCCAGGTATGGGGCAGCCACAGCTTCTCTGGACAATTCCAAGCAAATCAATCCCATTTTTTATATCTGAACCGTATGTTACTGGAATAGACCAGTATTAATTAGTATTAAAGTACTGAAAAAAATAGTGCAGCAGTGTTCCTGCTGTATCCTACTGAAAACAACTTTCTTGTTCAGGGAATTGGACAAAATCCTAAGACAGTCCCTGTTCCAAAGTGGTTTTATATGGATGGCTTGATATTTTCACAACAAAGAAAGAAGTCATGGGACTTGAATAAAAAATTGGCTAATTTTTATGATTGCAAGATTAGGAGAGAACATTTCTCATTCTGGCTGTTCCCTAGCTCCCTGTTGAAGGATTCCTTGCCATTTTGCCCATGGCAGCCATCTAGGGACAGAAAACAGGACAAAGCAGAGCCGTGTCTGGCAAGTCCTGCTTTGTGTGACACTCTGCTTTACTTTCGGAATAAACCCCCCTACCACTTTCCCCAAAGCTCATTAAGTGAGACTGGAGAATTAACTTTTTAGCCAGCTGCTGAACTTTTCATATTTATAAACACTTGAGTCTTTTGCTTATCTAAGAGAAAATGTGTATAGTTTGGAGATGTGCACTTCCCTGCCAATGTGTAATGAGTGGTTCTACACTTGGTAGGAAAAAAAAGCCTGAAGTTTCCTGTCAGAGCTGAGTGTCGATGCCAAGGGCAAAGGTTTCTTGCCTTGCTAATCTACATCTTAACTCATGCACTTAATGTGAAGGTGCCACACGCAAACAGGCAGGGAAGAAGCTCACTGCAAGGAAAAGCTCCTACACTGCTGTGAATGTTATGTTTTAAAAGCCTTTTTAATGTAATATTCGAGGTTATGATAGAAGCCAGGAGGGCCAAAGTAAAACCTTCAAAGTAAATGAGTCCTGTCGTTGCTGCCTCACGAAATGAGGGTTTGCACAAGGATAACCCGAGTGCCAGCAGAATATTTGGGGGATGGGTTGAGAAGGTGCAGGGGAGTTTGCACCATTTGTTTTAGCCTAATCTTACTTCTGGAACTGTTTAGATGGCATCTAGGATATGGATCCTCTCTGGAAGCACGGACTGGTCTTGGTGGATGGGCTGTTCAGTTTGAGTTGGTGACCTGTAATAATCCATGCCTGAATATTGAAAAAAACGAGGTGATCTTTAAAGGTTCCTTCCAACYCGAACCATTCTGTGATTCTGTGGAAATCCACTGTCCTCCTCCCCCTAGTCTGTTCAGCCCTGAAGGCACAGTGCTGAGCAGCTGGAAGAGTTGTAGCTTGGAGAAATGCAATCCTAACCCTCGTGCTTGTGCCTAGGTGCTGCGGGTGCTGTGGCCAGTGAGTGCTCCCAGCGTTCTGGCCTCCAGCTGAATGGACTACGCCAGGGGTGAGTGGACAAGGCTGCAACTGGGGCTTCCAGAGGGTTTTTCATTTGTGTGTCTTCATTAATATCTAATGTTTACAATAGGCCTATTTCATGGCATCAGCAGTGAAGGGATTGGAGTTCTGTTGCCTTGAGGGAAAGACACAGGATGGTTTTTGTTCATACCTCGAGGCTGCAGAAGGAAGTTGGTTTGGAAACTGAGCTGATTTATTGTTGTGTTCTGTTTCTTGCAGTGCTTTGGGACTCTTCACCCTTCGGCTTCACTGTGGAAGACACTGGGGCTGCTGTCCAGCCCCTGGCATCAGCTGACTGCAGCGTGACTGGATTTTATTCTCATGAGCCTCACCTGGTAGTTGGCTGACCCCCAGTTGTGGGGGCCAAGGAAGAAATCTGGGCTCTTCAGACTGATACCCTTGACAGGCTTCGATGTTGATGGTGCTTAACATAGGAATTTCTTCTTTGGCCTTAGTCTGTAATCATCTAAGAAAACAGTTTTTGTTGAGCAATAGTTTATTGCTCTCTAAATCACTTGGACAACTGGAAGCTCATACTTCCTCTGTAAGAAAGGAGAGTACACAAACTGAGCAGGTGTTTGGAGTATTGATACTTCCTTCTCAGCTGCAGATGCACCAGATACTTGGCTTAGATTTAATTTTATAAGCCTTTTTCAAAATATTTGTTAACAGCAAAGTATGGTTCTGCTTTCTTTATTAAAAGGTTGCTACTTAACACATTGAATTTGTTGACTTCTTAAGCGTCTGTTTAATACAGATTGTAGCGTGCAAACAAAGGTTTGTTTCTTCTCTATCTTACAAGCTTGCATTTCTCAAGGAGATGGTAAACTCCTGCATTTCACATTGTTCCTTCTTTATATTTAATTGTGCGTCTTGTGTTCTTCAAGCAAAGTATTTTGAAAGACAGGATGGCTTCTGAAACTGCCCAAAGTGGTTGTGATAGCTGCATGGGAGTCTTTATTGGGAGACCTGAACTTTCAAGTGTTAGTCGAAAGCAGTTGTTGATGTGAAGACTTCAAGAGAATGGAGATGTGGAAAACTCTTCAAAGGAATTGCTTCATATACGGAGCAGCCCCGACGGTTTGTTTACTGCAGAGGTGAAAAGATGGCTGTGGCAGCCAAGTGGTTTGAGGTAATTGGTGTGACTTCCATTTCCACTTTCCCATTAGAGCGAAAGTCTTTTTCCCACCCAGATCTGCTCTGCTCGGCATTGGGGACACAGAGGCATGTTAGCCCAGGCTTCTTAAAAGGCGAAGTGATAAAAATAGCACAGGCTTGTGGATAAATCCTAGTTCTGAGCACATGAAAACACATCATCTTACATTTTGCAGATAAACACATATACTTACCTCTAAGAACTAGGGAGATTTTACACGTTTGATCTCCACTATCTTTGTGAATGTTTGTGGCATTGATGGCTTCTTTCAAAGGTGGTGTAAATTATTCCAGTTTCTGAATCCTGGATGGAAGAAGCCTGCTGTAGCCTACTGTGTTCTCTGAAACAATCCCTAAGTCAATTACAAGTCATTTTAGTTGACTTAGAATCTCTCTTGACACAGAAGACCAAGAATGAATTATTTTTCTTTTTTCTTATTTTCAAATCCTTTTTCACCTTGTAAACCAAGTTCTATGAAGCAGAGAGTCACCTCTGCATCTCATGTAAGTGCAGTTTATTTATAACTCTCAGAGGAAACACAATTGTTTAGGTTGAAATGCCGTTGTTTGCTCTCCACTGTGTATTTCTGTTGACTGGACTGTAATCCCAATTAAATATTTGAATTCATCAAGGAATCAAAAGGGAAGCCCTACAGAAAGGTACTGCCAGTGTTTTTAGAGTTACCTAACTACTACAACGTAATTTTCTCAACTTTCTTTCCAGTTGATTGTGTGTCATTTGGGCTATTTCTCACTTTGGAATCATTGTGGTGATTAATAGGCCTGTTGTGTTCTTGTGATTTCACTTCTTGGTCTGCAGGGGCCCATAAGGTAACCAACCTAATGCTTTTTAAAGTTGAACCTTTTCCAGCAGTTGTGTGGGGTTATAAATGAAGCTCTGCCTCCCATGTATCATCCCAAGAGCTGCTTTCTCTCACTGTCCTCCCCTGACATAACAGTAACAGAAAGGGGATGGGCTTGTGCTGAAGGGAGAGCTGGCAGCAGCCTGTGTAATGAAAATCTTCCTGTCTCTAGAAGTGCCAGCAGTTCTTGGGGAAGGAGTGCTCTGTATGATTTCCATGCTTTTTAGAAGTGTTCCTTTGCCACTTAAGAGCAGGGACTTATACCTGACCCATACGTTAGTGATACCTTATCAATTAGTTGTGTGTGTGTATATATATATTTTAAAAATTACAGTTATGACTCTGGACAGATAAATATTGATGTAACTTCCTCGAAACAAGAACTGTGGTGACTTTACAGGCATTGGGATGGCAGAAGCTTTTCCACGGAGCTTCACGTGGCATTAAGAGACTCCTCAAATTCTCGGTTCATTCAGAGTAGTCAGTGCAAGTCAAGTCTTGAAGATCAGCATATATTTCTATACCTGAGTCCAATATGTGTATTTGTAAACCTGGGTAATTATAGGCTCTTTGATCATTTAGGCAGGGTTTGAGTTTGGAGTGGGTTTGATTTGTTGGGTGGGGTTTTGGTGCTCGCAGTGTCTCGCCGGCCCCGACAGGTAAGTTGTTGGTCAGGATGTCCAGGAAGAGGATGCTGCTGCTGCATTTCTTCCTGCCAACCTCTGACTTTTCCAGAAGTAATTTCCAAAAAGGACAGGAAGGGTAGGAAAGGGAGAAGTATTATCACAGTAAAACTTCCGTTTGTGAGGCAATTAAGCGACTGAATTCTTGTGTGAATTTGCCCTGTCTTACCACTGATTTTAATGAAAAGTGTCTAAAGATCTTTGTGAATCATGTTTATTGCATGTGCATCTGGAGAGATGACACAAATGTGATTTAACATAGCTTCCTAATGTTGTCTGACTTGAAATTAAGTGTTTGGAAGTTGATGCTTACATGCTATTGGCCATTTGGTCTCATGTAGCCACAGAAGTAGGAGCGTTTCAATATAGTGTATCATGATGGTACAGTGGGTGCTAGAGCAAAGCTTTTCATTGGCTGTTGGCACTGTTAGAATAATAAAACTCTTAAAGCAGCAGTGAGGCAGTTTAGACTAATAAATATTTGAGGGTAACACGGTCTGCTTGAGGCAACCCTAGTTCATGTGGGCTATAAACCACATCAGAATTCTGGGGCATGAGCTCTAGCAGATATCTACCATACTAGGAGCCCTTCATTTTTGAAGTTTGGGATAGATGCATGTGTTAGTAGCTTATATGCATATATGTATGTTGCAAAGGGAATTTTCATGTTGTCAGACACCTTGATCACTGAGGTTATGGGGACAAATTCGTAGGGAGATGGCCCTGGGGTGGTTCTTCATCCAGATTTGTCGCAAGCCAGTTCCCTTCCTCCATCTCTCCAGTACTGGCCAGGCGTATTTATTCCCTGCTCCTCATCCTGGAATTGTGAGGGTGCCAAGCCTTGTAGATCCATGACTCTGAGCAAGGCAGGGTTTAAAGGTCATAGTTGAGACCATTAATAACAAGGTGCAAACGGCTGGTTTATATGTAATGTGAAGCTTTTTACTTATTTCATTTTTGCACTTTGGGGGCTCTGTTTGCTTATGGAGCACTTGGTGTCTGGTACCTATTTAGGCTGAGAGCAGGCAATTGGGTTCCTTCAGGCCTTCAGAGGAATGCAGAAAATTGTTCTCTGGTGTTGTAATTCTGCTGGGATAACTGGAGCTTATTTGTCTCACTGCTTATTAAATGCATACTTGTCTAGAGGTCCTTTTTTTTTCCTGAGAAACATTGGGTGAATCCCAAGGACCACAAGTGAGAGGAAGATTCCAGGGGGAGGGGGAGAGGGAAGTGCCTGCACCTCTCCATAAGCTGCATCATCCACCTCCAGTGCCAGCAGAATGAAGAGGTTAAATATGAGAGCAGACTCCCTTAGGGAAGGGAGATGTATGTATAGGGCTCGGCCAGACATAAATTGATTGTGCCCTTCCCCCTGCTTGGAGATGGGACTGAGGGGAGCAGCACCTCCAAACACTAATGTATGGGGGGCGTGGCTGGGAGCCATGAGGGGCTGTGCTGACGTGTCCGAATGGGCCCAGCTGTGAAGTTGGGAGCAGATGGGAACTGGTGCTGTGCTCTTTSCACAGGGCACTGTGGGCAGCAGGGCAGAGCACAGGTGGGGTTCCTGAAATCACAGAATATCCTGAGCTGAAGGGACTCGCAAAGATCAACGAGTCCAACTCCTGGCTCTGCACAGATACCCCAACAGTCTCACCTTGTGCATCCCCGGGAGTGTTGTCCAAATGCTCCTGGAGCTCTGGCAGCCTTGGGGTTGTGACCATTCCCTGAGGAGCCTGTTCAGTGCCCAGCCACCCTCTAGGGGAAGAACCTTTTCCTGATACCCAGTCTAAACCTCCCCTCCAGCATTCATACTCTACCAGCCTCTGAGAAGTGCCCAGCTTGCCCTGTTTTGCTGTTAAAAGGGACAGACTCCTCTTGTCTCTCCTGCAGTTAATTAGGATGGCTGCAGAGGTGATGCATGAGCTGTTGTCACCTTCTTTTGGGTCAAAAATATCTACACATCAGTCGGGATGACAGTAGCAGTCACAGTGGGCTTCTGTGTTCAGTCTCCTGTGCTCTGAATTCACCCAACTTACAATACAGGTGGATAAAGAGTAAAGGCAGCTTCAGTTTCCAGCTCTGTCTCTGGGCTCCCTCCTCCCTGTCTGGAGCCTCCTCGGTGGGGTGTGCTCTGCACGCCCCAGCCCTTACACTGGAGGGACGAGACGGTGATCAGGGATGCTGCTCATGTGCTTGGAATTTTCCTCGTTTCCAGCCTCGACTGCTGTGCTGTGCTCTTTTGATGGGATCTTCAGTGAGTCTGGTCATTGGGGAGAGCGAGATAACACACCCACGCTTACGGCATCAGTGCGGGTGCATCCACCACGATGAGTGTGTGCCTCCGTTGGGATCTTCCCCCTTTGGTTCTTTCTGGCCAATGACATTCTCCTTTTACTCTGGACACGTTGAATTGTGCAATCACAGCGCGSCCTCATCGGTTGGACCCTTCTCTTAACAACCTCTTGATTTCTTTGCTAATTTGGCTGTGGGCTTTCATCAGTTATAAAACAGAGTGACACAGTATGTGACTATTGCATTCTCCTGCCTTGACTCACCGGCTGTGATTCCAGAGCAGTGACCCCCCTGCTGCTAGCTGGAGCAGCCCTCCGTGACTCGGCTTCGGGAATATGGGATGTGAAAGCTCCCACATGGATCTTGACAGGCTGTGCAAATTTTAGTCCAAATGCCCCAATAAATCTGTCCCTGCTAGCTGGGCCTGTTACAGCAGGTGACCCCCCCATGAATCACACTGATCACAGGTCCCTGAGCAAAGCCTTCTGTGCCTTTATGAACCCAGTGGAGAACAGAAAAGGCCCATGGGGAGACAAGGGAGTGTTGAGATTGGGATGTAGCTTGGCAATGTATTCACTCTGCATTGCTGAGCTCAAAAGCTTATGGAACTTACCTCTGCCTCCATCCTGAAAAATGGTGGTGTCACCTGGGCTAAGGCCTGTTCTCACTTGTGTAGAGAAAATCAGAATCATAGAATCTTCTGGACTGTGGAAGAGACCCACAAGGAACACGGGATGTCAAAATCCAATTCCTGGCCCTGCATGTGATCCCATGTTTTCAATGCCTTCTACCTCCTTCCGTGTGTCATGTCCAGCTTCTTCAGTGAAGGTAACGTATTCAGAAACTCATTAAGCAATTAATGCTGCTCCTTGTCCTTGAGTTCAGAGATGCTTTTGACTGGAGGATAATTAGAAGGTGATCTTACATAAAAGGCTCCCTGCACATTTTAGGCAGATTACTTAAGAGGGGCTTGTGAGAGGGACTGAGTGTTCCCTGATGAGACTGCAGCCTTCAGAAATGTTTCGAGATGGAAAACAGCTGCTTGCCAAGGATGAGTGTGCTGATGGGAGCTTTGGTGGGGCTCATCTGCGGGAAGGCACTGACCAGTCTGAATTTCCTTCAACCCACAGTGGGACCTTGTCTTGCACAAGCACCCCGAGTTGGCTCTGGCTGATCAGTGTATTTCTATTCCAATTCTGTGGGGTTTTGCTAATTGCTTGTTAATAAATAAGCGAGTGTAGCCTTGCATAGCCCTTTGCAGAAGAAATTGTCACTTTTTCTGTCAGGTGGACTCGAGCTCGATGGGCTGTCTCCATGACTGCTTCTCCAGGTGCTTCTGTAGAACTTGCACCTGATTCCAAGTATTTTTACTCCTCTGATTCACTGCTGTGACAGAGGAACGCAGCCAGGCAGGGGTCCCACGGCATCAGTGGGCCCGGCAGGGCTACGGAGGGTTCCTGTCTCAGCTGTGGTTACACCAGCAGAGCACTGGTGGCATCCAATTTCAGCATCTGAGTGAAGAAACGGGGAAGGGGGGGAAGCTGACAAACCCAAGACAACCTGTCCTCAGGAACTTCCCTCTTTGTTTTAAAATATGAACATCTGCGTTCAAGGGGAGGATATATTTTGGCAGCAGCCGTTGATTAAGGTGTCATTCATCAGGTGGGCCCACAGATCTGCTACAGACACCTCTCGGGGGTCCTTTGCAGAAGAAGTGTTTGTTGACAGCTGACCCCAGGTCCCCAGGCATCGAGTCACTCCCAGCTCACGGAGCATGTCCTGCTCTGGGAGAGAGGCTTGGATTGATGGCTGAGGGGGCAGCATTTTTTCAAGTCTGTCGTAAATTGATGGTAGGTGGAGCAGTAATGAAGATAAGTGAGAGGCTCTTCCCAGTCGATTAGCCTGTGCTGATGGATACTGTGCTGGCTTGGGATGCCTTTGGCCTGGCTTAGACCTCCTGCTCACCCGCCAGCATTCCTCGGTACAACCGAGATGGGAAAAGTGTCTCTCCCTGAAATTCAGGGGGCTTGGAAGGGCCTGGGGAGAGACCAGGAGCCTCCTGGGTAAACACTGGCTGGAGCGCAAGAGTAGGGAAGGTGCTGCCCAACCCTCTTGTGCTGTCAGGGAATTGATTTAGTTCTATAACAAACAGGTCAGGCAGTGGGGAGGTGGGACTCCTGTAACTCTCTTAAGAGCTCCATTAAAATGTCACCTTTTGGCTTGTCTGTGGCTTTGCAACAGCTCTGCTGAAGGTCCTTTTCTCTGTATGAGCACTCTCGGGGGTCTGGCATGGAGGAAGGTGCTTTAATCCAGCCCATGGCAAGGTCTTTAAATTCTTTGAGCACTTCCCCCATCAAAGCAGATTTCAAAGTGGTTTTCTCTCCCCACTTAAACTATTATTTCCTAGGGCCTTTGAGTAAAATCTCTGTTCGGAGATGCTCTTGGTGCAGTAGCCGATGGGTGGCTTAGGACCAGAATAATCTTCTTTGCCTTAATCCCATCCTGCTCCTTTGACCTTCCTTCAGACTCTGCTCTTGTAGCCTGCTCAGCTCCCTCTGCCCGCACATTTCGCTGCTTCCAGGAGAAAACCCCAGCTCCTCAGAGAGCTCCGACAGCCCCTCTGGCAGCAGTGAAACAGACCCCAGCAAAAAGTGTTTGCAGGTGAATGTCCCTGCTGCCTTGGCCTTTCCCATTATTATAAGTTTGGAACTTCCATGAAAACTTCCTCTGAGGGTGTGAAACGTCCTTACTTGCCCATCAGCACGATGTTGAACAATATTAGGAAAACAAGCCCCATTTTTCCTGGCTCAGGGAGGAGGCACAGCCTGCCTGGGGYAGTGGGCAGCCAAGCTCTGGTGGGGGAGCTGCAGAAACACCCTCAGCCTCAGGAATTGCAATGATTAAGGTAATTTTTCTCTTCTGCCTGGGTCAATTTAGTTTGCAGGTTCGACTGTTGTAAATTGCATCTGTTTGTGTAGACTGGGACCTTTTGACCAGACTCTATAAAATATCTGTACACTAAATAAAGCATCTTTGTAACCTCTGCTTGCTCAAATTGGTGGGGAGAAGAGGAAATCTGTAGAGATGAGAGGGGTGGATCCCTGTAACTTACCTACCAGCAGCTCTGCAGCTGCCTGCCCCTCCTCCCATCAACTTCAATTTTAGTTGATTATGTTTCGAGTGTTTGGGGTTTTTTAACAGGAAAGATTGGGAAATTTGTCTAGCATCTCCTGCTCGATGCAGTGCTATAGAACCATGGAACGGTTTGGGTGGTAAAGGACTTTAAAGCTTATCTTGTTCTACCCCCTGCCATGGGCAGGGACACCTTCCACTAGACCAGGTTGCTCCAAGCTCCATCCAACCTGGCCTTGAAGACTTTTGGGGATGGGGCATCCACATGTCCTGAAGCATGATGCTGCTGCAGAAGGATTCCCCTGGGGCTTTGGATGCTGTGGATGCCATCCTCAACTTTGTGGGAAGCTTTGGGACAGCAGGAGTTGCAGACAGCAGGGTCTGCAGACACCAGCTGCAGGCTGGTTCCTGTTCTGAGGAAGTGCCCAGCTGGGTGTGTGGGAATTCAAAAAGCAAAAGACATAATTTTCTGATACAGGTTTATAATGAATTTTGACTTAAAATAATAAGCAGTATACACAACATACACGTGAGTTGTACAGAGATGCTGTTATCGTTGACTTCAGAACCTACCAGTAAGTTCACAGGTTTCACTTGCTCTCTCAAGCCCTGTGTATCCGCCAGCATCTAGAGGTGGCCTTTGTCTCTGTGCAGTCCTTCAGGGTTCAGTTCCAAGTTACAGCTCCGCTTGTCCCCTGCGCTGGGGGCACAGGGACAAGCCTCGTGCAGAGGTGGCTCTTGCTCAGTGGGGTCAGCGATGTGCCGGGTCTGCTCGAGGGAAACACAGGTATCATGGAACTGTCTTACGGATTCACAACACCCTTCCTTTGGCCTTGCAAAAAATGAAAAGCAAGAATGCTTCTGCGAGAGTGGATTATTGTGAACTACTGTTTTTCTCTGGTGAAGCTTTACTGTAACGTAGATTCTCTGGGGAGATGCAGGATTCCTCAGCCATCACATCCTGATGGTCGGTCCTCCAASTCTGTGTTGGTTGCACCGTCCCTTTGTGAAGAGAACCTTTGCTGGTTCACAGTTTAAGCAAGGATTGCAGCCTCCTCCTAGGTTGGGGATTAGTTTTGCTGACTAAATCGAAGGGCCCACAGTACCCCGTGGGACCTGTAGTCCTTTCCTTAGTGCTTTGCAGAATTAATTAAATAAAAGCCATGCAGTTGAACTACAGCTCCCAGAACGTTGTGGCCCTCAGGGCACAGGAGTTTAAAAAAAATTGCAAGAGGGGTGACAGTGGATTCTTCCCTCGGTGCTCCCGTCCCGTCAGGTCTGGTCCAACCACTCGGCCCGTTTGGGAGCTTTACACGTGTGCACGTCCACAGTGTCCTGGCACTCCTTGCAGCGCACGGYGCAGCACCAGTGGAACTTACACTCGCACTTGGTGACRCGCGTGACGCGCGTGGTGTCGTAGCCCCGGCCGCAGCACATCACCTCGCAGCCGTCCGTCCCGCGGGATGCCTTGCTGCACACCCGGCCGGCCGTGCCCAGCGAGCCTGCGGGAGGAAGCGAGAGCGGGTCAGGGTCTCCTTCGCCATCGCGTTCCGACAGTTCCTCCGCCCGCCCGCCCGCAGGGGTGACTGGTGAGACTCAGATGGGCGTCTCCATTGCAGTGGGGGCCTTGCGTGCGACTGCTTTAGTGGGAAAATCCCATTGCTCCTGTCACAGCACGTGCTGCAGTGGGGTCTCCAAAGGCAGCACTTCGGAGCTTGCAGTTGCCGTGCTTTATGGACATAGGCTCCAGTGAGCCTGGCCAGGGATGCAGCTTTAGTGTCTCTGCCCATGATGGGGGGTTGGAATGAGATCATCTTTTAGGTTCCCTCCAACCCAAACCATTCTGGGTTTCTTTGACCCTCTGCATGGCCCCCTTCCCATGCCCACTGCTAGAGCCTGTGTCTGCTGCTGCCAGAGCATAAGAACAGGGAGGACAGGGACAGGCTCTGTGCAGCCTTCTGTGCCTGGGGAACCTCTGGAGCAGTGTGTGCCCACTGAGCTGGGCTTTGCAGCTGGCAAAGCTCGGAATGCTCCCTCTGCTCAGGCTGAGGGTGGCAGGAGCACGTGCTGTCTTCCCCACCAAGCCCCCACGGCTGCTGCAAACCCCTCATCTGGGAATGCTCCAGGCTGAGCAACCACTGACGATCTCTGCAGGAGTCCAGCAGCCCTGACGCCCCTTCCCCACTCTCATCCCACCTTCGGGCAGCGTTCAGAGGAGCAGCTGGCAGCCTGTGCACGGAGCAGGCTCTGTTGCCTGTTCAAGGGAGYTTTGCTCTGCGGGAGATGGGCTCTGAGGAAACACTCTGCTACTGTCATTACAAGAAGCCTGAGGGGTTTGGGGCTTTGGTATAAAGCCTGGAGATCCTGGACCAACCCAGTCCTGCCTGTGCAGGCATGAGGTGCTGTGGGGACCCTGGGTCTGGCTAAACCCCTTTCCAAAGAGGTTGAGTGGGGGAGCTGAACTCCAAGGCTGGACTAACTGGGAGCTGCTGGCCTGTTGGGAGGGGAGGAAGAGATGCTTTTGGGCAATGACTAGAACTCTGGGTTTTACCTGCTGACTTGTCCATCACGCAGTAATCAGGTGAGTTCTCAAAATACACTAGATCTGTTTTTGTGGGCTTCCTGAAGTTCTTATTGGCCACCGTGAAGCCAGTGCCATCCTGATTCATCGTCACCTGGATGGCCCCGTTGTATTTCTTCCTTAGGTAATCCCCTGTTTTTCGAAAATCTGACATTGCCAGCCAACAAGTCCTTAGTGTGCAGGAGCCGCTGACCCCGTGGCATTTGCACTCCAGCTTCAGGAAGCGCTTCACAGCCTGTGGGAAGAGGGATGTGTAAGGACCAGTGGTCACCCTGGGCATCAGATACTGCACCAGTAGCATACTGCACTTATTCCTGGTGCAGCTTAGGGTCTGTGTGGGATGGGGCTCCTAAGGGGAGAGGGGGGCTGTGTATGGAGGTCACCGATGTCAACATCAGCAAGGACACAGGAGGCAAAGGTAAGTGGGGTTCTGCCATCCCCATGGAGCTGTTCCCCAGGGCAAGGCATGCAGGGGAGCACTGGGAAGGCGGGGCAGCATCCAGCCCTCATCCACAGCAGGACCTGCCCTCCACAGACACCCGAGGTCCCGTTTCTGTGCCCAAGCTGTTCCTGCTGCCCAGACCCCATGGGATGAGCGAGCGCTGGGCTCCACTGCAGGGGCCGCACTCACCATCCTCCCGCAGCGGTTGTTGTGTAGGTTCATCAGCGCCCGGGCATCCTTCACTTTCTTCTCTTTGGCATCCACAAAGGCCTTGGCAAAGCGGATCCCGTAGTTGATGTTGTCACTGCAGCCACCCCAGTCGAACTCCCCGCGCTCGTCCTTGGAGCGGCCCCTCTTGAGCGGGTCACAGCTGCAGACCTTGAGGTCCCCTTGGCTGCACGCCCGTGTGATGGCATAGACCACCCCGGCCGAGGAGATGGCGTAGACGAAGGCGGCCTCCCTGCTGCCTGCCATGGGGAGAGAAACATGCATGGGGAGTGAGCGTGCCAGGCTGTGCCAGGTGCCTGCAGCCCATGAAGGACCAGGGCATCGGGAGTGAGACCATCCTGTACGTGGGTAAGCCAAGCCCAGCCACCTTGCTGGCCACAGTGTCCAGCCTCGGCTTCCCTGGAGCCCTTCAGACTAAGTGGCATGCTCCGGGGACATGCCCGTGGGTGCCGAGCCTGCATGACCAGCCAGCACCCTTCAGCCAGGGCCACTTCCCTGCCTCCCGGCACGATGTGGAGCATGGAGCCGGCGCCAGCTCTGGCCGGGCTCGGCTCTCCCCGCACGGCACAGCTTGCCGCCTGCTATTTTATGTCTCTGGTTCAAGTTCGCAGCTGTTTTTATAATGCTGTAAAAGAAGCTGCAAATCAAAACCATGTTCGTCTTCATTTCGAGAGCCTTTGAAAGCAACTTCAAAGGCAGCAGAGTTCTCTTTGGGCCTCGCAGGATGGGGCTGTGGCGAGGGGCTTTCATCATTCCCCATCCTTTGCCAGGAGAGGATGCAAACAGGAGAAAAGGTGCCGTGATGGGAATGGAGAGGCTGAGCAGGCAGGCTGCAGCATGGCGGGGTGAATGCTGCACTCGGTATTCCAGTGCCCTTCCCTCCAGTCAGGTCCTTGTCGGGTGTCTGGCTCATGGCTCTGTTGCTTGTCCACCCCATGGGCTGCTGCCCCATCCCCCCACTCCCCGGCTCCCTCCGTGGCGCTCACGTGTCCTCCATATGAGCTGCGAGTGGGAAGACTCTTCCAGCCGCTTTTGATTTGGAGGCCACATGGCTGGATGCTCCTGGCACATCACGGGATGCAGCAGCATCTGTCCCGCAGTGCCGCTGCCTGTGCCGGGGCTTGTGCCGGCTCCCGGGTCCCGCTGGCTGCCGGAGCACTCCCGAGGCAGCTGGAGCCCATGATGCTGCTCCTGCTCTGGAACTGCCCCATCCCTCTCCTCATCGTGCCTTTCCTCTCTGTTCCTTGGGTACACTCCTTGGGAACATCCCTGCTTGTGTTGTATCTCTCCCTCACCTGGAGCGGGAAGGTCCCTCCCGGGCAAGGGCCCTGCCCAGCCCTTTGTGCAGGGCTGGCACCTGCCCTGTAGCCGTGGTCCTCCTCCACCTTGGAGCCTGAAGCGAGGACTGGAGCTGTGTCTCTGCCTTGCCTCCCTTGCCATGCAAGGGAACAGCCAGTTCCCACGTGAGCTGCTGAGTCCTCGCCAACCCCACTCTCCAAATATTTATATATCCCATTACTGTTTACATATGAGCCTGTTCTCCGGAGGTGTCTCCTCCTTCCCCCTTCTTCCCCAGTGCTCCCCCTGCTCCATCTCATCTGGTGCAGCTATACCAAACGCAGTGCTCTGCTCCCATTACTACTTGATTAATTTACAGGGAAAGGCAAAGATCTCCTAAGGGAGTAATCCAAGCCACTGGGCACGGCAGCGCAGCAAGAGGAGAGACTCTCCTAGGAAGACAAGGCACATGGTGGTGGGAAGGGGACAGGGCAGAACCTACTTCGCAGCATGACCCGGCCGAAGACGGTGTGGTCCCGGTCCAGGGTGCTGCAGTTCCAGCGGTGGTGCCGGAATTGGTGCTGGCACTCCCGGATCCATTCCTTGGCTCCCTCCCCAACCGACTGCATGATGTCAGGGTACCTCTGGCACAGCTGTCGCTGCTTGTTCACCAGCCCCGGGATGTTATCGCAGATCACCCTCGCGCCCAGCGCCCCGATGTACCTGCGGGAGACAACGGTGCCACATTACTGCCCTGCCTGCAGAGGGGAGTCACAGAATCACTGAATATCCTGAGCTGCAAGGGACCCACAAAGATCAGAGAGTCCAGCTCCCGGCCCCGCACAGGACAACCCCAAAATCCCACCCTGTGCCTGAGAGTATTGTCTAAACACTCCTGGAGCTCTGGCAGCCTTTGGGCCATGACCACTCCCTTGGGGAGCCCGTTCCAGAGCTCAACCACCCTCTGGGAGAAGAACCTTTTCCCAATATCCAGCCTAAACCTCCCCTACACAGCTCCAGACATTCCCTTGGGTGCTGTCCCTGGTCACAGAGAGCAGATATCAGAGCTGCCCCTTGGGAGGAAGCTGCAGACCCCAATGAGGTCTGACCTCAATCTCCTCCAGCTGAACAAACCAAGTGACTCCAGGTCCTCACCCTGCTTGGTGGGTCTTGAAGTCCAGCTTTCCCTCTTTCCTATCTAGCTGTGTCAGAGCTTTTCCAGGCTCTGCCAGGGTGTCTCCACACAGCAACGTGCCCCTCTCACAGCATCCCCTTGGCATGAGCTGTGAGCACATGTCAAGCACATGTGGAGCACATGTCAAGACCTGCCTGGGACTGTGGTTCAGACAGGCAGGACACAGGGACAGGGCACAGGAACAGGGCACTGCTGAGCCATCACAACCTTTGGTCTTTGTGTTTAATAGAATAATCCTGAGATGCACCAGCCAGGAGCAAGCAGAGCTTTTCTCAGCATGCGCATCACTGCAGGAAGGAATAGGGAGCCTGTGGAGCCCATCTCCTCCAGGAGAGACAGTCAGCTCTGGGTGCTGTGAGTCATGAGATGTGTCCTGTAACCCTGGGCTCTGTCAGCTCCTGGGGCAGCAGCAGAGAAACTTGCTGATGTGCAAAACCTCCCTCCCACCCTCTTCCCAGCGTCCCAGCCCCGCGCTGTCGCCCGGCCCTGCTGAGCACAGCAGGATGGAGCCCGGCTGAGCCCAGCGTGGCTGGCGCAGGCTCTGCCGTGTCTCCTGCATTCTTCAGGAATGTCCATGGCATTGACACCTGTGCCTTGTGCAGGTGAGGGAGGAAAAGGAGCAGGCTTCACCTCTTGGTGCTGCAGTCTTCACTCACACTGTTATCCCCCAGCTGTCAATTCCTCTCTGTGCACCACCTGAACATTTATTCTCATGCCCTGAAGGTCCATAAGTCGTAGAACTATGCTGTGGCTCCTATTCCGCCTGTATCCTGCCTGTATCCCGGTCTCCTCCCTGCAACAGGGGAGAGCGCAGGAACCCGGAGCAGAAGAACAGTGCACAAACAGCAGCCTGCCAGAGCCTGGCTGAGCCCCACGGGCAGCTTTCCACAGCCACGGGGGAGGGACCTGGGCTCTGCCCCGCACTCTCACACCACCCCGGACAATGGCAGCAACGTGGAATTTTCCATCCCGGTCAGCTCCTGCCTGCACCACCCGCTCGCCCCTCTGGCTGCTTGTGCTGGAGGATGATTTTTGCCACAGAGCACGGAGCTGGGATTCTGGCTGGAAGGGATGAGGTTTGGGTGATATTCAGATTTTTTCTAGTCCCCAGACTGGAAGCAAAAACCTTCCTTCAATAATAATAAAAAGCAATAAGCTTGGACAATATTTCATTGTCTGTCTCTGGCCATGTTCTATCACTTCTATCCACCCCAGAGAGAGCTCCCAGGCTCAGGAAAGCCCTGCAAGCACAGAAAGCAATGGGATCTGTTCCCTTTTTAAAAATATTTTGTTTAAATGCTGGCAGAAGCACAGGGTCATCTCGGGCTGGAGCTGAGGATAATAAACTCGGCTCCCCATGGCTTTGCAAGCCCAGACTCCGAGGGGCAACGAGCATTATTGTCACAGGCATGCTCGCCAGCCTTTCATCCTGGAGCAGAGGAACAGGAAAATGGTGGAAGCTGTTTGCGAAAGAAAAGCCAGCAGGAGCACCTCGAGCAGCAGGACAGGGCAGAGGAGCATCCCACCAGCACAGTGGCCTCGAGTGGCACTGCAGCATTCCTATGGGGAAGCATGGCTGGGTCCCCAGCCCTCAATTCCTTCTACCCAGCAAGGATGGGGATGGCTGGCTTATTGCTGCCTGTGCTGGCAAGAGCAGGGATGAGATGCTGGGATGCAGTGGGTTGCAGGATGGAGGTTCAGAAGTAGCCAAAGCTCCACTTTGTTGGAGAAAAGCAATGATGGGGAAGCTGGAAAAGGTAAAATGTTCCGTGATGGGCCACCTCACCAGGGACCTTGTGGGGACCCTGTCCCCTGCCTGATGCCAGCGCTGCTGGGCTGGGCCACTGGTCTCTAGTCCCAGCAGTGGGCTGCGAGTGGACTGGGACACAGCAGCTGGCAGAGGAGCTGCCTCCCAGGCTGGAGAGTGATGGATAAAGCACTAACATCATCCCCTGGGAGACCGAGATCAAGGGAAACCCTCCAGACAAGATAAACACTGGGCACTCCCTTTCTCACACTGGAAGCTAATTACTTCTCCTTAATTCTCCTGCCAAATACCCGGATCAGAGCAAACATTATCAGCAGGAGAAAGTGGAAAGAGAGCAGAGCAAAGGGCACCAATCGCTGCAGGAGCACCTCCATGTGGGTCCCAGAGCCGCCAGGTCTGTGGCTGCATCTCCCTTTGCCTGCGGGCTGTGGCAGCGGATTTACAACAGTACCTACAGGATCCCATCAGAGGTTATGAACTGAAATCCACGGCACAGCTAAAGGGAAAATTCCTCCCATGTCCTGGAATGGCTGTGGTTAGCTCAGCAAGGCTGAAAGCTTCCACTTGGTGAGAAATGCTCCAATTGGGTTCAGTTACTCCAAAATGGAGCGAGACGGGGAACATCAGAAAATTCTGCCAAGCAGAGTTTTGGGAGAGAAAAAACCCAAACATTTGTTTTGGATGGATGAAAGCATCCCTTCCGATTTTATTTCTCAAAATCTGTGATATTATAAAAACACTGCAATGGGAAAGACAATGGATGTTCTGAGAAGTCCCCAGCTGCCTTATCAGAACTTCATTTCCAAGAGAATGAAGCTGTGCTGGAGGTGGCACATTTCTGGGCACTGCTGTACTCTGGGGGAATCTGCATTTTTCCAGCTGAAAAAACCCCCACAAAACCCAAGCCCTGAGTTCAGAAAAGTCTGTGAGAGATAACTTCTAATGCTGGAGGCTGCTTAGGCCTGGACTTCATGGTTGGGAGGAGAGAGGCAGAAGCAGGAGCCAGGCAGCCTGCAGCGAGGAGGAGCTGGGAGCGAGGGAGGGAGGGAGCGGATAATTAAGTGCATGTGGGGATAACGATCCCCCACCTTGTCCAACGGGATTTCATGTGCTGCTGCCTCATGAGGGTCCATAAAGCCCTGGCATCACCCCTTGCCATGTGCAGAGCTGTCCGCCCAGCTCGGGTGAGGGGCTGGCACAGTCCCCCCGACCATCTTTGGCTCCGTGATGCCGCAGCGTCACCTCTTGCCGACCAGCGCGCAGTTCTGAGCTGGGTGCCTTTCCCATTTTCTCCCAGAGCCCCTCTGGCTGTGAGGGGCCACGCTGCAGGACACGCCGTGCGCTGCATCTCCCGCCCTGCCCTCCCTGCTCCCTGCGAGGCAGCCACATCAGCAGAAGATGGAGACATCATGTTCCAAAGGCAGGTGCTTTCGGAGCCTGCGAGGTCAAGCCCTCCTCTCTCCTTGGCCGCCTTCCTCCTCCCTGCAAGTCGCATGGATGCATCCAGAGGCGCGGCTGCAGCGAGCCCTTCCCAACATCCCACGAGTGCCGATGCACGAGGGAACAGGAGACAACCGTCACGCGCTGGCTCCCAGTTGTTGTTCTTGTGGAGAGTCTGCTGACTTTGGCTCTTGTAAACAAGGAGAAACCTAAATTGCTTCTAAGATAAACATGCAAATCAGAGGCAGACGCATCTATTTACTTGGCAGCACGCAGGCTGTGCTAACCCCCTTCCACGGCTCGGCTCCGTGCTGGATGTGTCCTGCTCCTGTGCTTCCCACACGAGCCTGCCCAGCTTCGCAAAGGACTCGCTGGCTCCTGGGAGTGCTCTCGTGTGGCCCACGTCGTGTCTCTGCCCTCTGCTCTGCTGACAGTCTGAACAGCTCGGTTTTCCGTGGCTGCTCTCCTCCCTGCATGTGCTCACTGGGAGACATCAGGTGGGAAATGTCTCTTGGAAAATGAGGTTTTGAAGAAAGGAATTCATTTCATGGGAATTGGTAAAATTACATGGAATCAGAAACTGCTCCTGTTGCTCTTCCATAATGCCAAGGTATTCCTGGGAAATAAGTGAGTGCCCTAATTCGGTTTTTAATGAAATTTATACTACACACTGCTTTAGCTAATACTTAGCTAATACTTTATTTTTCACCATTTCATATGGCACTGGAAAACCTATTTGAACATGACTTGATTTTAAAAGGGAAATTTTTGGAATTGCCATTCTTAGGCAGATCAACACTTTTGTTCTCTGAATTAAAACAGCTGCTGAAACATTCAAAGTTCCCACTGTGGGGAAATCGGGGTTGCACCAATACCATTAAAGGTACAGTTTTAAATTACATTAATAGAAGCTAACCTTAACTAAAATCACTGTCACAGTTTTGCATGGAAGAAGGATGTCCGTGCAAGCAGCTCTGGTGAAGCAGTGAGCCAGGATCCATGTGTGAGGAAGCTCAAGGAGCCCACGACTGGTCCCTGGCACACAGAGAACCACTGCATGAGGCTTCCTCACTGTCACTCATTAATGCAGAGAGAATTTGTGTGTGAAAACCCAAGGATCCCAAAACTTTGCCAGAAGTTTACCTTCTTGTTTGGTGGCAGAGCCAGGTGGGAAGTGGAGCATGGGGGGACACAGCGCCCAAGGGCAGGAGGGGCTCTGGCCAGACACAGCACTGTGAGCTCTGTCAGCGTCATGGCTTTGAGGTCAAGGGATGCTCCTCCAACCCAAAGGGTCTTAGCAAGGGCGGCAGGCTCGCCTCTGACATCCCAGGGAATGGGTTTTCAGCTGGAGAATTTGCCTTTCCTGGCACTGCTGCCCCCTAACAAGTGCAGGGTGTGCTCAACCAGGGTAAGGCAACCTGGACACCTGAAATCCCTGGGCCCCCAGGCATGTTGGCTGCTCCTGGGGATTCCAAACAGTCTCTGCTCCAAGAGCTCTGAGGCCGAGATGAGAAAATGGTCTGGCTTCTTGGTGGCATCAGAGGCTGTTGGAGTCCATCCTGCGGGAAAAGTGATTCACCTCCCCATTGCTCTGCAACAGCTTTGACAGTCCTGAAGAACTAGCTTGGGAGCCAAACTGTCCTGACTTCCAGCCTCTTCCCATTCCATTGAGTCCACATGAAATCTGTCTTTTGGTGGGAGGCTGGAAATCCCTAGGCAGCTGTTGGAGACACCTTATGCAGATAGGATCACATCCAACACCCCTGCCTCTTTGCCTGCTAAAGAGCAAATTCCATCATGCCTGGCAGCATTTCACCTCCTCGAGTTCTTTGCATACTTCCCAAGGATGCTGCACCTTCCTTCCTCTGCTCTCCCTGCTGTGGCAGACAATTTATAGCCAACTGCCAAGCACTTTGGGTTGTAAGGTGCTACAGACATCTGAGATATTATTTTAGTATTACAAACCCTGAGTATTTTATTAAGCCCCACCGGGAACAGGGCCATCCTGGCCTGCTGGAATTGTTAACGCCTTGGAATGATTAATAGTCCTAATTTCCTCACTTAGAGCCACTACTCTGCATGTTGAGAGCGTTAGTCTCACTTCAATAATTTTTAATATCATAATGCTGAACCACTACCAATGCCACTCAAGGGACATATTTTTCATTTTCTGCACCATTATCTTTCTGTTTCTTGTGCACCTCCCTTTTAACAGCTGTCTGCCTTCAGATCCTGGTCAGAGTGCCCTCTCTGTAATTTTCCTGCACCCCAGTGCAGTCATTGGGATGGAGTTTCTGTGGGAAGGACTGAAGCGCTGCGGTCCTGGGCAGGTGGAGCAGATGGGTGCTGTGCTCTGTTGTCCCCTGGGCAGATGTGGGAGGGTTTGCTGTTGGCATCTTGCATGAGAGTGACCTGAAAATTGAGGTCTGAAAACTTTGCTCAGCACTGGGTGAAAGCTGTTCCTCAGGGACACTGTTGGTGATGCATGAATACAAAAATAATTGCTCATAAAAAATATGCTTTACCCTTAAGAATCAATTTTTTTCTCCCCAAATCTCAAAGTCCTTTACTAAGAGGCGGGGAGGTAAGACAGTCTCTGGTGGTAAAGTTGGATGTACAATTCTCTTTTCCATGGCACATCCTGTGTGTTGGGTGGGAGCTGCTCCGAGCAGAGGCTGTGTGTTTCCACGGGATCTGGCCCAGCACAGATCTCCTCACAGCACTGCTGAAATCACTATTGGTAATAGTAAAAGCTAATGAGTTTGGAAGAGCAGAAGGATTTTTTTCCTTCTGCATTTCTTTGTAAGAAAGATTTCCTATAGGTGAAAGTGACCCTAATGAAAAATGGACTAAGCAGCACAGTTAGGATTATTATAATGGCACAGAGTGACTGAGAGAATCCATCTGTTCCATCCACCCCAACCAAGAACACAAGGGCTGCTGCAAAGGCCATGGGGTTCATTCTCCATCAGTCTGACATTACTTTAAAACTTATTTTTCACATCACGGCTGCCTGGACAGCCGGAGCTGCAGAGCGCCTCAGGATAAAGACTTCCTGGTCACTGACCTCCTGCTTTTATTGCCATGCAAAGTGCTCTGCAACAACAAACCGGCAGCCGGGGCGAACGCCACGGACATCTCCCGTGTCCCAGGTGCTGCACGTCCTCTCCCCTCAGGCAGGGAGTTCTCCTCCCAGTACCTTGTCCCCTCTCCCCTGCCCCTGCCCACGGCAGGGGGTTTGGAACTAGATGCTTTAAGGTCCCTTCCAACACATTCTGTGATTCTGTGTCTTGCCCGCAGCAGTGCCAGGACTGAATGGGTGATGAGCTGCTCCACAGTGGGGCACTGGCGGCGGAGGGAATGGTCCCTCCATGGCACAGGATGGCATCAGCTACGGACACGCAGCCCTGGGAGCCCCCACGCAGAGACCCTCTGCTAGCAAAGCCCTCTGGGGGCTGCTGTGGGTCTGCCCTGCTGGGACTGGCACGGAGGAGAGGAGCACGCCCGCACCCCAGAGCGTTCCACGGCGGGCTGTGGAGCTCCTCCATGCAGCTGTCTTCCCCTTGGCTTAATTTCAAACATTCCTACTGAYGCTATTTCCCCTCCCACACACCTCAGCGTGATGAGCCTGTTTAAACGAGCCTCTCTCTCCTGTGTTCTATATCCACACATACATGTGGCTCCATTTTTCCATCACTCCTTGTGCCCATCCACTATACCTGGCCCATGAACAGCACTGGTGCCACAATGGAAACACATGGCAAACCCTGGAGAAGAATATAAGTGGGACCACTGCTCCTGCCAACAACCCATCACGGTGGGAATGTCCCCTTCTCCACCTGCAGGGAGGGTGTCCTTACCAAATCCTTGGCCAGAGCCTGACACCATGCCCAGCGGTTGCTCTGGCACAGGGGGAGCACTGGGCACTCCTGCTTCATGATATGCCCTGGGTATGTTTTCCACGCCCCTGAACACACTCCTCCTTCCCCGGCCAGGGAAGGGAGCTGGAGCAGGGTGGCTGCCTGACTCTGACTGGTCATCCTTCCAAATCCCCATCTAGGCACCACATCCCGGGACGCAGCTCTCTTGGAGCCCCCATGTCCTGCCAGCACCATGGGCAGCCCCACGTGGTTGCCAGGCTCCCACATGCTCTCCAACCCACACCCAAACTCACGATCCTCTTCCTTCTACAGATTTGTTTTATCTCTTTGGGAGCCTGATGCCTCCCATCTGCTCCAATGCCAGATGAAATTAAATATTTGTAGTTTCCAAGGGCTGTGGTTAGCAATAAACAAGTTAGCTAACAAGGATTTGGTGTGCTGGGGAGCTGGGGGGGTCCGTGTGGGTTGCAGGCGAGTGGGTGTGTGGGGGGGTGGGATGCAGGGGGGTGTGCAGAGCTTTGTGTACATTTTTCTTTAACCAAACCTTTAATTTTAGAATGGCTTTCCACACCAGAACAGCTCGCTGGGCTCTCAATAGTGAGTAAACTCTACTTAGTTATTTACACCAAGTTTGTTTATTGCACAGTTTATGTTTATAAGCAACATTTGTCTAATCTCCCAAATCTTTCCAAAGGAATTTCGGAGGCCGCTTTTGGGGCCCGATGGCCTCTCGCAGCGTGGGGCACAGCCCTGCCAGCCGCCATCCCCAGACCACGCTGTTCTCCCTGCCCGAGCGCACGCAAGTGTAAACGGGATTTAGGGATTTTCCCGTTGCATTCCTTCTTAATTTCTGTCTGTGTTTCAGCTGGTATTTTGTTGCTAAGTAACACTTTGGAGTTCGGAAGCGTTTCTGCAAGGGTGCTGCTCCCCACAGCCACGGCCATTCCGCTGTCACTGTTAGTCACGGTGGCCTCAGAGCCTGGCCACAGCCGCACCRGCCACGACCACACTGCCCCAGCCCACGCCCTCTGCCCGTGCTCCGAGCGTGGGCACGTGCACACACACGCACCCACAGCCACTCTGCTGGATGCCAAGGTTCACCGGTTCCTGGCGCTTCTGTGAGGCAGTTGGGACATGCTTGACATCACTGAAAATTAATAATTTGCAGTTGTTTAGAAGAAACATTTGGTTGATATTTCCTTTCCATGTACCGTGATCAGAGGGGACCCAGTTTTTCCTATTAAACTACTTAAAAAGTTGACTCTGAAAATGAGAAGCATTTCCTCTAGTTCCACAAGTTTATTGTGTGTGAATCCCTAGAAGAATTTGGCAATAATAATTAAAATAAGGAATGATGATGCACCACCAAATGTATTTACTGTAATATCACTGGTGCTAAAGATGTGCTTGGAAACCTATGCAAATCACTGAATAACTTTTTCCCAAACCACAGCTGGTTGAAACCGTTTTCAGTAAAACACAATTTCATCTAAACACGCTATTTTATCAGGACTGACACGTCCACCACAACAGCGCTCGGTTCAATTTAGGCTTTTCTTAGGAATGTTCTGCTTTCCAGAAGGGAAAGTTTAATTGAAAGTGTGAATCTTAAGAGTTTAACATATTYCGTTTCTATTTTTTTTTTGTTTCAAAAGTCATGTTTTTAAGGTCCTTGGGACCAATTCTTGGCAGAAACGTCCAAAGGCATGGTGCCTGGCTGCGCCGCGGCCATGGGGCTGTGTAGGGGGACTGCCCAGCCCCAGACACCCCCCTGCCCCTGCACCCCAGGGCTGCCCTGCTCTTCTCTCCCCTCGAGCTGCCAGCCAGGGATCAGTCTGCAAGCTGAGAACACAAACTGCCGCGGGAGCTAAATCTAGCTTCCTCCAAACAAGCCACAGCTACCGAGGCTTAAAACGTGGCTGGTTTTCCTCCCGCTTGCTGGGAAGCGACATGCGCTGGGAATGAGGGCAGACCGCAGCGGTGCCGGTGTGGGGAGCAGTGGGGTACGACAGCAAGGGAAATAGGTGGTTTTTACACTCCTCCTAAAGAAGGAATTTTCACCCTTCAGGCAGCATCCATGTGTGTTACCAGAACTACCCATTCCTGGGCAGATGATGCTGTCACTACTCCATTCATCCTCTTTTTCCAGCCATGTTATCCCATGCACCCACTCCTCAGGTCTACTGAGCCTCTCTCTCTCCTGCCTCTTTCGTAATGAAAACAATCCAATTTCTCCACTGTTCCACCGTTCCTTCCTTCCTTCCTTCCTTCCTTAGCTTCTAACATTGTAGCAACCTCACCTTGCCCACAGCAGCCATCCTGCCTTCACCTGCCCTGCTGGGTTGGGGCAGAGCCGGCTCTGGAAGCCAGGTCAGTGCTTGTATCAGTGACTCATTTTCTCTCTCAGTGATTCCAGTTCCCAGTGGCTGATCAGGCTGCAGGAAAGCTCCTCTGGGCATGGCCGTGAACGGCCTTGCTCTTGCTACTCTCCATTTGCCCCCCAAAGACTTTCTTGCTCTCTGGAAGAAGTTGCTCCTCATGCCATCCACCTTTTGTGCCTGGTTGCCACCAGCTGCCTGAGCAACATGTCCCCCAGGGTCCCTGCTCCCTCCTAGCCCCACAGCTTTCCCATCCACCTTCCTCACCCTGGACTCGCTCTTCCAGGGATGCCAGCCCGGTGACGACCGCCCCACGCCCAGACGTGCTCTCAAACACCGGGAATACTTGTGCTATGGCCAGGACTGTGAAGTGCTCCGGGGCCCTTACAAAGTGCTCCACGGTAGCTGAGAAATTCCAGAAACTACCGTTTTCTTTCAGTGGCAGATGGGTTGAATTTGATTAAGTTCTGCCTCATCCACCTCATCTGCTAATGATGATGAGATTGGCATGGAAAACACTGTTTTCCACGAGATTAGAGAGGACTTTTATAGGGTGGGGGACACTGAGAACTTTTCTGCAGCCAACTGTTTTTTTTCTCCAGTGCTGCWGAACTACCAAAGCAGCACAGGGTAGCTTGGAAAACTTCGCAATCCTTGTTTTCCTAATTACTGTCATTCTGCATAGATGAGTTTTCATTGTTACGCGAACCGAGCCAGGAGGAGACTAATTTCTAGAAGGTTTTTGCTATGGCGTCATTTCTATCTGTTACAGAGCCTCATCTTATCCAAAGGGAGGGAGGACATCAACTTCTTCGCTTCCCAGGAGCGAAGTGATATAACTGTGCAGGCAACACCACAGCCCGTAGGGATGCGGAGCTCCGGCGGGATCAGGGTGCATCAGGGGAGCTGCTGTCGCTTCCCCGGTATAAACCGTACCGAGGGGCTCATCCTGCTTCTCGCCGTGCCCGGGGAGGGATGGCTTTCAGAGGGGTCACAGCACGTGGGGTTCGGCTCCMCGACAGAACCGGGGGTCCCCGCGGCAAGTCCCATCCCCAAGGAAGGAGCGACGGCACTTTGGGGGGCACGGGCTGCCCGGGACCGCTGCGGTGACGGTGCGCCGGGGAAAGACCCAGTACCGGCCCCGGGGCAGTTCCGTCTCCGCCGCTCTGCCCTGGGAGCCCGGAACGCCGCCGGAGCCCGCAGGTAGAGCCGCGGGGAGCCCGCACAGCCCCGGCCGGTCCCCGCCGGCTCTCACGGCCGCACGTCGGGCGCTGGGAGCCGGCTCCGGCACGGCGGGGCTCGCTGCGCTGCCGCCGGCGATGCCCCGACCGCTGGTCGGTCTTCCCCATCCCCATCCCCATCCCCATCCCCATCCCCATCCCCATCCACGTCCCCATGCTGTCCCCGTTCCCCTTCCTGTTCCCGTTCTCATCCCTATCTCTATCCTCACTCCTATCTCCATCCTCGTCCCCATTCCCGTCCCTCGGCCGCGCCCCGCGCAGGTCCGGCCGGCGGTGGCCCGGGGACGGTCGGGGCGGCGGCGGCGTCGCGGGCACTCACCACCACGAGGAGTCGGCGCGGGGCGTCAGGGCGAGCAGGAGGAGGACGAGGGGAAGGCAAAGCCGGGGGGCCGCGCCCGCCGTCCGAGGGAAGGCTCCACACTCCGCACGCCCGGGGGCCACGGCAATCCCAGGAGACGCTTCCAGGCGGTTTGGGCTGAGCATATCTCTCCGGGGCGGGGTCCAGACGGAGAACTGACCGGGGAGGGGGGTCCTGCCCGCGCTCCCCTCGGGGCACTGCCCGTCACGGCCCCGCGGCGCGTCCGCCGGCTCCGCGCTGCTGAGCGAGCCCCGGCTGGGCCCCCGCGCCCAGGCTCATGCTGCTGCGGGGGGCGGCGGGGCCGGGCCGGGGCGCGGCGCGGCGGGGGGGGGCTCCCCGCGGGTCTGCGGGGCGCTCAGCGGGGCCGGCACCCCCCGAGCGGCGCGGGGCGGGCGGCTGGGCCGGGCCGGGCCATGGAGGTCCTTGCGCGGAGGGCGAGGGCGCTCTGGGGATGGGAGCGCGGGGGCCGCGGCCAAATATTGCCGGCGCCCGCCGTGCTGCGGGCTCTCATTGGGCAGAGTCAGAGGCGCGGAGCCGCCGCTCCGGCCGGACCGACCCCCGCCTCCCCGAGGGCACGTCGGACAGCCCCCTCCGGGCTCCTGCCCCCGCCGCCGCCCCGCACCGGGGCCGCTCCCACCCCCGCGCTCGCACCCGCAYCCGCGGGGATGCGGCGCGGAGCCGCCGGTCGCGGCCGCCCCGTCGGACTCCGTCCGGGGAAGGGGCTCTGCGGCGCGACGGGATGCGGGATGAGGGGGCCGGGGCCGGCTCCGCCCGCGCTCGCCCCCGCCAGGTGTCACTGCAGGGTGGGAAACCGCAGGGCGAGTCGCGCTCCGCGGAGCTCCGCGAGGCTCCGCGCCCCGCCGGCCGCTGTGCCCGCCCGTCGCAACGCCCGCGGTGCGGGCAGGAGCGGGCAGCGCACGGGGAGCGGCTTGCAGGGAGCGGGCGGCTCCCGTGCGGGGCGGTTGGGAGGGGCCCAGCAGTGGAGCGGAGGCGGTGCAGACCCCACAGGTGCCCAGGGACCTGCAGGCAGCGGTCTGGGGGACGGGACACAGTGGACATACCCTCCCTGGGATGGTGATAGCCACGGCAAGAGATACCATCTGGTAGCAGTGTCCAAGCCCAGGCACAGCCCTTTGCACTAGTTTGGCGAGGGCTCTCCGTCCTCTGTCACCTGTGGCTGTGGGACAGGGAGAGCTGGTGGAGGAGCTGCCCTGGGCTCTCAGCTTTCCTTCCTTCATCGTCCTAAAACTATTGACTGATAACTGGTGAAGACCAGTCTTATCTGGGAATTCCCTCTCCCCCATCTGCTCCCTGCCTGGCTGGTCCTTCCACAYCATGGAGGTGAGCAGGCATTTGGGTAACCTCTCATTGTCAGCACTTTCCCAATATACCTAATTATTTGCTGGGATTATAAACCTCATTATCCACCAAAGTCCCTTCCGCATTGTCAGAGCCCTCAGCCACCCCCTCCCCTCCACCCAGCTCAGCTCATTCTGCTCTTTCCTTCCCATTCCTGTTGTTCAGATCAGAGAGCGACTTCCCCAGCCTGGGAGAAATGGGGACTAGAAGCTCACACTTGGTTATAATCCAATTATACTTCCGAAAACCGCAGTGACAGAAAGCTGGTGCTGGTGAGGTGCTGTCCTTTTGTCTGAGAGCCCACACAGAATATTGCATTACAGTTTATCCCCAAAGTGGTGGCACTGAAAAAGCTGATATTTATAGACTGTGGAAGGCTCTGAATTTTTTTAGAAGACCCATCATAATGGGCAGCGTGACGGAGGCTCTGCAATGGCCATTTCGTGGGCTTTTCTCTGTTACTGTGTCGTTTTCACACAAAGACAGGAGCCTGAGTACTCTGTATCCTGCTCTGATGAGGAGGGAAAGGGAGGTGACGAACACCAAGTTCATGYGAACGTGCGGGTCTTGGTTGTGATGTGGTGCTGGGCAGGAGACCTTTGGCTCGGGATGAAACCCAGGATGAAGGCAAGAGGCAGCAGTGCAGGCAGCAGTGCCAGCCCTGGGAGGGGAGGGTGATGGGTGTCTGTAGGAGGGATTACAGCCGAATTTTGGTRTTGAAGTGAAATGCTCAGAGCTTTGCACCCAGGATACTGAATTTCTCTCTCAGCCTGGTGGTTTATTTGATGCTCTTCTCCATAAAACCCAACTAACAGCCCACGGACTGTCACCTGGGTTTGTACCAGGCTCTCCCTGCCTGGGCAGTGAGGAGGCCAGGGCAGCCCTCGCTCTCTGACTGCGGCTCAGCCAGGCAGAGCCTGGCGTTTGATCTTCCATTCAAATTAGCAGCGCTCAGGGTGTCTGGGTGCTTCGTCCACATGAGCTGCGGTGAGTAAATAAACAAGGCTCTGCTTTCAAAGGCTTTCACGATTCATTAGCTTCAAAGGAACGGGCTCTCTATTTTCTTAGCAGGTCGGTCACTCCACAGACTTGCTCTGGGTGCTGAAGGTGGTGACTGGTCATGCCTTCCAGCTGGGCCAGCCCCTGCAGGGCCCGGTGTCACACACGGAGCTGTGGCGAGGGGCAGAGGGACAGTCCATGGTCAGTGTTAACCGGAAGGAGGAGAACAGGATAAGGAAATGCAGGGGCAAGATTGGTCTGTAGCATTCCCTGCCCCAAAGAGCTGCTCCATAGGTGGCATCCAGCCTGCAGCATGCTCAGGACGCCATCAGGCAGGGTTTGCAAGCCAGGGATGGGTACCAGATCCACCCCTGCTCTGCAGAAGTCTCCCTGCCTTTCCACGGAGGCGAAGGCAGCGCGACCGCTCCTGCCCCTGCCGTCGCCCTCTCCAGTGTCCCTGCTGCCGCGGCGCTGGATTCCTGCTCCGGCTGTGCAGGCACAGGTGCTGGGGCTGAGCCTGGYGCACGGGGCGGGCGGAGGTGGCAGAGGGATTGCTGCCGTGCCTCCACAGTGCCTGTGCTGGGCACCGCTAGGGAGCTCACCTTTCATGTGGCAGCCCCAGGAATAACTTGAAGCCTTGCATAATCACAGCTGCCTGAAACCTGAGGGGAAAAACCACTGTCCTAGGATAACCCGCAGTGCCAGGCTGGCTCGCCTCATGGGATACCCTTTTTCTGAGGGAACAAAGACCTATTATAAACATATTTGTTGGGAACTTATTTTGGGATGGACAGTGCAGCTCGATCAAGCTCCTGAACTTGTGGAAAAGGGACCAGTGAGGGGCTGTGTTCCACTGGGGCCACAGCCTCCAGGGAGCTCCTTTCCTCTCCAGCCACAGCACAGCAGGGAACACAGTGCTGGACATTTGTCACTGCCCTGTACAGTGGCACCAGGTAGAGCCCCGGGAGAGAGCTGGGCTTGAGACAGGTGGTACTTCTCCATGCTGGGGGCTCTGCTGCTGGCAGAGCTGGACCTGGACCCCCACATTCCCCAGATTGTGCCAAGGAGGATGCTCAGGAGCAGTTCCAGCTGTCTGGAGACTGCTTAGGGACTCCTTTCTGGGGTGGGTAAGGGGTTCCTTGCTGAGGGACAGCACTGGGACATGGGGGCCATGGGAGCCCAGTGCTCTCTACAAGATGAGCCTGGTCCAGCAAAGGTGAGTGTGTGGTTGATGTTGAGTTCTGGTGACTCCAGCACTTGGCTGTGGTAGAAAGGTCTTTTATCCCCCAAAAGAACACAGCTCCCAATGGCTGAGCAGTCCCCAGTTAGCCCCTGGCTATCTCCCCGGGCTCTCAATTGACCCTTCCATGTGGCCCCACCACCATAGAAACAGGAGCCAAACAAACAGGCACAAGCCAGCCGTGTTAGCAGAGTGACAGCATGTGCTTAGTTAGTCTGTCCCCTGCTTCCAATGTTAATTGCTTTCTTCCTTCTCAGATTAATTGACGAATTGCTGTGTGCCCATGCAGTGCCTTGCCTTGCCCCCGTGTGCTGTGTGTAACCCTTTGGCCTCCACTGCTGTCTGGGCACAGACGGCGTGGGCACATCCTCCCCTCCCGTGTGTGCCTGCTGGAGGTGAGCAGCTCCTGCCTGGTAAACGTGGGAAGGTGATCAGGCTGCAGGTTCAGCTGCAAGCAGGAGTAAAGGTCAAATAGTGAAATTAAAACCCTGATGTGAGACCTGGGTTTCCAACCAGGGGTTTTTGTGCCTTCCTGGAGGCCTTTGCCAGGTGCGGTGCACTGGAAGGAGCTGGTTTCCCATCACGAGATCCATCCTGCACCATGGCAGCAGCTTGGACTTGCTTCCATCCCTCCCTTCCTTGCCCACCAGACCAACAGGCTTCTCTTGGAGCAGCTCAGTGTGCCCGAGCCCCCGGGTTCAGATGGATTGCCACAAATCCGGCTGCGTTAGTCATAAAAGTCACCAAAGGCCAGAAATGGTGCAACAACACCTAAAAATACCTGCACCGTGCCGAGCAGCCCCAGTTTCCGTCATCCTCCGGAGGCTGTATCTGTGTATTGTGTGTGCGGGAGAGCACGGCGGGGAGAAAGCGGCCATAAATCCTGCCGGCCTCCGCCGCGGCCAGCCCGGGCTGTCTGGCAGGCGYGAGCCCCGGCTGTCACCGCCGGATCAGACGGGGCTGACATTTGACAGGCCTGTGGAAAAACACGGGGTGACATCACGCAGAGACACCGGCCCACTGATTGATCGCCAAGGTCAGTGGCTGCTTTATTTATAACCGGGGAAGGGTTTGAGGTGGGTTTTTACAGGAGTGGAGCAGCATGGGCTGCCTGTTCCTCATCCCTGGAGCAGCTGCCTTCCCATGCCAGTGAGGACACCTCTGCCTCCTCTGGACACAGCTGGAGCAGCTGAAATGGGGCTCGGGAGCACTAAAACCAAGCCTAAACCAGCACTGGAGCCCGGCTGGAGGGACTGGTCCCACTGTGGCACTGGTGTGCCTTGTCTAGATTCCAGCTGTTTTCTTTTGCTCCTGGAGTTTCTCCTTACCTTCCCCAGCAGAAACAGCTCAACTCCCCCCAAAACACAGCACATCAAACTTGAAATGTTTTGTGAAACTCTGTCAGGCTTTGGAGGAAAGGGAAGGTGGTCCCCAGGGCAAAAACCTTCTGTTTCTTCAATTTCAAAACAACCTTTCCTGCTTCCAATGGCTGTTTGTTCTGTGGTTTTTAACATTTTCACTCGGGTTTATAACGCAAACCAAAATTACAGTTAAAATAATATATTTGGAGTTTATCAGTTGAAGCATTTCAAGCCATCCATTTCTCTAGGTTTTCTTTTACAGATAACCTGGAAAGCTTTGGGGCGGGTGATTCTGAATTGGAACAGAAACAGGTTTCAAAATGTTTTGCAAAGGCAGAACTTCATCTCTGTTGCCAAGTGGGAGGTGGCCAAGGGGGAAAAAAAACCCCTATCAGGTATATCTCTAGCACTGTTTCTAAGTGGAGAATTTTTCCTGTGATTAATGAAAATGGGGAAATAGGGCCAAATCCTGCTCATGCTTTGACCGCAAAGCTTGTGCAAACACGCTGCTTTGGCTTTGGCTGGAATGACCAGGTTTAATTAGCTCTCTCCTATCTGGGGATGCGGGTTGTTGCTGTCAGTGCAAGGAAGGATTTATGTTTCCTTTTCCTCAGGAATACCGTCGGTGTCTGAGTATCAAGAATAATAATTTCCCTAATGTGGGGCAAATTCCTTATCCTAGAGCACTGATAGTGAGGGGGATGCAGCGAGCGATGGATGTGGGTGAGATGAGTGCCTGACAGTGATGGGGATTTAATGCTGCTGTCGTGAACCCACGCCCAGCTCCCGGACACAGGGGTCACCTTCTCCTGGGTGGAGGTGACCCACCTGGGCAAAGGTGACCCACCGCTCTTGTGCAGCCTCACCTTGAGTCCTGGGTGCACCTTTGGGCACTACAATATAAGAAAGTTATAAAGGAGAGTGTAGGAGAGTGTAGGAGAGTGTCCAGATGAGGGACATGAGGATGGTGAAGGGTCTAAAGGGCCATACAAGGAGTGGTTGAGATTACTTGGTTTGTTCAGCCAAGTGAGGAGCTGCTCCTGGGCTGGTGGCATCATTGCACCAGGTTTTCTGATCAAAGTTCCCACGGGGTTTTTTCTGCCCTTTGAAGCAGGTAACACTGTGCCTCCCCCAGCCTGATCCATCCTTGCTGTCTGCTCCCTATTGCAGCCCCAATGTGGTCACTGAGTCCTGATGAATCTCCACTGAACTGCTTGAGGTTTTGCAGGTTAGCATGGTGGGGAATTTGGAAAGAGAAAGAAGGTGGAATAAGTGAGGAAGTGTGGAGAGCCCAAGCATAACTCCAAACTAGGGCAGGAAATGCACCACACATAGCTCTAACCTTATCATCCAGGATAGATTTTAAGTGCTTCTTCAGTGACTCATCGTCCCTGAATGGGTTTGAAGGACTGTCTGCCGGAGAGGAAAGGCCGGAGAGCTCAGATCAGATAACAGGTTATTACAAAGCCCTCGCGCTGCCGCGGGGCATCCACCAGGGCAGCAGCCAGGGCTGGTCGGCTGTAGGGAAGCACAAAATGTGGTCTCTCAAGTGTGATTCAGGTGGACAGAGGATAGAGAACAGTGCCTCTTTCTCCTCTTATTTATTGTAGAATCACAGGATGGTTTGGGTTGGAAGGGACCTTAAAGATCATCTTATTCCAACCCCCTGCCGTGGGCAGGGACACCTTCCGCTAGACCAGGGTGCTCCATGACCTGTCCAACCTGGCTTAGACGAATTCCAGGGATGGGACAAGGTTTGTACTCAGTCCTGGCCAGTCTCGTTCCRTGGGCACTCGTGGCTCTTGCCACCTTCAGAAATTACTTGTGAAGTTTGGTGGTTCCCTTGTACCCTGGCTCTGGGAGTCAGGTGAGGATGGGGGAAATACAGTCTGAAAAACGTTACTGAGCTCAACCCGCTGTAAAAAGCCCTCTCTGTATTGTGCCTTACATGAAAGATGCTGCTRTGGTTCAGAGGTTAACTTTTATCTTAGGCTCAGCTAGAAGCTGAAGAGTTTTAGCATTTTTTAAAATATCAGAAAAACATAAAAAAAGGAGGACCAATTCTGATCTCTGCTAAATTGGTATTAATGGGGAGAAATTTAATGAAAGTCTGTAGAAGCTTCTGATTTACTCTTGTGTTAGATTGGATAGAAATAGCCCAAAGAATCTCATTGCTGCTGCCCAGATTCAGCTGCACAGCAGAGAGCTATTAATGCTCTGTTTTCTTGCCTTTGGTCAATACATCTTGCAAGGCAGGAGGAAGCTGGATCATGTCTGCAAGTGTCCCAATGTCACGCTATGTTGGATAATGAACTAGGGATAAATTGGATCAGCTTTTCAGTTGCCAGCCTCTCTGAAATCCAACAAGGAGTCAGGGCAGCAAGCTGTGCTTTCAGCCTTTGCTCTGATAACCTGTGTGCTGCTGTCAAGAGCTATTGTGGTGATTCCAGGCTGCAGCAGGTGAAAATCATTGTTAATCTGGAAAATGTACATGTCTGTTTGGCTTGGTGCTTCCCCATACCTTAAAAATGTCTGGTCTGGTGCAAATCCGCTGTTCAAGGAAACAGAGATGTAATGAGAGCAGCCTCTTGCTGAGCTGAATTCAGGCATTGCTTTTGACCTGGTTATTCAGTTAATCCTGGTGGGTGAGGACTGTGGCTCGGGAAGCTTCCAGCCTCTGGAGGAATGCGAAGACCCTGAGGTTAGATACCAAAAGGTTTGTGTTTCCATGGAAATGGGAAGTTTGATCCAGGGTTACTAAAGAATATTGAAAGGCCCCCACTTGGCAGCAGGGCCSTCAAACCTGGCAGTGGAGAAGACTCACCATCTCCTCCCCTGCCCATCTGCTGTGGTACCTGTCATGAGGGGACAGCCCTTCCGTGCCCAATGCCCTGCAGTGTGCATGCTCCAAGGATGAGCCCCTCTGCTCCCAGYGGGCTCTGCTTCACTCCTGGTGGCACTGGGGTGAGATCCCAGCTCCACTGGCACTGCCACGTGCTGTCCGTGCTGCAAGGGGGGACACCCCGGCTGCGGCTCACTGAGATTTCAGCAGGTCTGGGTGTTGTGCTGCTGGGTGACGCAGGGTCCTGCGTCAGCTCCAGCCATTCCAGTGGCTGCAGCCTCCTGCTGCTGCCTGGTGAAATGCTCTGGGGGCAGCTGGAAGGCTGGGGTCAGCATGAACACCGAGGAACCAGAGTCAAGAATCCTCAAACGGTTTGTGTTGGAAGGGACCTTAAAGCTTGTCTTGTTCCACCCCCTGCCATGGGCAGGGACGCCTTCCACTAGACCAGGTTGCTCCAAGCCCCATCCAACCTGGCCTTGAACACTTCCAGGGATGGGGCATCCACACAGGGTCTGGGCAACCTCTGCCAGGGCCTTTTTGTGTAAATAATTTCTTCCTAACCTCTGATCTAAATCTCTCTTAGTTTAAAACCGCTTCCCCTTGTCCCCTGTAGCACGTGTAAATCCCCCGTGGCTGGCGGAAAGCCGAGCCCCTTCCCTGTGTGTCCATGAGGAGCTCAGCCCCGCACTTTATTATGACATTAAAAGCCCCTGGAGTGGCACAGCCGGAGGCCGCCGCGAGCGGGAGGGCTGCCCGTGGGCAGGGTGTCTGTATTTTCATTGGAGCTCCCGGGAGCGTAATCCTGTTAAGGGYTGAGCGTCTGATTCAGCTGTCCTGCTCCGTGGCTAATCCCGCCAGCGGGAGCGTGCATTATCCCCCTGCGGGGCGGCGCTCCGGCCCCCGCGGCCGCCGGGGTCACTGCGGGTGTGTCCGGCCCCCGCGGCCAGCCCCGCTCTCCGCCCTTTGGGAAGCAAGCCCCCAGAAAACCTGGGGATTGTGTCCCACCCCGGGGAGCTGTGCAAGGCTGTGTGGGCTCTTTTGAACTCTGCCGAGCAGCTTAGGGCCCCGGGCACGGCGGGCGCGCAGCCCGGCACCCCGGCCAGAGCGGGGGAAATCCCGGCTTTGATCCCATTGTCCACTTTGGGGGCTGTGCTGTTCAATAGATCACTGCCAGAGAGTTAATTTACTCGTTACCTATACACTTGCCAGGCTTTAAATGTCATTTTTGCTCGCGTCCTCCCTTTGTTGGTGTGATTTCCCCTTTTTTTCGGGGAATATGGCCCTCCTGCTGTGGCCAGGGCTTGCAGGCAGAACAAGGTCTGGTGGGTTTGGGGTCACTGCTGGCTGCCTTAGCTTCTCGGAGGTTTGTAAATGCTCTTTAAAAATGAGACTGCTGCAGAATAGGCCATTTTTTGATAAAATGTGGATTTGCCCATTTCTCTACTGAACAAAAAATCCAATGCTGATGAAAAAGCAATATGTGGATAGAGACACAGGGTGGGTGCTTCTAGCAGCTGTGGGGGTGTGGATATCCACGGGGAGTCCACAGTGCCAGGGACACTGAAGGCTTCACTGTGCAATAGCCCTTGCAGTGGGTCCATTTTGACCATTTGATTAAATTTGGTCAGAACCCACTCCTTGAGCAGATGCTCCAGGAATGCCCATTTCATCACTCACCACTATAACCTGAGACAGTGAATCTGGGGTTAAAAGCCTGAAGGAAAGCTGATAAATGTGTATAATATAAACTATTGAAGACTAAAAAATTGTGAAAACACTGGAGAAAGTAAATACAATAAATTTGGGGAGACATTTCTCTTCCTATCCCAGGTTTTCCAGCAACAGCTTTCCAGCCCTCTCTAACAGCCTGGAACTCCACGTCACCTCCAGACAGGCTGAGCAGGAGGAGATTGATGGGTGCCATTGGCCACTGCCTTGGTCTATGGGCAGAGCAGGGGTATGTGAAGCTGTGGCTGTGCAAAACATGGTGAGGGCTTTTTGCATTCCTGCCTGGCTTTTTTGATGTCCAATTCCCYCTTGACTGTCAGAATCCTGCCTGCCAACACCTGTCCATGACACAGGGCTGTGGGCAGGCAAAGGGCTGGCAGCGGGCACTGGGCTTCAGGTCCCTTCTGGTCCCACTCGCAGTCACAGGGGGTCTTGTGAAGATGCTGAGATGCCTCCAGGGCTCTGTCAGGTCGCTGTGTGCATTCAGCACGGTCCTGTTTATCTAATAGTGCCAGGGCACTTAAGCCCTTTATGGGGGTGAGTTATGCCATGTTTGCTGGCTGGCACGTGATGTTGTCAGCCTGGGGAGCCCAGGCTGAGCTCCCCGAGGCCGTGGGACGAGCATCCGAGTGACCCACAAGCGTGCGGCCTCCCTCGGGATCCAGCGCTTGGCTCCCCACCAACCCTTCTCCTAATAATTTTGCCTAAATGCTTTGCAAATCAGCCAGCAACCAATTTATCCCTGAAGTATTTTGGAGATGTCACTGCGAGAATGTTAATGGCGTGTGATTCACCGAGTCCTGCGAGTGGTAACGTGCAGCGCCAGGGCGGGCAGGGGGACACGGATTTTATCGGTGGTGGCTCAGCCTGGCCCTCAGACCCTGCTTCCCTCCAGTTTGCCAACTGGGGGAGAGACGGAGCCCTTGAGCTGGTCAGGATATCATCCTTAAAACTCGTTATTTTTGGATGAAGTTTCTAAGCCCCTCTCCCCTCGTGGCGTTAAACGTGGTTGTTTATTGGAGCTGACAGAAACACAAGCAGTTGCTGGTCACTTCTGCAGGASTCGTGTCCCCCAGCAGTGGACGGAACACAACGGAGCTGATGACTAATACAGCGCTGAGCTTTATATGCTCCCAGCTAACGGGTCCCATATGTTCCCGCTGCAGCCCGAGGGGAGAGCGGCGCATCTGGCTCCAGGGCTGGAAGCCTCGTTGGCTCCAAGACCTGGCTCCCAGGAACTGGCTGTGGGGCCGGGGCAGGAGGCAGAGCCAGGATCACGCCATGCCTGGCCCTGCCCCTCGCACCTGAGCACCTGACTGTCCTCCCTGCTGTGTAGCCAGAGCTGTGCTGTGGCCGTGTTGGTGCAGTCCAGACCTCGGGAGGAATACTGGGAATCTGTGTACTGGCAGCTCCAGGGCTGGTGCCGCTGGCGAGCTCTGTGGGCAGCACTCAGCCAGAGCAGAGAGATTTGTGAAGAGACCCAAAAGTCTCCAGTCTACCCCAGCTAACGTGGACCTGTTACTCTACCTTTGTGATCTAATCAACACCCTTCGCTTGGAGCTCTCTCTTGGACCATGTTGGGAGGACCCAGCAGCAGGGCAAGTGGTGTTTCCTCAGCAAGCTGCTGTGTCATTAAAATACCCCTTTGTCTCTCACAGATCATGCTCAGTAAATCTGTGTGCAGCTTTATTGCGAGAGAGATTATGAGATCCCGAGGAGCAGTTAAAACCCACGTCAAGCTTGTGCAGACCACATCCTCCCTGGACACCCGTGCTCCTGGTTGCACATCCCCACATACGCCCACAGGTGCTGCCCACCCGGGTGCCTGGCTCTGGCTGTCGGAGCAGCACAGCAGCTCTCCAAGGAGCAGAGGCACTGTAAAGTGGTCACACAATTCTGAATGAAGGAGGAAGTAGTAGGAAGACCATTGCCTCCCACAAACAGCTCTCTGTGGCCAGTGAAGTGCTCCTCATACTCTGCTCTGTGGTCTTGCTCCTGGCACATCTGCTCCCTCCCCTGCCCTTTGCCAGGCTTGGCAGCCTGGCACTCCTCGGGGCAGCACCCGGGAAGTCGGGCACACAGGCACAGCTATGGGCTGATGCAAACAGCCGTTTAAACAGGCACATGGCATGTTCCTGAGTGGCTGACTCTGGAAATAATTCCCCAGTCTGGGGGAAGTTTGGCATCCCAACTGCTGGGAAATAAAAGCAGCCGTGGTGGTGGCTGGATCTGTCCTGCACTGACTGACATACCAGAGCCTGGCAGCTGTGCCTGGGCTGGTCACCTGCTCCCTGGGGAATTCTGACCTCATGTACTTTTAAACTCCAAGTACAACCTGAGTCCAGAGCTGGCAAAACCAGCGGGTGGTGAGGGTGAGGCTGGCAGCAGGAGCACAAGACCTTTCCTACAATGATGCCCTTGACACCCATAATTTCTTGTATGTGATGCCCTCAATACCCATCAGTTCTCAGATGCCACAGGGCTGGAAGCACAGGCTGACGTGTGCCAGGGGAAGAGTTGCTGTCCTGGCTGCTCTCATCCAGCTCTTGGAGGAGAGTTCCCCTCTGGGTGCTGCTTTTCTCCAGCACTGATCCCCCATCGCTGCTTTCCTGCAGAGGTGGTCCCGGCAGTGGCGCTTCCAGGGGTGAGCTGCCAGCCTGGCCCTGCACTGGAATTCCTGTTACAGTGTCTCCAGCGAGTTCCCATCTGTTACTTCATTCATGTGATTAATCTGCCAAAGAAATTCCTGATGTAAACACAGCATTATCAGAATTTTACTCTGGACTTGGCCCCTGGATCCCCTGCCAGCTTTTGCTGGAATTGCATTTCTGCTACAGCAACCCTTCAGTGCAAACAAACCAGCTGAAGACAGGGCAGGAGGCCAGGGAGTGGGCTGGGGAGGCAGGGATGCTCCAGGTCAGCCCTGGGAAAGGCTGCGGGTGCGATCCTACAGGGATCAGCTGTTTCCAGCGCAGCCGGGAGGCAGTGGCGTGCCGGGGCCACTGGGATGTTTTGGCGTTCTGGAGTGTGCCAGGAAAAAGACCTGTTGCAAATGTGACCATACTCCCCTTCCCTGTCCGCACAGATCTGGCAGCACCAGTGCCCCTCACACCAGGAATCCCAATGGATGGGTTCCACGCTGGGGATCCTGACACCTGAGTCTCATATTGGGAATCCCGATGGACGGGCCCCACGCTGGGGATCCTGGCACACCGCGGGTGCCAGTGGCCGTGCCGGACGGGTCCCCGGGTTCGGTGTCACCCGTGGAGGGGCGGGCCGGACGGACGGGGCCCGGAGGGGCCGGAGATCGGGCGGCCGCGGGGACACGGCGGAGCCAGGGACGGACCCGCAGCGCTACCTGCTGGCTACCGGCCCGCGGGGCCACCGCGCCGGGGGGACACGGACCCGCGGGGGACGCGCGGGGTCACAGCTCCGAGCGGGAGACGCGGGGGGACCCCAGCGCTGCGCGGAAGATGAAAAGGGAGGAGGGTGCTGTCCTGCGTGGGAGCTGTGGGGGCACCCCAGCCCTGCAGGGGGTAGGGGGGACCGCAGCCTTGCATGGGAGATGTGGGATCACAGCGAGCGTCAGGAGGTGTAGGGGGACCGCTGCCTTGCATGGGAGGTGTAGGGAGGACCCCAATCCTGCACGGCAGTTGGGGGATCACAGCGAGCATCAGGGGATGCTGGGCACCTCCCCACGCTCGTGTCCCATGTTACCTTTCTGAGCTCTGTCAGCGTGACTTGGTGAGGGTGTTACAGGGAAGCCTCCAAAACAGGTGAGGGTGTTACAGGGGAGCCGCTTCACTGCTGAAATAATTGTGTTTCGAATTGTGTTTCGAGACAAAGGGCTTTTGAGAGGACTAGAGACGCTGGCAAGAGCCAGTGCCACATCGACTGGTAAAGCAAGTTCCCAGCAAGCTGGCAGGAGTGGGACCTAGGACTGTCCCTCAGGCACAGGTAAGGTGGGTCATTGATTGACCCTCGCAGGAATTTCCCTCTTTAACTTGATGTTAAAGTGATGCTTGTGGATGTGTAGTTATGTGTAGAGCTGTTTGTACCTACCAAAATCTCTGCTAACGCTAAAAGGCTCCCAATGTTTTACTTCCTGACCATTCATGGGCAAGGACAAAATATTGCAACTTGTTCCCCTGTGTCAGAGAGACAGAGTCTGTGTCCAGTGTGCTGGGATCAGGATGCTCCAGGGTCAGAGGAAGTCTCTCATGAAAGGTATTTTTCAAAACAGATTTTTTTTTTGTTCCCTGGAGCAGCTGCGGAATATTTCAATGTATAAAGTAATTTTTCCAGCTGTTTTGTCAAAGAGAAGTTTTTAATRTAGATTATCTTCTAAACTTTATAGAGCTTTTATCTCTTTTTTCATTCTGTGGAAGGAAAAGTCACTTCCCACTCTCTCCCCTGAGCAGCATTCCAGCTGGGATGGCTCTCCCACACCCGGCTCCATCTCGCTGTCAGTGCACTGTCCTCTGCATGATCTTCTCAGAGCCTTTCAGAGCCCCCGTGGGTGTTTATGCAGAAGGGCACCGTAACCCTTCCTTGCTGGTCATGTCTGGGGGAGATAAAAGCCTACCCATGCACAGCAAGGGGAAAAACTTGCCCTGCATCCAGCCTGGTTTCCATCCCCGTCTTCTCTGGGATTCAGTTTGAGTCTTTCTCTCCCCGCTTCTGCCCCTCTGCGGGGTGGGAATGGGTTCACAGAGGAGCACCCAGAAGTGGGTGCTGCGGCCAGGGCATGAGCCCTGCTCCTCCATCCTCACTCCTGCTCTTCCCTGTCCTCCATGACAGACGGTCCCTGGTGAAGGGGGGCTGGAAGGAGACGGCTCCAGGGGTGCTGTTCCTGCTCGGTGGGAAGATGCAGCCACAGGGCCGGATCCCAGCGCTGCTCCCACCGCAGTCCGCAGCCATCACTCGCGCGCGCGAGCCCCGTGTTTGTTTTTGTAATCCCCCTTTTTTTTAATTGTGATTTTAGCGGTGGTGAAAGGTGCTGGATTGACAAGCCGTGGAGACGGAAGGGCCTCTGGACTCCACTGAAGTTTACATTTACAAAGGACACAGCGAATAAATAGAAGACAGTGTTTAGAGTCCTCTGTAGACACTTCAGACTTGCTTATAATTCTGCAGCAATTCCATCACCTCCAAAGTGATTGATGCTCTCTATAAAGTCTTGCCTTAAAACATTTTCCTATGTGTCAGGGGAAGAAGTTTATTACACTTTACTGAAAAGGCAGGATTTGTATTGAGCTGAAGGCTGAGTCCTTCCCAGCCCTATCCCCAGGAGAAAAAATAATCAGAGTGCTGGAAAAAAGGAGCCTGACCCAAGGCAGGCGTGTGGTTTGTGGTTAGCCAGGTCGAGTGCTGGGTGTGGGGATGGAGCTCTTCCTGAGTGCTCCAAACAGGGCAGGAGTAACAGATTTTCATCRAATTGTTGTTTTCTAAAGGCTTGTACTTTCCTTCAGTGGAAACATGAGATGCATCTGCTTTCAACAAAGAGCAAATAATTTTTTTCATTAAATCACCAAATACATTGAGAATAGACTGCTTTGGGATGGAGCTGCTCGTGTTCTGATAAAAGTACCGGGGATAACAGGCTTTAGGTCTAAATTTCAGCTAAGTTTCCACTGAAGAAGTTGTTTTCATTTGGTTGAAGTATGGAAAATTCAGGGCAAGCTAATGCTTTTTCTCCCTGTGCCAGGGCATTCCCGAGGGCACTGTGGGGCTCTGTGGGGAGCTAGGCTGCCCTGAGGCACTTGCAGGAAGGCAGTGCAGGTGATTTGGGAGCTTGGATGGGTTTTCAGGTGCTGGAAGCAAGGTTTCCTTTCCCACATGGTGCTGGCAAAAGTCTTGGTGCTGCAGGGGAACTGTGGGATGCCCGACTGGGCTGACAGTGGGAAGCTCCCTGCTTTAAAAGAAAAGGAAAATCTCTGTAAGGGGTCACTCGGTAATGAAATCATCCAGAATGGACACAGATTTCACCTTGGCAAACGTCAGGATACCTTGGGGATGGTGATTTTATAAACCATCTGAAAACAGCTCACACCTTACCCCCTGACACTGGCTCTGGGCCGACCCCAAAGTTTGCCCAGTGTGGCAGGAGACACATCAAGAGCAATGAAGAAAAATAGCAGCGTGTGCGGAGCCTGTCAGAAGAAATAAATCTCCTCTGCTGCGTCCTGGGCTGGGGTTGGCTTTGGAAGGAAGGCGCTGACAAACGCCAGTGATTCCACGGGGATTGCTTCCAGCCCCAGCTGATTCCCTGAAGAGAGGGATGTGACCCTGGGGAGCAGCAGGGCCACATGGAGCATCCTCAACCCCAGCCACGGCCAGGGATGCCTCCCCTGTGTGGGCAGGAGAGAGAGGCTCCCAGCCTCTTTCTGGCCTCTCCTGCCTTCTGAAAGTGGAACCTGGGACTAATCCAGGTCTGCTTATTTCTACAAACTCATAATGGTTGGACTCAATGGCCTTAGAGGTCTTTTCCAGCCTTAATGATTCTATGTTTCTATAAAACTCTCAGGAAGGGCAAATACTGGGTGCTTTTTGTGGCATATCTGGCTGCTATAAGCATTAGATCCCTTTTTTTGCCCCTCTGCCAAGCAGTTTCTCCATGGAGGTGAGCCAGGCTGAGGTGAGCGTCAGAAACGGACAAGGTCCACGCGTCAGGGCCCCCCACGTCCCACGGTGCTGACATTCACTAACCTGGGGCTTCCTGCTGTTCGTTTGCCTGTAATACAGCAGCTGATAAAACCCCCAGTCTCTTTAAACGCTCGTTGAACAAAGCCAGCCCATGTTCCCAGCCTCGGCACACGCAGAGCCCTTTGGTGCTGGCTGTGGAAATGCAGAGCAGATGCTGTGAGAAAACATTGTTCTGAAATTTGTTGAATTTTGTTGCCTGGAACAAGTGCTTGGTGGCTTCTGGTGGTGGCACTGGCATCACCCTGTGCCTGTTTGGACGCTGGGCTGGATCTTTGCATGAGCCTCACTCCCAGCCCGTTGACATCCATCTGGGGGGTGCTGACGTGAGGCTGACGGTGCTGGTGGGAGCTGGAGTGTCTCCCACCCCACTCCTCTCCTGGAACATCCCGGGGTCAGGGTTGGATGCTGCCGTGCAGCCACGGCCACTGGTGCTGATTAATCACTGCACCCACTGGCAAGGAATTAGCTGTGTCTGCCTACATTTAATCTCCGGTTTGATGTTTTAGGGAGAACCCGATGTCAGTTCAGTTAATTGTCTGCTAAAGACTCTGCTCCTTCCCCTCTTTCGTGCTAAATTCACCTTTTCTTCTTTCCTTTCTGCAATGCCCTCAGGTAAAAGACAAATTGCAACATATAAAAAATGACCCCAGTCACTTAATTTGAACCAGAGAAGACAATAACAGTCTGGAGGCAGAGCTGGATTTATCTTTTCTCTCCGGTGGAGGCCCCTCCTCCAACGATGGCTGTCGGACAGTGCGAGCAGCATCTGAAGCAAATTGAGGGTAACCTTTCGTTCCACAGGGATCTTCCAGCAGGGTTTGCCGGTCCCGGGGACATCTGCAGCCCTCATGTTGGATTTGGCAGCCGCTGAGCCCATTGTCAGCCAGTTCCATTGCATGAACTGGTAACGGATAGGGAGATGTCTGCCAGGTCGGCCCAGGCATGTGGAGCCACGCGGGGCTGGGAGCTCCGGCCACGGGCACAGGGATGGCCACAGAGCTCGGGCAGCTCTTGGCTGTGGACTCACATTTAGGGCCTTTCCAGAGTCTGTTTATCCACCCCAAGCTGCAGCACTTGTTCTTCTCTCTCCTGTTTTCCTTCTGGGCTGAGCGGGTGTGTGCGGGTGCCTGGGCAGCCATCCGGACCCGACACAGGGAGGAGCTGGGAAAGCAATCAGAGTCTCGCCCTGCCTGCTCGTTCAGAGGGACTTTTTTCCTTCTTGTGTCCAACAACATGGAAAAATGCGAATGATGCAATCAAAAAGAGGAACTGGGAAGCTTGACCTCTGGCATGTGAGCTGTTGGACCAGCAGCTCAGCAATGAGAAGCCAAATGTCAGACTCATGATGCCCGTACTACATTCGGGCATTTAGGGGTTTGTTAATTCGTTTTTCCAAGTTTTGAGGTGCTTGGCTGTGCATCAGCTGTGGCTGGATTGCTGTTATGAACTCACTTTTATACCCACACTGATTCTACACCAATCCACTGCCCTCCTGGCCATCCCCTTCCCTTCAGATCTCCAGCTCATTTTCTGATTTATGATCAAAATCATACAGTGACCAAGGAGTGTGGTCAGGACACTTTCTAAAACCTTTAATTGCATTTCGTAACCTCTTTCCCTATACCACCTGCAGTGTGTTTAGAAACTTCCCATCCCTTGTTTCCTGTTCTGCGGTTGTCCTGTGCAGAGCCAGGAGTTGAACTTGATGGCCCTTGTGGGTTCCTTCCAACTCAGTATATTCTGTGATTCCATAATTCTGTGATTCCTCGCGCCTCGGCTGATGGAAGGACAGGTCAGCGAAGTGTGAACCCCATCCCTGACCATGGAAAACAGCCACATCTGCTGACACCCAAAGGCTCAGGTGCACTGGAGGGTGCCCATCGGTCGGTTCAGTGTCTTCACAGAATCCCTGCTGCGTCCCACACTGAAGCACCGATAAATCCCTGCTCCTTTTTTTTTTTTAGAAGATTCCTGCAGCTCTCACTGCCCTTCAGGGATTGTTTGTTTGGTTTTAGCACAATATAAGCAAACTGGAGACTGCAGGAAATTGCAGTGTCCTCAGCAAAGCGCCTGACTCCTATGGATGAGTGCTTCCCCACAAAAAGTAATGACAAAGTAATGGTTTCATCCCCTGGGATGTGAAATGTATGCAAATAATTTTTATCCAGTAGGTCAACAATTTTTAACTTTCATCCCTCAAATCCAAGCCTCTTTCCCAGGACGTTCAGCTGCGGGTGACTCGGGAGGCTGCGGGTGCTTTAGACAAGGAGCTGCAAGAGTCTGCTCTAAGCTCCCTGCTCCATGTCCTGCTGTTCCATTGCTCCATGCTTTTGTCCATTGCTCCCTGCTCCACCCTCCATTACTCCATACTCCCTGCTCCCTGTACCCCCACTGTAGGCAGTCCTGGCTCAGGGCAGGAAGGAAGGAAGATGGATGGATGGATGGATGGATGGATGGATGGATGGATGGATGGATGGACGGATGGAGTGATGGAGTGGCTGGTGGCTGGCTGGAGGGAGGCTGGTAAAAGCCTCTGTCCTGGGACTTTGGCTGCCAGCCTGGTGCCAGCATGGGCTCGGATTGCTGAGCAATCTGCTGAGCAGCTCGGAAGGCTGAGCACAGCACGGTGCTGTGGGTGCTGTGGGTGCTGTGGGTGCTGTGCCAGTGCCAGAACATCAGCAGCAGCACATGGCCCTCCCTGTGCCACTTCGGGGAAGCAGAAAAACAAACAAACCCAGGATAATGGCCAAAACATCTTCTGGCAGACTTGTAACTTCCTAACTTTATTTTAAGTAGAAGGAAAAAAGTAAATTTTCCCTGTCAGAATGCTGCTATCATCGTGCAATGGCACTTAAGAATATTATAAACAATGGTGTCAGTTTATAGGGCTGGAGATGTTTCCCCATGGCTCGCTCAGCTTCCCTCTCCTCAGCAAGCTGGAAGCGGGGCAGGACGGCTAGGATGACACTGCGAAATGCAGGATAAGCAGAAGGGTTTGTGCAGACATTGGGACTTCCCATCCATGCCCCAGTCCCTTCTAGCAGCTGAGGGGCTGAGTTGCTCCCTGTCCCCTCCTCAGCCACAGGCATCCCTCGCCCCGGCCGGTGCACTCAGCCAGGGTGGGATAATTCCGGCTCCTGGAACCTCCCCGTCAAAACCCCCTCCTCTTTTCAGTCTGGTCCTCATTTTCTCCCAGCTCAGCACTTTCTCTGCCTGCAGCTCTGTCAGCTGGCAGGCTGTAAATCAGAGCCCAGGCCTGTGTGGCCGGGCTTTGCTCAGCCAGCGCAGCCGAGGAGGACGTTTTTTTTGAGGGGTGGGGAGGAATTATCTCGGCAGTGAAGGAAACCACCCTGGCGCGTGTTCTCTGCTGGCCCTTGCTGCACACTCCCTTACACTTTCCTACACAAGCACAGCTGCTGTGTGAAGGATTTTGCCCTGAAGCAGAGCATCCCTGTCCCGGGTGTTGCCAGCTCAGGGCCCAGCATGTGATGCCCGAGGAGGGATGCACGTGTCCCGCCAGAGGTGCCTGGGAGGGCATCTACCACTCTCTGCTCCTGGGGTGCTCAGAAATGAAGGGGTCTGCTCTAGGCCTGCTCTACAATGCTAAAACCCCCCAAAACCTACTTTATTCTGCATGTTCAGGGCTGCAAAACACGTGCTGGGGCTGGATTGCTGGCGCTGTGGTTCCTTACCTGGCAGATGGAGCGTGTAAGGCACACCCTGCAATGCTCTCACATGGAGCGGCAGAGGATTTATAGATCAGTACGTGACTGACAGATAAGGGACTCCCACAGAGCAAAGACAAGAGCAGGGGAACCAGAAAGCTCTAAGCTTGGACCTGAGTCAAGGAATTCGCAGCCCCTCTTGTTCAGGCAGGTTCTAGCAGAAAATTTGCCAAATCAACCGAACGCCATAAAAACGTTTCTTGAGGAAGGGTTGGGGCAGAGACGGGTTTACAAAAAACATTCACCAATAGCCCCGTGTCCCACCCTGGTATTTATGAGATGCACGTGGAGGGTGTTGATAGCAGAGGCATTTTTGTAAGTCAATAAAACGGAAAAAGAGATTCCACTCGGTGAGGAGGGGTGGTGACTTTGAACGCATTGAGGGCAATGAAGGAGATCATTCCATTGTTCTAAGATTTCCATAACTCACTGTGCTTAAGCACATAAAAATGTAGACATTCTGGCAATAAAGTTTGGGTAATTTTTGAGTATGAATCAAAAATCTCTCCCTCGTGCTCCCCTCCCCCTTGTTCTGCCTTTTGTTGTTGCTGCAGGCGCTGCCCCCCCGCTCGCCCGCTCCACCCCATGGCCTCACGAATGGAAAAATGTCTTCAGCAGAAACCTCCCAGTTTTTCATTCTCTAATCCGCAGCATCTGTGCCCAGCCCCGGCGCTCCTGCGGGCGGCCATGGCCCGGCCTTCCCCCCGCTCACGCTCACCGGCACGTGCAGGTGGAGCCCCTCTGGCCGGACAGCTCGGCTGGTGGAGGTGGCACTGGCACCAGCAGCCTGGCCGCACTGCGACGGTGTCACCTGTCACCTGTGTGCACAGGGCTCCCACCACCTGGGTGAGGTGATGGTCCCCCCAGCTGGAGAAGTGCAGGGCACCCCATCCCCAGGGTGACTCATCACAGCCCGGGTGCCTTACCGGCCAGAGAGGTCAGCTTTGGGGTGTTTTTATTCCTTTTTGTCTTGTCCTGTGTTTTTAGCCTGCTCCAGGAATGAAAAATCCAGAGCCTTCGGCTGTGCTGATGGAGCCCTGGTGCCCAGTGCTGGGCTTGTGGCAGTGCTGGTTCGGAGACAGGAATCTCCCGATGCTCCATGTCTGAGTCGTCTCTCTCCTACTGGACTGCTGGAGTGGTCGGCTCCCAGCAGACCTTGCACTGCACCTCTGGGGCTTGTTCCTTTTTGTCTTTCCCTTTTTCCTCTCTCTCTGGTGGTTTTTTTTTTTTGGTGGTTTTTTTTTTTTTTTTGCAGTGAACAACTTTATTTCCCACTTTGACATTTTCCAGACCCACCTGGGAGCCTGCTTGCCAGAAGGAGAAATGGCACAAGAGGAAATACATCTTCACAGCCTCGAGAGAGGAGAAGGTTGGAATCCGAGTCCATAAACAGCGTTGCTGTGCAGTGAGCGAAGACAGAGCAGGTTGGGCTCTGGAGAGTGTAACCCCACCTCTGCTGCTCCACTGCCAATTAAAAATAAAGAAGTGGAGCTTGTTTGTTTTTCCCTCTTGGACTGGGGATGCCGTGCAAGGAAAACCCCTTTCACAGCCTGTTTGGGCACCATACGTCTTGGGAACTTCCCGGGACACGCAATGGCTCTGACCCGGCCCGACTGGACCTGCCAGGAGCCACTAGTCGAGAGATACCCTTAGTGCCCATCACTGCGCACCCCCGGGCACCCACAGCTCCCGAAGCCACCGTGGTGGGCACAGGGACGGCACTCCACGGCAGAGAGGCAGCAGGGAGTAAATCCGCAGGCGGGAGAAGGGTTCTCTCCCCTGCCCACCGCGCAGCGCCCGCAGGGTGGGCAGGGACCGGGGACCGGGGCGCGTCCAGGACACGGCAGGAGCAAGCCAGGCCGGGAGCTGTGCCAGGGTCCCGCCACGCTGGCGGTGCCAGCAGGGTGGGTGACACTGCCCGGCCCCGCAGGTGCCCCAGCACACCGGGGACGCTGAACACGGCCGGCCCGGCGGCAGGACAGCGGCAGCGGCCGGGCAGGGACGTCCCCCGGGTGTCACGGTCACACTCTGGTGGCACCGAAGGTCTGGCCTCTCGCAGCCGGGCCCGCAGGACACCAGCAGCGTATCGGGTTCCCGGCTTCTGCCTGCCGGACCGCACCGGCCCTGTCGCCGCGATGCCGAACGGGCGGGGAGGCGGCACCGGGCGCTCACCGCGGCTGCCACCCCCGTGGCTTTCCTCCTGCGCCGGAGGACCAGGCGCCTGCCGCTGCGGGGGGAGCCCGGAGCGAACCTCACCCTCCTTGGGCGGGTGTTGTGACGGGGCTGCCGGGCTGCTCCTGTGCCCGTGCCCGGGCCGTGGCGGGTGCCCGAGCGAGTTCCAGCGGTGCCGGGACACATGTTTTGCTCGGAGTCCCATTCAAACACCGGCTGAACAAGGTCAACATCTGCCCTGGAGGGCTCTGCCAGCCTTGCTATCCCTGCCCTGTGGCTGGCCGAGCTCCCTCAGGTCGCTGCACAGCTCCAGGGTGGGACGCAGGGTTCGCTGGGGGCTGGGGAGTTTCTCAAATGAGGAGCCATGAACAACACCTATTTCTGCCCCAAATCATCAGCCCAAGTCCTTCCACTACCCTGAATGCGGCCACCAGCGCATGATCCCCACGTCCTTGTCCCCAGCTGTGAGCTGCCTTCTTCTCCTGCCGCCCGCTCTGCCACTGCCCCGCTTCTCCTGCTGCCTGGTGCGGGGAGGTTCAGCTTAAGCCGAGCAGCGCTGCAGAGGGTTTAACTTTGATTTAAACAGGTTTTCTCTGGCTGTGAAGAAGGCAGGTTAGAGCAGTGTTTACTGGGGGATGGCAGGGAGGTGTTGAGGAGTAACACCTTCAATGCGTTTCTTCTGAGCGTTGTCACATCGCCTGCCAGTGGCCCTGCCGACAGCTCAGAAAGCATGGAAAAATCAATCTGAGACACACTGGTGCTTTATTTTATAATGCTCAATGCCTGGTCTTGATTAAAGCCCTTTCCCAGTGTTGCTAATGCTGATACCCAGTAATGCGGGGCTGACCCCAGTGCTGAATTACACAGATAAAGAGCATAATTTACTCTCTCACCTTCACCCACCAGAGCACAAAAGCATTTTTCTGTGCCTAAAATTGCCAGGATAACCCGTGCATTTGTCATGGGCGACACTGGAATGATGGATGTGACCTGGTCGGGGAGGAAGCGCTGCCAGGGCTCCTGCAGCCCATCCCCACAGCCCTCACCCTCCTGCCCCACCACAACTTTTATCCCTTCACCTTTTTTTTCCAACTCACTGAGCAACAACTGTCATGTTTATACTCTCCCCCCCCAGTCCTGCTCTACCTCAAGGATTAAGCTTTCATCCTTCATTATGAGCTTCTCCCCCAGGCAACATTTTCCACGAAGAAAAAGGAATTTCTAGGATTTTGCTTTTAAGAGATTATGTTACTAAGCATGTGTGTGTTTGTGCCGAGGCGAGGAGCTTTCCCACACACACGGGTGATCTGTCACATCCTGGGGCAATGCAGCAAGTGGGGTGGTGGGGGGGACAGATCCCTGGGTGCTGCCTGTCTCTGGCAGCTCGTGGCCCTTCCTCCCATTGCACTCCCACATGCTCCTCCCCCATCAGAATGGTGCTGGTGGTGGAACACTCACGAGGGTGTCCATGGCCCCATGGTGGCTCCCTGGGGACTGGGGTCGGTCCCACCACCACACTGGTGTGTGGTCACCCCTCTGAAATGAGGGATACAGAATGGGCATTGCTTGGGATCTGGGAACGGAGGGGGCTCATCCTTGTTCCCTGTTTTGGGGGTTGCTGCCATGGCCCTGCCATCTGAGCCAGAATCCCCAAATATCGGATTCCCTCTGCACAAGGCTGAGTTGTGGCTATCCCTGTCCCCAGCACCGTCAAGATGCTCCTGGGGCCTCATGGCCTGGCAGAGCTGGGACCCACCTCCTTTGCCTGCGGGGCAAGCGTTGACCTCGCAGTGCTCTTGCCTGTGCTTACACGAAACCTCAGCTACTTACAGGGAGTTGATACCACGCCTGGAGGCTCGGCGTTCCGAGGGTTTGGCTGCACAGTAAGTGTTGAACAAGGTTGTGCTTTCATTGGCAGCAGCTCTTGTTATTAAATCCTTTTCAGGAGCTCATCTAAACCCAACAAATTAACATAAGGGAAGCACGACAGATAATGTCAACCGACCAAAATAATCCAAATCTGTAGTTACAACAGGAAAGACATAAACACAGCCCAGGAGGAATAACTGCTGCGTGTTTAGTGTCAGCATCTGGGCTGCTGCTGCTTAGCAAGTACTCCAGTTCTGCTGGGAAATAACCACAGGAAGGTCAGGTGCAGCCTCTGAAAAATTCCAGCCCCTGCCAAACCCTTGGGCACTCAGCGATGCTGCGTGAGGCTGCTCGGGGGACACTCGGGGACATGGCCCCGACACAGGCATGGGGGCAGCAGAGGCAGAGCTCCCTGAGAGCTGGGACATTCCCCACCCTCTTCACATCAGCCGGTGGATGAGCAACAGCTTCGCCCGGTGAGTCACGGCGCTGAGTCAGACCTTGCTCATCCTCGGTGCGCTAAACGCCGCTTATTCGACGTGTTCTCGGGAACAACACAAAGATCTGTTCCTAGAGAGGAAAGAAGCTTTTCCCCTACTTCAACTGTAGCCAGTATATGCAATGATTAACAATTACATATGTGACCAGCTCGCTGCCTTACTGCCAGAGCAGCTGCCATGATCCTGCTGTTGGGGAGCTAAAYGATTCCCGGCTTTCCACTGATTTTGACAAGTTATTTTCAGCTTAGAAGTTAATAAATATAAATAGTAGATTCCGCCAAGCTTACACATAAATGGGAAAATACATTGAAAAACAGTTCTCARTGGCACTGGCAGCCCAAGCACATGCAGCCTTCAGAGCCCCCACCAAAACACACTGAGCAGTAGGTCTGTATCACACATGCAGACACACACTATTGTGGGTATTAAAGAGCCTAAATCTGATTAAAGCATTTCCATCCCCACCAGTGGTCAATTCCAGAAACCAGCTCACCCAGGAGGCTGAATTCATTTCATCCCCGAAGTCTAATTAAAGCCATTAGTGTATTCCTTGTCTTCCCGATAAGATCAAAGCATTCCAAGAGCCAGGCATTACCTTATTTTCAAGACAATTATACAGCATATAGCATCGATTTATTCTGCCTCCAGCTGCACACATTTATCTCTGTCTCTCATCGGGTAATCGGTACCATCAGACACAGTCCAGCCCGGGCTCTCAGCTGACGAGTGCCTGCACTTGCCAGGCCAGGCCAGGTTTCTTTGTCACCCTCACCTCAAATTAACGTCCGAGGCAGTGCCTGGTGTCCAGAGCCCAATGCCCACAACCTGCTGGGACATGGGGCATGTCCAGGCTACAGTGGTGGTGCTCAGGTGGCCAYGGTGACCCGTGCCTATGGCATGTGCCAAAGTTATGGGGAAGTCGGGGCACCCCCTCCCCCCAACGCTGCCCCTGGGTCCCCTCGTCCCCGCTGTCTCCGCCTGCCCCCACATGGCCCCAGCTTCAAGCAGCGGGACGTGGCTGTGCAGATCCATGAATGTCCTTGCCTTGGGGACCCAGTGCTGACCCCAGGTGCCCTGCCCAGCCCGGCGCTGCCGCGRCTCCCGGGGACCGCTGGCTCAGCACCGCCAGGGCAGGGCAGTGGGGCAGCAAGCACGGGGTGCTCTYCTCTCACATAAACACCTCTCCAGCAGCTCACGGCCCCTGCGAGAGTCGAGCTGTGAATTTTCATCTCTCAGCTAATCAACTCGCCTGCTAGTCCAAACTTGTCAGGAGCTTTATCCCTGCCCTGCCAGCCTCCTCCCGGCTCACGGGTGACAGAAGACGTTCCCATCCCTCCCCGAGACACATCCAGCTGCTACAAAAACAAACATCCTCCCGCTGGTGATTCCTCCTCGTCAAACAGTCCTGACCCCGGTTCCCTTGGGAACATCTGCGCTGCGCCCGTGCCCGCCCGTCGGCACATCCCGAGTCGCYGGCAGGGAAGGGCGATGTTTACGGCGGCGACGGCAGAACCTAAGCCGGGGGTTTATTAATTGCTGGTTCTCCCTATTCCTCTGTGACAAAAGATTAATCACCCGGCCGAGGCCGCGCTGCCCGTGAGGCTCCTGCAGACGAGAGGCAGCTGCGGCAGAGCCGGGCTCCCCGCGGAGCCTCCGTCCCTTCACTGTGCCCGGAAAGGACGGGCTACCCCAGCCTGGTGCCTTCAGGAGGCTCATCAGGGTCTGGGCAGGTTGCACACCGAGGGATTCCCCGCAACCCACCCAGGAAGCTGCTGTGGGCTGGTCCTGCCTCCCCCTCCCTCATGGCCTGGCCATGTGTCTGTCTTGGTCTATTTTGTCACTGTGTGACCTTGCATTAAAGACCCTGAGTGCTGTGCCTGGCCCAAAACGTGGCCACGGGCAGCTGTTTCTCTAGGACATCCCAGAGACCCTGCTCTTCACCCTCCAGTCACCACGGTTTTCTTGGCGTTTGCACCCCTACCAGCTCGCAACCATGAGCCACCATCTGCCCATTTCTGGCACCAGCAGATCCATC